>SJYV01042151.1:347015-358778 GCA_006410875.1 Neotragus pygmaeus
TGGTGATCCAAGGGATGTTGGCAATTTGATTTCTGGTTCCTCTGCCTTTTATAAATTTAACTTGAACATCTGGAATTTCACAGATCACATACTGCTGAAGCCTGGCTTGGAGAATTTTGAGCATTGCTTTGCTAGTGTGTGAGATGAGTGCAATTGTGTGACAATCAAAACATTCTTTGGCATTTGCCTTTCTGCATGATTGGAATAAAAACTGATTTTTCCAGTCCTGAGGCCACTGATGAGTTTTCCAAATTTGCTGACATATTCAGTACAACACTATCACAGCATCATCTTCTAAGGTTTAAAACAGCTCAACTGGATTTCTATCACCTCCACTAGGTTTGTTCATAATGATACTTCCTAAGACCAGCTTGACTTCACATTCCAAGATGTCTGGCTCTAGGTGAGTGATCATACCACCATGGTTATCTGGGTCATGAAGATCTTTTTTGTACAGTTTTTATGTGTATGCTTACCACCTCTTCATAATATCTTCTGCTTTTGTTATGTCCATACCATATCTGTCCTTTATTGTGCTCATCTTTGCAAAAAGTTTTCCATTGGTATCTCTAATTTTCTTGATGAGATCTCTAGTCTTTTCCATTCTATTGCTTTCCTCTATTTCTTTGCATTGATTACTGAGGAAATCTTTCTTATCTCTGCTATTCTTTGGAACTCTGCATTCATATGAGTATATATTTCCTTTTTTTTTCTTTGCCTTTTGCTTCTTTTCTTTTCACAGCTGTTTTTAGGCCTCCTCAGACAACTATTTTGTCTTTTTGCATTTCTTTATCTTGGGAATAGTCTTGATCACAGCCTCTTGTACAATGTCAGGAACCTCCATCCATCCTGAAGAACCTCTTCAGGCACTCTGCCTATCAGATCTAATCCCTTGAATCTATTTGTCACTTCCACTGTATAGTCGAAAGGAATTTGACTTAGATCATATTTGAATGGCCTAGTGGCTTTCCTATTTTCTCAAACTTCAGTCTGAATTTGTCAATAAGAAGTTCATGATCTGAGCCACAGTCAGTTCATGGTCTTGTTTTCGCCAACTGTATACAGTTTTTCCACCTTTGGCTGCAAAGAAAATAATCTTTTTTGTTTCAGTTTTGAGCATCTGGTGATCTATTTCAAATCCTGAAAGATGATGCTATGAAAAGGCTGCACTGAATATGTTGGCAAATTTGGAAAACTCATCAGTGGCCACAGGACTTGAAAAGGTCAGTTTTCATTCCAGTCCCAAAGAAATGCAATGCCAAAGAATGCTCAAACTACTGCACAATTGCACTCATCTCACATGCTAGTAAAGTGATGCTTAAAATTCTCCAAGCCAGGCTTCAGCATTATGTGAACCATGAGCTTCCTGATGTTCAAGCTGGTTTTNGCAGAAAGTGAAGAGAAACTGAAAAGCCTCTTGATGAAAGTGAAAGAGGAGAGTGAAAAAGTTGGCTTACAGGTCAACATTCAGAAAACTAAGTTCATGGCATCTGGTCCCATCACTTCAAGAGAAATATGTGGGGAAAGAGTGGAAATAGTGACAGACTTTATTTTGGGGGGCTCCAAAATCACAGCAGGTGGTGATTGCAGCCAAGAAATGAAAAGATGCTTACTCCTTGAAAGGAAAATTATCACCAACCTACATAGCATATTGAAAAGCAGAGACATTACTTTGCCAACAAAGGTCCTTCTAGTCAGGCTATGGTTTTTCTGTGGTCATGTATGGATGTGAGTTCGACTGTAAAGAAAGCTGAGTGCCACAGAAGTGGTGCTGGAGAAGCCTCCTGTGAGTCCCTTGGACTGCTAGGAGATCCAAACAGTCCATCCTAAAGGAGACCAGTCCTGGGTTTTCAACGGAAGGACTGATGCTAAAGCTGAAACTCCAATACTTTGGCCACCTCATGTGAAGAGTTGACTCATTGGAAAAGACCCTGATGCTGGGAGGGTTTGGGGGCAAGAGGAGAAGGGGACAACAGAGGATGAAATGTCTGGATGGCATCACCGACTCGATGCACATGAGTTTGTGTGAAGNACTTTGGCCACCTCATGTGAAGAGTTGACTCATTGGAAAAGACCCTGATGCTGGGAGGGTTTGGGGGCAAGAGGAGAAGGGGACAACAGAGGATGAAATGTCTGGATGGCATCACCGACTCGATGCACATGAGTTTGTGTGAAGTCCGGGAGTTGGTGATGGACAGGGAGGCCTGGCATGCTGCAATTTATGGGGTTGCAAAGAGTCAGACACGAGTGATTGACTAAACTGAACTGAACTGATTGTGGTTTTCATTCTGTCTGACCTCTGATGGATAAGGATAAAACGCTCATATAAGCCTCCTGATTGCAAAGACTGACTGAAGGGGAAACGGGGTCTTATTCTGATGTGTGGTGCAATGCTCAATCTACTGTAATCCTATTTTCTGTTTATTGGTGGTGCTGTGTTCCCTCCCTGTTGTTTGACTTGAGGCCAAACTATGGTGGAGGTAATGAAGATAATAAGTTAATGGTAGCCTCATTCAAAAGGTCATATGCATTCACTGCTACATGCAGTGCCCCTGAACCTTTAGCAGGCCATCATTGACCCACACCTCCACTGAAGACTCCTGAACACTCACGGCAAGTCTGGGTCAATCTCTTGTGGGGTCACTGCTCGTTTCTCCTGGTTCCTGGTGTGCACAAGGTTCCGCTTGTACCCTCCAAGAGTCTGTTTCCCTAGTCCTGTGTAAGTTTTGATGACTCTATGGTGAATTTAATGGTGACCTCCTCCAAGACGGTTTATGCCATACCCAGGTCTGGTGCATCCAGAGACCCTGCACCTGTGGCAGGACTCTACTGATCTGTAACTTCATTGGAGGCATTCAAACACAGTTCTGTCTCAATCTCTGTGGGGTCTCTGTGTTTTGCTGCGGACAAGATTTGTTTGAGCCCTCTAAGTGTCTCTGGTGGGTAAGTGGTTTGATTCTAAACATGATTTAACCCCTGGTGGCTCAGAGGTTAAAGCATCTCCCTCCGATACAGGAGACCCAGGTTCGATCCCTGGGTCAGGAAGATCCCCTGGAGAAGGAAATGGTAACCCACTCCAGTATTCTTGCCTAGAGAATCCCATGGACAGAGAAGCTTGGTAGGCTACAGTCCACGGGGTTGCAGAGAGTCGGGGTTGCAGAGAGTCAGGGTTGCAGAGAGTCAGACACGACTGAGCCACTTCACTTTCACTTTCACTTTCTAACATCTTTCTGGGGCTTCTCCTTTGCCTTGGGACGTGGGGTATATTTCTTTGGTGGGATCCAACATTCTCCAGTCAACCGTTGTTCAACAGTGAGTTGTAGTTTTGGAGTTCTCACAGGAGAAGATGAGTGCAGTCCTTCTACTCCACCATCTTATGTTATGAATGCTATTTTGCATTATAAGCACATAAAAATATGGTGGCTTTTTCCTTTGAATCTCTAGAAGGCATGACTCCAGGTGTGCTTTCCCTACTTATCTGTACCCGGAGTGCTCCATAGATGTCTATCGGGACATTTCAGATAACTTACTTCTTGAAGCCTAACCTTAAGTATGGCTGTATGTGGAGGACTCACAATATTGCATCTTATTTCTACCTCATTCAACCTTCTTCCTCTCTCTTTCTCCTGGGTATATAGTAACATGTATTACCTTAAGTAAATCTCCCTTCCCCTTTCTCCCCATAAAACTTTCTTTTCTTTTTTTTTATTTTTTTAATATAAATTTATTTTATTTGGAGGTTAATTACATTACAATATTATATTGGTTTTGCCATACATCAACATGAAACCACATGTATACATGTGTTCCTCATCCTGAACCTCCCTCTCTCCTCCCTCCCCATACTATTATACAGAGTGAAGCAAGCCAGAAAGAAAAATATCAATACAGTATACTAACGCATATATATGGAATTTAGAAAGATGGCAACGAAAACTTTATTTTCAATACTAGCATCTTGCTGAAGAGATCAGAAATGTCTCCTCTGAGACTCAAAAGTGACCAATGACAGATATTTTGAACCAGATCATCCTTCTTATTTCATCTAGAGGGAAACAAGCCTCACCTCCAGAAAGAGGACATTGCAAAGAAATATAATTAAAGAAGATGCATACTTGCATGCTCAGTCTTACCCGACTCTTTTTAACCCCATGGACTACAGCTTGCCAGGCTCTTCTGGCCATAGGATTCTTCAGATAAGAAAAGTGGAGTAGGTTACCATTTCCTCCTCCAAAGGGTCTTCCCAACTCAAGGATCCAACTTGTGTCTCCTGTGTCTCTGCATTGGTAGGCAGATTCTTTATCACTGAGCCCTCTGGGAAGCCCCAATTTAAATGCACACACACACACACACACACACACACACACACACACACACACACGTATGTATGTATATATATATATGTATATATACATATATATATACTATTTGATAAAGAATTGCATTACAAATGAATAGATAAATGAGCAGTGTGTTTGAAGATTGTGTCACCTCCTCTGTGGAGGTCTATGAATTCTAAGGAAGGAAAACTCTCCTCTGTCTCCAACATTGTCCCAAGGCATGGCTCTATTGTAGAGTAGCTCTCTTTGATGTATTTGCATCTAGATCTATCTCCTCAACTGCAAGACCCTGGGTGATAGGAAACTCATTTTATCCATCTTTGAATATGTAGAAGATAAGAAACAGAGTATCTGATGTATAGTAATGATTGATAAATATTTTACAATGGGAGTGTTAATTTGAATGATTAAAGGAATTTTGTTTTTTATTTCGTTGTGATAATAGAAAATTTTACTTCCAAAGACATTTGGCCAGTTAAATGAACTGACACATTAGACATCTGGCTATTCAAAGCTCAAATTAACATAATTAGATTGAAATGATAACATTAAGTGGACTTATCTAGAGATCAATCAGATTATATTTATAATTTATTTTTGATAATCAGATTGATAATCAGGATTGTTTGTCTACCATTCTTTGTTATATATTCTTTATAGGCATTTTTTTTAAATAAGGAACTTCACCTAACCTAAACATAATGGTGTAATGTTGTCAAAACCCAATCTTAGAGATCAAATGCATTATCTCTATCAAAGTCATGTGATCATGCTGCCAATTTAAAGCTTAAAGGAAGCATTCAATTATAGCAGGCATACATCTAAGTGAGCTGAAGCCAATCAGCCAATTTAAAGTGATTTAAAGATAATTTATTGTCATCCAATTCAGAATTCATCAGTGTTACCAAGATCTAGTTGTCCAGAATGGTGGTGAATCTTCATTTGCTTGCTCCAAATGACAGATTCATATTCTTAGAAGTTGTGTTGAAAGATAATTAGAATATTATCTTTCTGCATGATGGCTGCATGATGAAAAGAACACACAGAGCTGTGGTAAGAAATTCATGGGAAAGCAGACTCAGCTGGTACAGTTTACAGATCAGAAGCATATATTTTCAAGCTTTATCTACTCAGTGATGTTCCAAGGAGTACATGCAATATCAAATGATCTTCCTACTCTCAAAATAGAGATATGAAAAAAAAGAGGAATTAGAATATCTGATTTATTTCATTTCTTCCTAATGTTATCTTCAGTGGATTAAGGATGACTGCTCCCTATGCACTGAAACAGCTAGTTTAGATGAAGTTATTCTTGACTCAGATAGATAAATGATGTCTCCAGTTGCATACTGGGAAAATACTGATGATACTGTGCTTTGAGTTTAGAAATGTTCATTCTGATAGATTCCATATATACTTGAATAATGCAAGAAAGAGAAAAGCTGTGTGAAGTCTGTAGTAAATGTCACATTTGGAATGTCAATTTGGCATTTTTATGAATACACTTCTAACTTGGAAATGAAAATTTTAAAAAGGGAAGAAATATACACTAGAATTTCTTCCCCTAGACTGTGTCTACATGTATTGAAAGCTTGCACTACTTTTTCCATAATTGAAATATATTTTTAAACCCCCCACTTGGCTATCATGCTGCACAGTGAGTCATTCAATGGGAAACTATTTGTGGCAGAAAATGACAGATTCACTGTAGTGATAGTGCCACCACACAGGAAACCCAAGACCAGATTTGTAACTTTGATAAAAATGAAAAGTGTAGAAAGTCTGTGCCTTCAGGTCTTAGAAAAGTGTCTTGTGACAAGTGTCTCGTTAATGTGTATAATTAAAAGTGTCTAGTTAATGTGTATAATTGTTTCCTGAATTAAACTATAAACAAAATTATGAAGATCCAGCAAATAAAAGGTTGCAATTTGTTTTTTAAAAATGAAAATTGTGTTGTTTAGAATTTAGATTATACTCTTGAACAAGACTTTGATTTTTTTCCCAACATTAAGCACTTGCTATTTATTTATTTATTTAATTAAATGACCATTTGCAAGGTGAGTTTTCCTTGGGGGTTGTTCTATGTTCAAATGGGCTAAGCTTTTAGCAACTAAGCCATGGTGATGTGTCCTCAATTCCATAGTTTAATTTCCGTATGACAGATCCCCTCAAAAAGACTATTAGAGTGTGTCTTAGCAATTCACTTGAATAGTAAACGTCCATTAGGTTGATATATTGCCTTTATCTTTTAGTACCAGGAAAAATGAGTTCCCTTAAATAATTAATATAAGCTCCTTTTATCAGATGAGAATTATATAATCTATCATGTTTCCATTTTTATTCAGGCTTCCACAATGCAGTTAACTAAATATAACAGAAAGCATGCTAACTATTTCAGCATATATTAATATATATTTTTAAATTTTTTCTTTAATACAATTTTATTGTTCCATCTAATATTCTCATAGTAAATTAAGAATTTTAGAGTATATATTTCAATTATGTTCTGAATAGCTAGTTAGATGCTATATGATATTTTTCTGTATGAGGACGGAACTCAGTCTTCTTGAGTAGATACCTAAATCTTGAAGGAAGTCTTGATGGTTGGGTCAAGAAGAGATTATCTATATAGATCAGTGTCCTAGAGAGAGCCTAGATGTTTATCTTGATTTATAGGTGAGTTATGTAAATAGCATATCAAAGATAATCTCCATGGAAAACTATTTGTGAAGACATCTTAGTAACATAAATAGAATTGTGAAGGACAAAACTGAAATAAGCAATGTTACAAAAAGTCAAAACAGTCTGCTTGTCAAGTCTGTACATTATTCACTTTGCTCTTCTACTGCAATTTACCTTTATTGCATATGTATTTTATATCTATATATGTATATATAGACAGATATCTATATCTATATCTATATCTATATATAATATATATAGCTTAAATCATCAGGTCAAGATACTACCAAAGTCTCCTTTTTTCACATAGATTCATAAGAAATATTTTTTTAATACAAAAATGTATGATCCAGATATATACAATTAATTAAGACACACTGTTTTCATCAAAAAGTAGATGTAGGATGCCATGTGCAATTTACTAATCTAACTATTTCTAAGTAATCAGAATTATATGTAAGGAATTTGTCTTCAGTAAGATATATTTTAAAATGTCACACCATGAAATTGAGATATTTTCTTCAGACTCTTAATTATGGGCTTTTTGATGTAACATCTGAATAATATGCTATAAGCAGTAAAATGTCATTTTACACAAAGAAATTTTGTAATTTTCTTGTTCAATAAGAAATTAAATTTAATTGAAGTTCCTGCTATGCTGAAGTTAACGTCAAAAGGGGTCACTGGATACATAGTGTTTGGAGAATACACACTGCTTATAAGATGGACAAAAATTAGCCTAAGTCAAACCTCTGTAGGAGAAAACAGTTTGGAAAAAAAATTGATATTTTGAACATAATTCTCTGAATAAGACAATGTGCTTTGGAGTCGTGTACTATCCAAAGACCATAAAAGTGGTTACTTTGATATATTTTCCAAGAATCAAAATATAAGACATATGTTTAAAAAATAATAAGAAAAAGCACATTGGTTTACATCGCTTAAGTGAAAGTCTCTTTTCCAAGATATCTATCCTCATTAAGAGAAACATATTTCTAAAGCTTATGAGTTTGTACACATATAATACATACAATTTGTTGCATACTATTATACTCCAATAAATCATTAGAATAATTCACAAACACACACAGCAGTTAAGGAAAATCTAAGCCTTTAGAGCCAATCAGCTAACTAAACAAACAAACCAAAACTATTCTTTATTGGCCTCTTAGAACAATAGTGAAGCAATTAAACACACTTTTATATTTTATAAATATACCATTTTAAAATTAGTTGCAATATTCAAATGCTATGTTCCACCTCACCAGAAATTTTTACATGTCCTCAGGAATCTCTGTAATGACAATTTAGGAAATCAGTAGCAAGTCAAGTAGTCTGTATTCATATACCACTGTTTAAGTCCATTATTCAGCTGTGATTGGTCTAATGATTGGTGAATCCTAAATTTGTATACTCATACTTGAGACGTTTGAGAAATATCATCACTGATTTAGAATTATTGGGTTCACTTATCCCTTCCTAGTGACTTTCAGTTAAGTTCAGTTGTGCACTCATGTCTGACTCTTTGCAACCTCAAGGACTGCAGCATGCCAGGCCTCCCTGTACATCACCAACTCCTGGAGAATACTCAAACTCATGTCCATTGAGTTGGTGATGCCATCCAACCATCTCATCCTCTGTAATCCTCTTCTACTCCTGCCTTCAAACTTTCCCAGTATCAGGGTATTTTCCAAAGAGTCAGTTATTCACACCAGGTGGCCACAGAATTGGAGTTTCAGCTTCAGCATTAGTCCTTCCAATGAATATTCAGGACTGATTTCCTTTAGGGTGGACTGGTTGGATCTCCCTGCTGTTCAAGGGACTCTCAAGAGTCTACTCCAACATCACAGCTCAAAAGTATCAATTCTTTGACGCTCAGCTTTCTTTATAGTCCAACTCTCACATCCATACATGACCACTGGAAAAACCATAGGTTTGACTAGAACAGACCTTTGTTAGCAAAATCATGTCTCTGCTGTTTAATGAGCTGTCTAGGTTGCTCATAACTTTTTTTTCAAGGAGCAAGCATTTTCTAATTTCATGGCTTCATTCACCATCTACAGTGATTTTGGAGCCCCCCAAAATTAAGTCTGTCACTGTTTCCACTGTTTTCCCACCTATTTGTCATGAAATGATGGGGCCAGATGCCATGCCATGATGTTAGCTTTCAGAATGTTGAGTTTTAAGCCTACTTTTTCACTATCCTCTTTCACTTTCATCAAGAGGCTCTTTAGTTCTTTGCTCTCTGCCATAAAGGTGGTATCATCTGCATATCTGAGGTTATTGATATTTCTCCGGGCAATCTTAATTTCAGATTGTGCTTCATCAAGTCCAGCATTTCTCATGATGTGCTCTGCATATAAGTTCAACAAGCAGGGTGACAATATACAGCTTTGACATACTCCTTTCCTGATTTGGAACCAGTCTGTTGTTCCATTTCCAGTTTTATCTGTTGCTTCTTGACCTGCATACAGATTTCTCAGGAGGCAGGTCAGGTGTTCTGGAATTCCCATCTCTTTAAGAATTTTCCACAGTTTGTTGTGGTCTACACAGTTAAAGGTTTTGCCATAGTCAATAAAGCAGAAGTAGATGTTTTATGGAACTCTCTTGCTTTTTTTGATAATCCAGCAGATGTTGGCAATTTGATGTCTGGTTCCTCTGCCTTTTCTAAAACCAGCTTGAACATCTGGAAGTTCACGGTTCATGTACTATTGAAGCCTGGCTTGGAGAATTTTGAGCATTACTTTGCTAGCATGTGAGATGAATGTAATTGTGTTGTAGTTTGAGCATTCTTTGGCATTGCCTTTCTTTGGGATTGGAATGAAAACTGACCTTTTCCATTCCTGTGGCCACTGCTGATTTTCCAAATTTGCTGGCATATTGATTGCAACACCATTACAGCATCATCTTTTAGGATTTGAAATAGCTCAGTTGGAATTCTATCACCACTAGCTTTGTTCATAGTGATGCTTCCTAAGGCCCACTTGATGTCATTTTCCAGGATATCTGGCTCTAGGTGAGTGATCACACCATCGTGATTATCTGGGTTGTGAAGATCTTTTTTGTTAGTGATTTTAATTCATTTCAAAAAAGTTTCATTAGCCATTGTTCCTTATCCCTTATATCTTGTTCTAAANCCAGGATATCTGGCTCTAGGTGAGTGATCACACCATCGTGATTATCTGGGTTGTGAAGATCTTTTTTGTTAGTGATTTTAATTCATTTCAAAAAAGTTTCATTAGCCATTGTTCCTTATCCCTTATATCTTGTTCTAAACCCATGAAAACTATTACTGGCATGTCGTCCTCTACAGCTTTGGATATTCTCCTTATGTTGCATGGACCCCTTTCTCCACACCGCATTTCCACCTGTTAGGAATATTATTTATCTGCATGGTAATTTCTGACTGTAAGATTGTCATCTTTCAAATCATGTCTCTATGCTCCATTAGTGTGGCTTGCTTGTCTACATCTGTACAAATCACATTTTTTAAAGGTGTATTTTTTAAGTTTTTTTTTTTTTTACTTTTTATTTTGTATTTGAGTAAACATTGCTATGTATTAATGTATTACAATACATTAACTATGCTGTATTTGTGATAGTTTCAGGTGGACAGCAGAGATACTCAGCCATGTATGTACATATATCCATTCTTCCCCAAACTCCACTCCTATCCAGTTTGCCACATAATACTGAGCAGAGTTTCTTTTGCTATACAGTAAGTCGTTATTGGTTATCCATTTTAAATATTTGACCATACTATGCAGGCTGTGGGATCTTAGTTCCTTGACCAGGGACTGAATATGTGCCCCCTGCTGTGGAAACATGGAGTCTCAACTACTGAACTTCCAGGGAAATCAACCCTGCATACTTATTGGAAGGACTGGTGTGCTGAAACTGAAGCTCAAATACTTTGGCCACCTGATGTCAAAAGCTGAAACATTGGAAAAGACTCTGATGCTAGGAAAGATTGAAGACAGGAGGACAAGGGGATGACAGAAGATGAGATAGTTGGATGGCATCACTGACTCAATGGACATAATTTTGAGCAAATTCCAGGAGATAGTGAATGACAGGGAGGACTGATGTGCTGCAGTCCATGACATCGCAAAGAGTGGGGCATGACTTAGTTACTTAAAAACAGCAAATAACATATTCCATAATTGAACGTGGCAAGATAAGGACAGATAATGTATCTTTTCATTTCATCTTCTTGTTTCCAGAGAACAGTGTAAATTTTTACATATTTTGATACAAAAGGCATCACTATGAACTTGAAGGTTCTGAAAGTATCACACAGTGGAAGTTGTTTTTAAAATTATCTTAAAATTTGAGGATGAGAAGAATTTGGATTGGAAAAGATGAAGTGCAAGGGAAATCCTAAGCAGAGAAAATGGTATCCATATAAGCCAGAGGTCCTTCTTAGTGTGTTATGTGGACTTCAGTATGATCCTCAAAATTCCCCCAAGGAATTTGCGAAGTAAGAATTGCTTTCATAGTAATGCTAAATTCTGATATGCTCTCATTGTGTTGACCTTTACCATGATGGTGCTAAATCACTAGTGGGTAAAACAACTTGTGATATAGCATAGCTCAAGGGAGGAACACAATAAAGTGCACATTGTCACTGTATCTTTCATTACCACATAGTTAAAATTAAAAAAGAACAAAATTGAATTTAAAAATGACCAAATTATGTTTGATGCAGGATACTTGGGGCTGGTGCATGGGGATGATCCAG
>SJYV01042151.1:358878-374400 GCA_006410875.1 Neotragus pygmaeus
GTGGTCATGTATGGATATGAGAGTTGGACTATAAAGAAAGCTGAGTGCTGAAGAATTGATGCTTTTGAACTGTGGTGTTGGAGAAGACTCTTGAGAGTGCCTTGGACTGCAAGGAGATCCAACCAGTCCATCCTAAAGGAGATCAGTCCTGGGATTTCTTTGGAAGGACTGATGCTTAGGCTGAACCTCCAATACTTTGGCCACTTGATGCGAAGAGCTGACTCACTGGAAAAGACCCTAATGCTGGGAAAGATTGAGGGCAAGAGGAGAAGGGGACGGCATCGGATGAGATGGTTGGATGGCATCATCGACTCGATGGACATGGGTTTGGGTGGACTCCAGGAGATGGTGATGGACAAGGAGGCCTGACATGCTGTGGTTCATGGGGTCACAAAGAGTCGGACATGACTGAGTGACTGAACTGAACTGAACTGAGATATTGGAACAGATGACTTATCTTTTTTTAATTATTGAAGTATAATTGATTTACAGTTGTGCTAGTTTCAAGTGTACAGAAAAGTGATTCAGTTATAAGTACATAAGATTTATTTATTTTTTCCTTATAGGTTATTACAAAATTTTGAGTATAATTTGTGATAGGTCCCCTGAACAGGTCTCCGACCACAAATCCAGGAAAATTTTTACTGTTGCAAGTCTTCATTTTAAGTTTATTCATTTCCTGTAAAACTGCACTATTCCTTGGAGAAAGAACCCAGCCATGCTCAGCCAGGCCTAGCACAGTGCATAGCACAGAATGGATCCCTGTGGTGTAGAAATGCAAAAAAAGGCCACAGATCTTCACTCTTCAGTATTTGTGATAAAGCTTGGCAGCTCTCCCATTAGTAGATGGGATTTGCTGCTTGGACTGACCTCATGACTCGATTTGACCACTAGAATGCGGTCCCAGTTCTGAGCCCAGAAGCTAACAGCCTGTGTGCTTTCACTCTCTCTGAGAACCCTACCTGGCTGCAATAAGAACAAGCTCAGGAAAAGAAGACAGAGACAGGTGGCCACTTGCTCACCAACTGATGGTCAGCCAGCACCCCAACCAGATTCTCCTTGCTGACTACCAGTTGACCACAGGCCTAGGAGTGAGTCCAGCCAAGATACATCAAGCCTGGCCTGAAAATGCTGACACCCAGATGACCCATTGACTGGCGGCATTATTTAGTCACTTGGTCGTATCCAACTCTTTTGTGACCCCATTGACTGTAACCTGCCATGCTTCCCTGTCCATGGGATTTCCTAGGCAAGAATTCTGGAGTGGGTTGCCATTTCCTTCTCCAGGGGATCTTCCTGGCCCAAGGATCGAACCCAGGTCTCCTGCCTTGGTAAGCAGATTCTTTACCACTGAGCCACCAAGGCTTCCCCCATAGACCAGAGAGCAATAACAAGTCCTTGCTGACTTAAGTCCCTAGGCTTCATGGTGACATGTTATACAGCATTATTTGTAGTAATAGGTCACTGATGCAATGCTCAATATTTGTTTGCTGAAACAGTCATTGCCACCATTGTACAGAGTAGTTTATGACATCTTTTTATAAGAACAAACTTTTTTAGGAGTGGGGAGAGAATATGAGAATGTCAAATGCAGACCTCTGTGAAAAGTAGAAGGGGCATCCAGGTATGCACAAGACATACCAGGGTAGCATAAGGATCTCCCCTTGTCCCCTCCCCTCCCCTCCCCTCCCTCCAGGCTGGAAGGCTGCATCTGATCTGGGTCTCGATATAGGAAGACAGAGCTTGGAGAAGAACCAACTACTGGCATGGGCACTCTGTTACCTGACTGTCTCCTTCGGGTCCTTCCCATGCAAGTTGTACTTGGCAGCAAGGTAGCTGAGGATGGCTCTTGTCTGTGTCAGCTCCATTCCATCAATTTCAACCAGAGGCACCTGGCCGAAAAGCAGGCGTCCATCTGTGGTTTGAGCGAAGAGATTAGGTTAAGAGACTCTCCCTCCATGGCTGTGGTCAGCCTGCAGGAGGGTCCACTTCTAATTTTGTTGAGTGATTCTTAGTTTTCATCCACAGGGTGAGTTTAAGACCCCAGTTGTTGAGGAAATGCCTACCATTTGTTTAATGGAAAATGTGAGATTTGCTTGATAGGTTCATGGGTTTTTGCATGTTGGTTAATCATGGTTATTTAAGGCTTTCTACATTTGCTCTGACTGTATTATAGTATCAGTGTTATTGATTTTCAAAGTTTCAGGTGTATAAGAGTCACCTGGAAGAGGTGGTTGTTAAAAATGCTCACCCCACCCTCCAGATACTCTAATTCAGGGACGGAGTCTGAATTCTTTAAAAAGTACAACAGGTATCACTCTAGGTCTGCACGGCAAAGGGATGGATATGACAGCAAGAACCCAGGTCCTGGGCCCAAATGTCAGCTTTGGCCCTTCAAGCCCTGTGACTTTAAGCAAATGACTTATCTGAGCTCATTTCCTTTTCTCTAAAATGGCTGTAATATCTATTAAGCAGGACTTTGAAAAGATGAAACATCATAACATAAGTAAAACACTGAATACTGTCAACAATCAAGGTTCAGTAAAATCAAAATTTCCTTCTTTCTGAGTGAACTGCCTGTATAAATAAGGCATTTAAAGATGCACTTTTTCATGGGGTCTTGAAGGAATGAGTAGCCTTTAAATTTTCATTAACACCTGTACATTAATGAGAATAAGGAATTTTACCCAGAAGTCAGAGTTCACTAGTGCACTGGCAAAGGCCACAGTTAATTTCCCCAGCTTCCAATAATTGACATAATGAGACATGGGAACGTGGTGGCAGCTTTCCAGGGAGCCAGTGTCCCTGTCTTCTGGGGGTGATGGAGGAGTTCAGAAAGAGCCTGTTTTCTGATCTGTAACAGTATCTGTCCTGCCCATTTTACTGAGTTTCTTTGGGCAAAATGGTACTTCAGAAACATCAATACTATTGTTAGTGGAGAGACTACGAAACCTCCATTTGCTGAGACAGTTTTACATTTGTCCAAAACTGAATAAACACCTAAAGCTGAGCTCTGTGTTGCTGTTTATGAATGATGCAAACAGCCATTAGAAATGCTCCCTGCTTCTAGGGGCTGATGATCCTCTTTGGAAGAATTGAAGAAAGTCTCGGATCAAGAACACAGGAGAGGACCCTTGAGATCATTTAGTTCAGTTTGTTCATATTACGGACAATGCACTGTGGAGGCCAGTTGGCCAAAGTGACTTGCTCGGACCCAGAGGGGACAGCTAAGCTGGCAGAAGGGGGCCTCCTGACTCCCAGTCCAGTGCTGTCTCTGGCTGCCCCTACTTACAGATGGCAGTAATGCCCAGGAGGCTGTCCTCAACAGCCTCACAGACCCAAGGAGGGTACCCTAGGATTTCCTGCATTTCTAGGGAAATCCCTTGCCAGATTGATCATGGAAGAGTTTATACAACAACATCCATTTATTTATTCAATGCATAAGTATTTAACCACTATTATGTGACTGTCCTTATTTAGAGTAAAATGGGGCAGAAATGAAAAGGAAGAGGGGAAGAGGTGCTTCAGAGGGATTCTAGATAATAAAGGTCCTGGATGAAAATTAGGGAAAGGCTAAGCAGGTCTTCCCTCTCCATGAGATTTCCTGGTGCTCTGCAGTCAAGACAAGAAAGATTCTCTTACTGTATGGCAAGGGGACAGGATGAAGAGGAATGAAAAGTCCTGCCCAAAGCCATGCAGTGTGTAAACGGCAGGTCTGCTGATGATTCGCTGAAAGTCTTTCTTAAAAAATAATCTGTGATAAATTCATGACTGCTTATCAACAACAATAGGGACCCTGGGTTTCCTTAGATAAAGAAAATAAACATTATGGCTGTGAGAAGCAGGACTGGGGAAGTATCAGTCTTCTCTCTTAGTGGGAGAAAATCGGGGAATTGCAGGGATTAAGAACTTCTAATCCCTGAATTAGGAATTACATCCCTAATTTGAATGTAATCAAATTTGGATCTTTTCTATAGTTTTGATTCTACGGTTATGACCTGGTAAAATGATCTCTGTTTATCTGCTAAAACCACTAAGAAAAAGTGAATATGAACCACAAGAACCAGGGGATATGTTAGATCTAATTTACCTGCCCTTTTGTTTGCTCTCCTCTGGCCCACTGGATCATTGTGAAGAATCCTTGAAGGCTTCTCTGGTGGGATGGGGGTTATTGAACCAGTTGGCACTGGATCAACCCAGGCTGTCAGAGTCGAGGCCAGAGTCATAACCTACTTGATACATTTTTATGAGGCTAAGGAGGCAGTGGAGAAGGCAATGGCACCCCACTCCAGTACTCTTGCCTGGAAAATCCCATGGACGGGGGAGCCTGGTAGGCTGCAGTCCATGGGGGTCGCGGACAGTCGGACATGACTGAGCGACTTCACTTTCACTTTTCATTTTCATGCATTGGAGAAGGAAATGGCAACCCACTCCAGTGTTCTTGCCTAGAGAATCCCCAGGACGGGGGAGCCTGGTAGGCTGCCATCTATGGGGTCACATAAAGTCAGACACGACTGAAGTGACTTAGCAGCAGCAGCAGCAAGGAGGCAGAGCCGATGACACCTTTAGCTTTATGCTGGGGGCACAGTGAACAGTCAGTGCTAGCAATCATGCTGTGCGCTTTTCTATTGGTTGTCATTCTAGAGTTCTGTGCTGAAATGAATATTTCTGGGAACATATCTTATTTTTCCCATAAGATAACATTGAATAAATTTAGGCTCACCCTTCTGCAACTTCTCATATTGTTCTCTTGTTTCAAGAAATTCTTCTTCAAACTAAAAAAAAGCAGGATACCTGTCTCTTATACACATCTTTCGGGTCCTTCCCATGCAAGTTGTACTTGGCAGCAAGGTAGCTGAGGATGGCTCTTGTCTGTGTCAGCTCCATTCCATCAATTTCAACCAGAGGCACCTGGCCGAAAAGCAGGCGTCCATCTGTGGTTTGAGCGAAGAGATTAGGTTAAGAGACTCTCCCTCCATGGCTGTGGTCAGCCTGCAGGAGGGTCCACTTCTAATTTTGTTGAGTGATTCTTAGTTTTCATCCACAGGGGTGAGTTTAAGACCCCAGTTGTTGAGGAAATGCCTACCATTTGTTTAATGGAAAATGTGAGATTTGCTTGATAGGTTCATGCATGTTGGTTAATCATGGTTATTTAAGGCTTTCTACATTTGCTCTGACTGTATTATAGTATCAGTGTTATTGATTTTCAAAGTTTCAGGTGTATAAGAGTCACCTGGAAGAGGTGGTTGTTAAAAATGCTCACCCCACCCTCCAGATACTCTAATTCAGGGACGGAGTCTGAATTCTTTAAAAAGTACAACAGGTATCACTCTAGGTCTGCACGGCAAAGGGATGGATATGACAGCAAGAACCCAGGTCCTGGGCCCAAATGTCAGCTTTGGCCCTTCAAGCCCTGTGACTTTAAGCAAATGACTTATCTGAGCTCGTTTCCTTTTCTCTAAAATGGCTGTAATATCTATTAAGCAGGACTTTGAAAAGATGAAACATCATAACATAAGTAAAACACTGAATACTGTCAACAATCAAGGTTCAGTAAAATCAAAATTTTCTTCTTTCTGAGTGAACTGCCTGTATAAATAAGGCATTTAAAGATGCACTTTTTCATGGGGTCTTGAAGGAATGAGTAGCCTTTAAATTTTCATTAACACCTGTACATTAATGAGAATAAGGAATTTTACCCAGAAGTCAGAGTTCACTAGTGCACTGGCAAAGGCCACAGTTAATTTCCCCAGCTTCCAATAATTGACATAATGAGACATGGGAACGTGGTGGCAGCTTTCCAGGGAGCCAGTGTCCCTGTCTTCTGGGGGTGATGGAGGAGTTCAGAAAGAGCCTGTTTTCTGATCTGTAACAGTATCTGTCCTGCCCATTTTACTGAGTTTCTTTGGGCAAAATGGTACTTCAGAAACATCAATACTATTGTTAGTGGAGAGACTACGAAACCTCCATTTGCTGAGACAGTTTTACATTTGTCCAAAACTGAATAAACACCTAAAGCTGAGCTCTGTGTTGCTGTTTATGAATGATGCAAACAGCCATTAGAAATGCTCCCTGCTTCTAGGGGCTGATGATCCTCTTTGGAAGAATTGAAGAAAGTCTCGGATCAAGAACACAGGAGAGGACCCTTGAGATCATTTAGTTCAGTTTGTTCATATTACGGACAATGCACTGTGGAGGCCAGTTGGCCAAAGTGACTTGCTCGGACCCAGAGGGGACAGCTAAGCTGGCAGAAGGGGGCCTCCTGACTCCCAGTCCAGTGCTGTCTCTGGCTGCCCCTACTTACAGATGGCAGTAATGCCCAGGAGGCTGTCCTCAACAGCCTCACAGACCCAAGGAGGGTACCCTAGGATTTCCTGCATTTCTAGGGAAATCCCTTGCCAGACTGATCATGGAAGAGTTTATACAACAACATCCATTTATTTATTCAATGCATAAGTATTTAACCACTATTATGTGACTGTCCTTATTTAGAGTAAAATGGGGCAGAAATGAAAAGGAAGAGGGGAAGAGGTGCTTCAGAGGGATTCTAGATAATAAAGGTCCTGGATGAAAATTAGAGAAGGGCTAAGCAGGTCTTCCCTCTCCATGAGATTTCCTGGTGCTCTGCAGTCAAGACAAGAAAGATTCTCTTACTGTATGGCAAGGGGACAGGATGAAGAGGAATGAAAAGTCCTGCCCAAAGCCATGCAGTGTGTAAACGGCAGGTCTGCTGATGATTCGCTGAAAGTCTTTCTTAAAAAATAATCTGTGATAAATTCATGACTGCTTATCAACAACAATAGGGACCCTGGGTTTCCTTAGATAAAGAAAATAAACATTATGGCTGTGAGAAGCAGGACTGGGGAAGTATCAGTCTTCTCTCTTAGTGGGAGAAAATCGGGGAATTGCAGGGATTAAGAACTTCTAATCCCTGAATTAGGAATTACATCCCTAATTTGAATGTAATCAAATTTGGATCTTTTCTATAGTTTTGATTCTACGGTTATGACCTGGTAAAATGATCTCTGTTTATCTGCTAAAACCACTAAGAAAAAGTGAATATGAACCACAAGAACCAGGGGATATGTTAGATCTAATTTACCTGCCCTTTTGTTTGCTCTCCTCTGGCCCACTGGATCATTGTGAAGAATCCTTGAAGGCTTCTCTGGTGGGATGGGGGTTATTGAACCAGTTGGCACTGGATCAACCCAGGCTGTCAGAGTCGAGGCCAGAGTCATAACCTACTTGATACATTTTTATGAGGCTAAGGAGGCAGTGGAGAAGGCAATGGCACCCCACTCCAGTACTCTTGCCTGGAAAATCCCATGGACGGGGGAGCCTGGTAGGCTGCAGTCCATGGGGGTCGCGGACAGTCGGACATGACTGAGCGACTTCACTTTCACTTTTCATTTTCATGCATTGGAGAAGGAAATGGCAACCCACTCCAGTGTTCTTGCCTAGAGAATCCCCAGGACGGGGGAGCCTGGTAGGCTGCCATCTATGGGGTCACATAAAGTCAGACACGACTGAAGTGACTTAGCAGCAGCAGCAGCAAGGAGGCAGAGCCGATGACACCTTTAGCTTTATGCTGGGGGCACAGTGAACAGTCAGTGCTAGCAATCATGCTGTGCGCTTTTCTATTGGTTGTCATTCTAGAGTTCTGTGCTGAAATGAATATTTCTGGGAACATATCTTATTTTTCCCATAAGATAACATTGAATAAATCTAGGCTCACCCTTCTGCAACTTCTCATATTGTTCTCTTGTTTCAAGAAATTCTTCTTCAAACTAAAGAAAAGCAGGATACATTGTTATAAACTTAAGGTGAGAGAAAGAAAAGANGGCTGTGTGCCGTGTTCGTCCTGAGCCGAGGTCCTGGCTTTTTGCCCCGGTCGAACTGAGCCAAAATCCGGCCTGTGTTCCGCGGTCGCCCTGCCCCAAAGTCTGGCCTTTGTGCCACGGTCACCCTGCGCTGAGGTCCCACCTGTGTGCTGCTGTTGCCCTGCGCTGAGTTCTGGCCTGTGTGCAACCTTCACCCTGCGCCGAGTTCGGGGCTGTGTTCCGCAATCAGTTAGCGACGAGTTCTGGGCTGTGTGCTGTGATCGCCTTCGGTCAAGGTCCATGCTGTGTGCCAGGGTTGCCCTGCATCAAGGTCCGGGATGTGTAATGCGGTCACTCTTCAATGAGGTTCGGGCTGTGTGCCATGGTCAACCTTCACTGAGGTTCAGGCTGTGTGCAGCGGTCACCCTGTTCGATGTCCATGATGTGTGCTGCAGTCGCCCTGTGCCTCGGTACGGCCTGAGTTCCACGGACGCCCTGTGCCACAATCCACGAAGTGTTCTGCTTTCGGCTAGAAACGAGTTACTGGATGTGGGCCGCGGTCACCCTTCCATGTGTTTCAGGCAGTGTGGCATGGTCGCCCTTTGCCAAGGTCTGGGCTGTGTGCCCTGGTCACCCTGCACCGAGGTCCGGTCTGTTTGCTGTCGTCGCCCTGGGCCGAGGTCTGGGCTGTGTTCCGTGGTTTGCTAGTGATGAGTTACAGGCTCTGTGCAGCGGGCTCCCTGTACAGATTTCTGGGCTGTGTTCTGCAGTCCCCCTGGGCTGAGGTCTGGGCTGTGTTCCGTGGTCGGCTGGCGACGATTTCCGGGCTATGTGCTGCAGTCGCACTTCACAGAAGTTTGGGCTGTGTTTTGCGGTCTCCCTGTGCCGAGGTCCCGCCTGTGTGCCGCGGTCACCCTGTGCCAAGGTCCGTGCAGTGTTTCGTGGTTGGCTAATGACGAGTTCTGAGCTCTGTGCCACAGTCGGCCTTCACTGAGGTTTGGGTTGTGTTCTACGATCGCCCTGCACTGAGGTCCGGCCTTTGTGCCATGGTCCCCCGGTGCCGAGGTCCAGGCTGTGTTCCGCGGTCGACTTGCGACGATTTCGAGCTGTGTGCTGTGTCGCCCTTCACTGAGGTTCGGGCTGTGTTCTGCAATCGCCCTGTGCCAATGTCCGGCCTGTGTGTCACAGTCACCCTGTGCCGAGGTCCGTCCTGTGTTCCGCAGTTGGTTAACGACAAGTTCTGAGCTCTGTGCCACGGTCGCCCTGTACAGATTTCCAGGCTGTGTGCTGCGGTCAGCCTTCACTGAGGTTCGGGCTGTGTGCCGTGGGCAACCTGCACCGAGGTCCGGGCTGTGTGCTGCGGTTGCTTTGCGCCGAGTTCCGGGCTGTGTTCCGTGGTGGGCTGGCAACGAGATCCGTCTGTGTGCCACAGTTGCCCTTCACTGATATTCGGGCTGTGTGCCGTGGTCGCCCTGCACCATGGTCTGGGCTGTGTGCTGCGCTCTCCCTGCACAGAGGGCCGGCCTGTGTGCCGCAGTCGCCCAGTGAGTAGGTTCGTTCTGTGTTCCACGTTTGGCTAGCAACAAATTCCAAGCTCTGTGCCACAGTTGCCCTGCACAGATTTTTGGGCTGTGTGCCGCGGTCGCCCTTCACTGAGGTTCGGGCTGTGTGCCGCGGTTGCCCTGAGCCGAGTTGCATGCTCTGTGCCATGGTCAACCTGCACTGAGGTCCGGCCTGTGTGCCGCAGTCGCCCTGTGCCGATGTCCGGGCTGTGTGCCGCTATTGCCTTCGGTAGAGGTCCGTGCTGTGTGCCAGGGTCACCCTGTGTCGAGGTCCGGGATGTCTGCTGCGGTTATCCTTCACTGAAGTTCGGGCTGTGTTCCGTGGTCGCCCTGTGCCCAGGTCTGGCCTGTGTTCCGCCCTCGGCTTGTGACCTGTTCCTGGCTCTGTGCCGCCTTTTCTTTTTGCGAATGTCTGGGCTGTGTGCTGCGGGAGCCTTCTCCAGAGGTCCGGGCTGTGTTCCACGGTCCCCCTGCGGTGAGGTCCACGCTGTGATCCGCGGTTGCCCTGAGCCGATGTCCAGCCTGTGTTCCTCAGACACCCTGCCCCAGAGTCCTGCCTGTGTGCTGCAGATGACCTGCACCGAAATCCGGCCTGTGTGCCACAGTCACCCTGCGCCGAGGTCCGGCCTAAGTGCCGCTGTCGCCCTGTGCTGAGGTCCAGCCTGAGTGCCATGGTCACCCTGCTCCGAAGTCTGGACTGTTTTCCGTGGTCGGCTAGTGATGAGTTCCATGCTCTGTGCCACGGACGCCCTGCTCAGATTTCTGGGCTCTGTTCTGCTGTCGCCCTTCACAATGGTTCAGGTGGTGTGCCGTGGTAGCCCTGTGCCGATGTTTGGGCTGTGTGCCACGGTCGCCCTGTGCCGAGGTCCGGGCTGTGTTCCTCGGTTGGCTGGCGACAATTTCCGATCTGTGTGCCACAGTCGCCTTTCACTGAATTTCGTGCTGTGTGCTGCCGTCGCCCTGCACCAAGGTCCGGGTTGTGTGCCACAGTCTCCCTGCGCTGTGGTATGTCCTGTTTGCCACCTTCGCCCTGAGCCAAGGTCCGGGCTGTGTTTGGGGTGGGAGGTGGGAGAGGGATTCGAGATTGGGCGCTCGTGTATACTTATGGTGGATTCATGTTGATGTATGGCAAAACCAATTCAGTATTGTAAAGAAGAATAAAGTAAAAATTAAAAATAAATAAATAAATCGGGGGGAAAAAAAGAATCAAAGACCTAAGTGAAAGAATTAAAATCTGAAGCTCTGAGGAAAGCATAGACTTAAATCTTCTTAATCTTAGATTAGCAATTGTTTCCTAGATAGTATTTCAAAAGCACAAGTGACAATAATAAAAATAAATTAAATGAAAAACATGACCAAATTAAAAAAGTAAAAGATAAATATGGGTATAAAAGTTTTCTACATATAGATTGTATTTAAAATTGTGGAGCTGTTTTAAATGATGATATTACCTTAAGAGTGAAAACAGAGAAGAAAAGAAGTCAAAAATTGATTTCAGTTTCCTCAAAGTTGAATCCTTACTGTCATTTCTAAGAAAATTAACACTCTTGCAAAATTAGTTAAAGTAAAATTTTGAAACAAAAATTCATATTTTTGAAGGCTTGTATGTGTCTCCATGACTTTGACACTTAAAGATAATTTTGATAATATTGGTGATAATATTAATGAATATGTCTTTTATATATTTAAGAAGGCATCTAATAACATTTTCAGGCTGTTCATAGTTTAATGAACCCATATTTTTCTAATGGGTAATGCATCACAGGACAAAATCATGTGTGGCAAAAAGTACATTTAAGGTATAAGAGAAACCAATGGATTTTTAGTAGAATAGAGTTTAAAAATGATATTGTTTCATATTTTACATTGTAAATTGTAATCCTTTGCTGTAGAATCAAAGATGAATATTTACAATTATCTGAAAAAAAGTAAATTCTTCCTCCTTTTCTAAATTTCTCTGTGTAATGTCTCCTTTTCATTATATGTTTCTCCAAAAAAATGTATTACAATTTGAACGCAAGAGATATTAGCAAGTATCTGTCTTCAGTTGAATTAGAATTTAAGGAGGCTTGCAAAAATTTAATCTCCTCTGCTAGTTATATTTGAAAACATAGTTATTTTGATAAATGTATGTTTTATTAAAATTTAATAGATTTATTATTCCTATGCTTAAAAGAAATACTCAAAGTATTATTTCAATTTAATTTTAAATATGGTCCTATGTAGATTCATCCTACATAAATAAATATTTTGGAGGATTCTCAATGATTTTTAAGATATGGACTTCCTTGGTAGCTCAGCTGGTAAAGATCCACCTGCAATGCTGGAGACCGCAGTTGGATTCCTAGGTCTGAAAGATCCCTTGCAGAAGGGTTAGACTACTCACTCCAATATTCTTGGGCTTCCTTGGTGATTCAGATGGGAAAGAATCTCTGCAATGTGGGAGACCTGGGTTTGATCCCTGGGTTAGAGAAAAATCTCCTGGTTTAGGGCATGGCAACCAACTCCAGTATTCTTGCCAGAGAATCCCCATGGACAGAAGAGCCTGGCAGGCTACAGTCCATGGGGGTCACAAAGAGCCAGACACTACTGAGCGACTAAGCTCAACACAGTGTATATATATGTATATATATTTTCTATATATATCCTCTGAGGCTAAAATTGTTGAGAATGGAAGATAGAGGTAATATCAAGAAGGATGGAAAACACAGAAGGCATGATGGAGAACAACAGCAAGGATTCAATTGGCTTAAGGCACTATGTGAGCAGGCTCATCATAGGGTAAGACTACACATGTGATTGAGTCTTATTATTATGGAGAGTTAGAGAAGGAAATGCAAACCACTCCAGTATTTTTGCCTGGGAAACCCCGTAGACAGAGGAGTTTGGAGGGCTATAGTTCATGGGGTCACAAAGAGTCGGACATGAGTGAGCACACAACACACATCATGGAGATTGAGTTCAAGGCTGTAGATGTTACAGTCACTTTAGAACGTGGATACATAGATGGGTCCATAAGGCATCAATACCTAAACACTCCTTACAAAGTCAGTGGCATGTCATATTTTTCTCAGAAAGTAGATAATATATTGAGACTTCAGCATATTTAGTGACCCATATTCATATGCATAATAGAAAATTAATAGCTTAAAATAATTTATATAATGAAAACAATGAACAAAGTGAAAAGAATCATGTATATGAAGCATAATCTGGGAAAACTGCCAAGAAATTACTAAAGTGATATAAGAATCCACATTCATTATACTTTTTTTTTTTTTTAACTTAGGTTAATTTAGGTTACAGAACAAGCAATTTCCTGAGCTCTCTGCCTTCTTTTAAAGTTGTGATGTGCACAATACCCTTGGCTATAACACATCTATCTATATTCTGATAATTTTTCTGTCTTTAATTTAGCATCATTAAAACATTAAAACTTGAATCACAAATTTGGCCTATTAAATATACCACAGAATTTTTAAATTTAATTTTATACCACTTTTGAGACTTCAAAGAATTAGTTTTAAAAGTTTATTGACTTTAAGCTCCATCTCTTTATTTTCATCAACAAATTCATTTTCCAATAGCCTCTTGATGTTTAAGATGTCTTCAGAGCAGTATTCTTGCCAAGAGAATTCAATGGACAGAGGAGCCTGGCAGGTTACAGTTCATGGGGTCGCAAATAATCAGACATGACTGAGTGACTAAACACATACACACGCACGTGCATACACACAGAGCTATTATACTATTCTTTATCCCCTAAAAATAGACTTTTAAATTCTGTTATAAAAACACTTGCAGGTAACATATATCAATGTCAATTGACGTTTGAAACTAATGCTTAATATGTAAAAGAAACAAAGATGCTGAATGAATGAATTTCCAAAGAGAAAGAAACAATCAGGAAGAAGATACTCAGTTATGCATGCCAGAAATAGCTTATTTAATAGAACAACAATAACTGACAGATTACTTTAACTTTCCAAATTAAAGTTGTCCTAATTTTTCTTGTTCTTTTCACCATTCCCTTTACTTTAATTCCATTTTTCACATCAGAACTACTGAGAAGGGAAAGATTTAGTCTTCACAGACCACAGAGCTCAGTGAGTAGACACTCCTAAAAAATCTGTCACCTGCTCAAAGAGTAGAAAAAGTAGGACATAATGAAATAGTAATGCTTCTCTCAGTCTGATGGGAGTAGGGACTCAAATAATCTTTTAACATGTGTACAGATCAATCAATTATTTTCATCTCTTTATGAAAGTTAATTAAAAAAAAACTACCATATGTATGTTGATAGAAATGTGATACTTTAAATATAGTGGAACTATATGTAATCTTGTTCTGTATTTTCCACATCTCCTGTAAATGTGTTATTATACTTTCATAATTTAAAAAAAATGAAAAGAAAAAGAGAGAAAAAAAAAAGAAATTCTTTTGAAACATGGTTTCCCAGAAACCAGGTTTTAGAAAGTATAGATAAAATTCTGTGTGTGTGTGTGTGTGTGTGTGTGTGTGACTGGATGTTGAGTACAAGTGGATGATAGGGCTTGGTGGAAACCTAAACCATTTTTTAATGAGTAAATTTCCCAACTCAACTTTTCAGTTCCAGTTATAGATACTCAGCATGTGAGACCAAAAAGAACAAGAATAGAGCAAGATTGAGTCTCCAGGGACTGTTCTCTTGCAACTCATTAATCTTATTTGCAAATTATTTTCTGAAAGAGAAATCTCTTTGTTTGACCCACTCTATGACATTCCTTTTTCCTAGGTTCAGAAGAAAGTCCTACATTAGAAAGAATGTAAACAGCCTACCGTCTTTTTGTCTCTATCCCCTAGTTTTCAAGGGAATAGATTATTTATTTATTTTCAAGGTAATAAATAAAATGACTTTTCAAAGACAGAAGACCTATTTTTCCCATCTTAATTTAGGTGAAATGTAAATTTTAATAAAATCTGATAAAATTATAAGATAAACAAAGAAAGAAATCTGTATTATATCTTGATATTTTGAATATCAGAGTGTTTTTTAAAAATTCTTATCTCAGTAATTAATGCCTACATCACTTAACATAATGAACTTTTGTCACTGAGCAAATAAAAAAGAGGTAAAGTATTGGCATTGATAGGAAGGTGGTGATATGGTAGAAATTAATTTAATTTTATCTGATGTTAGGGAAATTAGGTAGTAATTAAAATAAATACAATTATTTAAAAGTACAATGTATTTTAAGATTTAAAACTAAATATATACCCATTTTACCATGATTTACTGAATGTTTCATTCTGGAAAATATTCACTTTTTTGTTACTTTGTAAATGGAACAAATGCTATCGATATCCTCTATAGATATTAGTCTCTGATGTATTGTGAAGTTCATGTAATTACTTTTTAATCATGACTACTGGTAGCTGGGAAGTGAGTGGACAGCAGCATTATTTCTAGCACATTGCACCCATGGTGAGTGTAAAATTTACCTAGAAAGAACTAAAATTTAACCTCTACTTGGACCCTATATCTCCTTAAGTCCAGCATATTACATGAAAAAGAGAAACAGATAAGATTTTGTTCATAGTGTTCCCATATTACAGAAGTCTCTCATTAGAAAATTTTTACTACAGCACTGAGTATATAAGCATGACGTCAGGGAAAAAAGTACATCCTTTGGTGGGATTGTCAGAGAGAATAACAGACATATTCAATCAAATATTTTATGCATATGTAACTTGTTTTATGTTATTATATCCTGCCTCAGATAAACTTATGTTTCAATGAAGTGATATCAAGCTACTGCTATACCTAGATTGGAGCAAATAACTATGAATAGATGAAATAAATTAAAATGGCATGCTATCAGATGAAATATAAACTAGCAATTAAATATCATGTTCTTGAAAATTCTGTGACATAAAAACATTTTTGTTTAAATATTTTTTTAAAGTCAAGAAATATGGCGGCTATAATAAAAACAGAAGCAACAAATATATTAACTAATCTTTATACAGTAGTATTCCAGTGCCAGGCACTGCTACAATTTCAAACACCAACCCATATGATACTTTCATAGGATAAGTGAGCCACAAACAATTCTGTGTGTTTGTCTACTTAACACAGACAAAAAAAAAAAAAAAAAAAA
>SJYV01042151.1:374495-465663 GCA_006410875.1 Neotragus pygmaeus
AACAAAAAAAAATTCTGTGGTTTTGTTAATTAAAAAAAAAAAAAAAAAAAAAAAAAAAAAGATATGTACCTGTGATTGTAATGTAATTTGTTTGATTATGAGGTTTACCCTGCAGATACTTGTAAGAAATTTTGGGTTTTACCCTGAGCAAGAAGGAAAGCCATTGGCAGGGTGTGAGCAGAAAAGTGCTATGGACCAACTTGCTTTAGAAAGAATTAAGCATGCTATCAGGTGTACAGTTGTGTGTTGGGACAAGGATACAATATAGAGGACCCACTTTGATGGCTCAGAAGTGAAGAGTTAGTGTGGTTTGGATGATGCTGTTAGCAATGGGGCCAGGGAGAAGTAATCAGACTCTGAATATATTTTGAATGAAAAACAAAAAGGATGCGATGATGGAATATGTGGAGTATGTAAAAGAAATTCAAGAGTCAAAGATGATTGCAATTGGCTTAAGCTCCTGAAGGGATCCTTGAGTTTATCTGCAAACTTCCAGTCTTACATAAAAGTGAAACTATATATTGAGGACACTTTTACAATGCTTACTTGAAGATAGTGCCTTAGAATTAATTGATCACTGCATCCTGTGATTTCTACAAGAAGTAGAATACACCAGCCCTAGAAATCAAGGGATAGGAGTGGAAGTGTTTGATTCATCAGCACCCAATGGTTTACTTGAAGTATTGTGTTGTGTTAGTCATTCAGTCATGTCCTACTCTTTGCAACCCCATGGACTGTAGCCTGTCAGGTTGCTCTGTCCATGGAATTTTCCAGGCAAGACTACTCGAGTGGGTTGTCATTTCCATCTCCAACTTGAAGTATTAAGTGATTCCTATTCCACTAATTTTAGGTTCTGTAAGGTCTCAGTTGTCATAGGAAACACTTTCACCAGAGAGCATAGTAATATTTCCATTAAGTTTAAACCTATGACTTCCATTTGAGCATCTTGGGTCCTTCATGCTAGAAGATCAGAAAAATGCCAACTAAAAGGAAGGGAACCTAGCATGTGGAAGATGGGTGGTGAGCATTATGTAAAAATTCAAAATCAATGTTGCAGCAAGAAGAATACTTTATCTCATGAACTAGATTCCTGTAAGTTTTCTTAGAAATTGTGATTAAAATCCTGAAGAAACAGTGTCTGTATGAACCAACTTAATAAAAGAAACAAATTGAAACAATGAGAGAAGAAGGCTGATAAAAATGGTACAAGAGATATATTGTGGTTGACATGGTTGGAACCATGGCTGGATAACCTGATCAGGTTCACACACACACATACACACACAAACACACACTAGCTGATGCTAAGGATTCAGCTGCCATTTTCTCTGGGGATTCCTTGCATTCCAATAGGAATTGCCTTACCCAGGAGGTCACATACTTCTTCCTTCAAAAGTGGGAAGGTGCTTCAGCACAATGGTGAATTCACAAAGGTTATCAAAGTCCATCTTCCCTGCCATAGGTGGAAAGAACTCTGTGGTGTGATTTGTACTCCTAGGATTCCTATGATATCAGTTCAGTTCAGTTGCTCAGCCATGTTAACTCTTTGTGACCCCATGGATTACAGCACACCAGGCCTCCCTGCCCATCACAAGCTCCCAGAGTTTACTCAAACTCACATCCATTGAGTCGGTGATGCCATCCAGCTATCTTATCCTCTGTCATCCCCTTCTCCTCCTGCCTTCAATCTTTCCCAGCATCAGGGTCTTTTCCAAGGAGTCAGTTCTTCCATCAGGTGGCCAAGGTATTAGAGTTCGCTCATGTGATCTCAATTGACTGCAGCCTACCAGGCTCCTCCATTCATGGGATTTTCCAGGAAAGAATACTGGGGTGGGTTGCCAGTTCCTTCTCAGGCGATCTTCCTGGCCCAGAGATGGAATGTGGGTCTCCCGCATTGCAGCCGGATGCTTTACCATCTGAGCTACCATGGAAGCTCCCTATGAAATCAGGTGACATCTATCTTCAGTTGAGACAACGTCAACATTTAGTATCCTCTCCCCAAACTTGATCTTACTCTTTTATCTGAAAGTACTCCTTCAGTATATTCTAGGTTCTGTTTCTAGTGAACCCAGCAATTAATGTTAATGGCCAGATGTAGGAGAAATCCATTTGACAGGCATTGACCAAGCAAGCATCAAGAAAGGTATCAGCCCTGCCCTTTAGTATGGAGCAGAGCTAAAGCCAACATTCATTCCCAAAGGAAGCATTTGACAAATCTTTGAGAAAGGTATAAATGAAGTTCAATATTAGAGCATAATTAAAAATATCATTCTTGACTGTGTGAGACAAGGAGGAGTGAGGTTCCAACTGCATCTGAACAAATGGGAAGCATCCATTGGTAACAGAGGCAGCAATGTATTCTGGGATGAAGGAATCCCATGAGTAACAATGGAAGACATTTAGGCCCAAGACAGAAGATTTGGAATCATCTTAGGCAAGAAATAATCTCAGATAGCTTTTAAATAGGACTATTCTACTTATATATCATGCATGCAGACATTGATCTGACCATTTCTGAGTATAATGAATTGGATAAAGAGTGACTAGAAAAAGATGGACTTATTTCAGTAGTCTTGTTAACATATAATAACAGCTTAACCTTAATGATGTTTATAGGTGTGGAAACAAAGGGAAAACATAACTGGTATTTTAAATGCAAAAGTACCAAGTAATTGCCTAAAAAAGGAAAAGGACAGAAAAACTCAAGATAGAGAAGGATCCAAATCTTCCTCTGGAAAAATGGTATTATAACCAAAGCAAGAGCAGTCACTGAGAAAATGTAGTTTGGTTGAAGCACAAACTTGGCTACATAAAATCTGATTTACTTGTAAAACACATACTAGACAGCCAGCCAATCATATTGAGAATTTTCAAAGAATTTGAAGCTGTATTTAAGAGATATCTAATTCCATAAATATGAAGAAAATTTTGATGGAGAGTGAATCAATGCAAATAAGACAGGGATATAGCCAAAATTTTGGGATTAAGAGGCTCTCAGCCAAAGATAACAAGACGAATTTGAGCTGACGTAGTGGTGAGGGCCTATATGTACATCTTTTAATAGATTTCAAAGCTGAAATTTTAAGATAGAAGCTTAGTCAGTTATGTAGCTTATAACCATGTTGTAGGCTTTACATCAGACATATTAGTGGAGAAAATGCTTTCTTAGAGTCAGGCAATCTGAGTTTGTGGTATCCAGGCTGTGTTATTTAATATTTCTAGTACTCATTTTTCTCTCTGTTGTTGCTGTTCCCTAAGTCGTATCTGACTTTGCAACCCCATGACCTGCAGCACGCCAGGCTTCCCTATCCTTTGCTGTCTCCCAGAGTTTGCTCAAATTCATGTCCCTGGTGGCTCAGACATGAAGACTCTACCTGTAATGCAGGAGACCGAGTTCAAGCCCTAGGTTGGGAAGATCCCTTGGAAGAGGGCATGGCAACCCACTCCAGTATTCTTGCCTGGAGAATCCCATGAACAGAGGAGCCAGATGGCCTAGAGTCCATAGTGTTGTAAAGAGTCAGACGTGATTGAGAGACTGAACGTTCATGCACACATGCACAATGTCAGGACCTCAGTTAAGCTTAAATAAATACATCCCTATCATCTCAGCTTCCCTTCCTGTTTCTCTTCTCTCTTGGACTGCTGGACCCTAACATACATTTTCATCTTCCCTAAACAATTTGCTTATAGAAGTATTCCCACCAACTTTGGACACAATATCTTAGGTGAGTGTGTGTGTTAATATGTGTTTATGTGAATAGTCATGTGTGAGCCTTTGTGTTTGATTTTAATAGATTTTTTTTTAAGTTTTAAACAAAATAGAGTTAAATATCATCTTTGCCTAATACTGTGAATAAATAACACCATCTTCAAGAAAAAGCCCATGACAGACTTTGAGATATTTATGCAAATTCTGACATGTAGTTTCCCAGTGCTTTGTAAATGTTAAAATCCTGTCACAGATTTTATTTGTCTATTTTCTTGTTGATGACATCCAAGGATTCTCTACTCTTACTTTTGATTACTTGTGTCACAGATTTTAATGCCAGGGACAATTTAATTCTGAAGCAATGAAACAGAATGAAAATTGCCCATGAATTTGAGAGATGCTTAATCACAATGGGATTAAGAGTGACAAAGAAAGGAATTAACAAATCAACAAAGGCTGTCCTGAAATAAATAAAAGTGAGAGGAGAACCAATAGCTAGCTATCAGACTATTGCAGCCCTGCAGAGAGAGATGAAGAAATCCCTACAATGTAAGTACACTCTCTAAGTCCTCTCAGGGAATTGATTCTAGGATTCCTCACAAATACCAAAATTTGTGGATGCTCAAAACTCTTCTATCAAATGGTCTAGTAGAGTCAGCAAATGGTACCTTGGGATGTGCAACCTGTGGATACGGAGGACCACCTCAAGTCCTTGTTGAATAAATAAGTAAAACAAATAACGATTTTAAAATTTACTTTGATGTTAATTTATTAGCACGTTTTTGGTATTTCTTGGCTTCCCTGATGGTTCAGAGGGTAAAGCGTCTATCCACAATGTGGGAGACCTGGGTTCAATCCCTGGGTTACAGGAGACCAAAGGTTGGGAAGATCCCCTGGAGAAGGAAATAGCAACCCACTCAAGTATTCTTATTACTTGTTAGGGCTTCTCTGATGGCTCAGTGGTAAAGAATCCACCTACAATGCAGGGGACTTGGTTTTAGTTCCTGGGTTGGGAAGATCCTCTGGAGAAGGAAATGGCAACCCATTCAAGTATTCTTGCCTGGAGAATCCTCATGGACAGAGGAGCCTGGCTGGCTATATAGTCCATGGGGTCACAAAGAGTAAGATATGACTTAGAGACTGAGCATGTGCATCTAATGTTACATCTTTTAAGATAAGCTGCAACTTCTGTCACCCAGTCTGAGATGACATCAGAGCATCTGGTATCCAGTAGATGGGAGAAGTGAAATATATAGGACAAACATTTTGGGGCAATGCAGAATATTTTAATGGACTATATTTGTTTAAGAGCTACCTACTAATTGGCCAAAAATGTGTCATTCTGTAACATAGTGCAACTTGTTTTGTTTTGTTTTGTTTTTGTCCAATCTCACTTCCTTTGCTGACTTTCTACACGTTTATTTTTTTTAATGTCTCTTCTTAACCCCTTTTACTGTAGAATTCCACCTGCTACAAATACCTCATACTTAACAGGTACTCAGTAACTGTTTTATGAATGGTAAAATAAACCACTCTTATTGACAATATGTGCTTGCTGGGGAATCTAGCCTGTTCTGCACATGGTGTAAGTGAAATTACTGGTTGTGCAGCATACTCATATAACAGAACCCCAAGGTAATTTGTAGGTTATCTAAGATAACACGTAGTATGACTCATTTCAGAGATATTGGATAAACTGTTTTCTCAAAATACTTCATTTTATTCTATGGTGGATGAGTGTCTTCTCTCAGGCTGAAAAAGCAAAGTTAATTTTAAAATTATGATTTTAAATTGAAATAACCCCTACAGGTGTAGCTTTTATATTTTCACTATAATATTGTCATTTCCCTCTTCTCATGACACCTTGATCATACCTTTATCTGAATTAAGTTGCGCTTATTGACTCTCCATTGAAGGGGAACCCACATTTTAAGGGACTCTGGGGCATCTCAGATGTAAGGAATGACTTATTATAAGATTTGAGCATGTGATGAGATAGTTTGACTATTTAGTCTCAAATAGTCTATATGAAATATAGTTTTAATGTATTTGATGCTGTCAGAAATGGAAGCAATTAAGTACATGATTTTGAAAATATACATTCATTGGAAAGACTGAGTATGAGATAAAATATAATTACAGAGTGGTCTTTGTGTCTTGATTATCATCAGCACTTAGTGACTTTGTCTAACATTGGTAGTCTGTTATATTGTTTATGTTCAACAGGAGAACATATGATCCTGTTAGTAGCCTATCTTATCTCCTTCTGTCTGACAGCAGTCAGACAGTGCTTTATTTCCTTTCTAAACATATTCATTATTGAGTTCAAACCTTTGCCTGATAGGTGTTTTATTAAAAGGAATGCCTAGAGTACAAAGATACTGAGCACCCAAAAGTGATAAGATAGCAACAACAACTCCTGTTGACTTTACTGTGTTGCTTAGGGCTGAGCCATGTCACAGGCACTTGGGAGCATGTGAATCAATGAAGCAGATTGCTGTTTACTCACATGTTTGGAGGTCAGAATGAAGACTGGACTGAAAATTTTCTCCATAGGAAATTTCTACATGTCTTCATTCATAATCACCACTTTGGAAACTTATTGTGACTATCAAAGTAAATGAACATATTACTTCAGGGGAATAATTCTAAAAAAATCAAGTTAGACTGAACTCACAGGTCCTATTGTTTAAACATACCTGTAGCCATAATGTTATATGACTGAGAATAAGTAATTTAGCATCTCTAGGTCTGTGACTGGGGAAACCCTGAAGTCGAACAGGACTCCCCGGATTTCTGATCCTGTATTTGATAATTAGCACCTTAACTAGGAACTCTCTCAATTAGGGACATGGATGAATAGAACCTTGGAAAATCTGATTTTCCTCATAACAAGGGCTGTCTCCGTTAAAATGGAGTATTGAGAAAAAGCCCTTTATATTGAGGAGGGAACATTCCAGAACTTGGGAAACATAATATGATTGCATTGGATTCAGTAGGTAATGCCTGCCCAGGAGATTTTTGATAGTCAGTGTTTCTGGCCAGCTGCAGAAACAAGAAGCCAAAATGGGTTAAGTCGAGATTAGAAAAGCACAATTACGGGAGCGTTCAAACCAGGATGATTAATCCTAGACCTCAAGGTAAAATCCAAGACATGGCAGCAGGAATATTGGAAAGTGTTGTTCTTTCCTTCCCCAGGGAATCTTCTGGACACAGGGATCAAACCTTCATCTCCTTCATTGCTGACAGATTCTTTACCACTGAGCCACCAGAGAAACTTTTGTGTTCTATTCATCAGTAAGTTTAGAAGCATCCACATATTGTTTCAGACCAATATCAAAGAGTTACTAAAGTGAGAAGAGTGTGATAAAAGGACATGAAAACTTATCAGTGAATGAATAAATGTTTCCCTTATTTTTAAGGTCACTTCTGCTTATGAGAATTGAGTGATAATATATAAAATGTTACCTCAATATACACAAAGATATTTAAACTTTGTAAATTCCAGAAATCATGTATTTCTTGAAAAGTGACTACCACACTTTTTAGCTAATATAGCTACTGAAACTCAACATGATATTTCTTTTCAGATGAATTGAAGAAGAGGAAGAAACACTGAGAAGCAATTACAACTACTGAAAATAGAAGTACTAAAGTATGCCATATCAGTTCACAAAAAGGCTATGGGGAAACACTCTCTTTAACTATCCTCACAATAATCACAGCTCAGGAAAAGTATTTCAGACAACCAAATGCTCCAACTTGTGCAAACTCTCAACTTAAAGTTAAGGGGAAAGTAATTCTAATTATAGAGACAGGCATGGCAAGCCACTCTAGTATTTTTGCCTGGAAAATTCCATGGATAGAGAAGCCTGGCACGCTACACTCCATTGGATCACACAGAGTTGGGCACTGCTGAGTGTGGAGACACAGCAATTACAATTTAATTCATAGAATAGATGTGGAAACTGCAAATTCTTCAAAATAATAATATTTTAGATATCCAGTTTCATGGTTCGGAATTGTCATGGGGATGAGAAGTCATCTTGTCTTGCTGAGCCCTTCTGAAATCACAGCGTCCAGATCTTGGTATGAACCCAGTTGGCCCTCTGATCATCCAGGTGCTCAGATGAACACTCAGGTTCAAGCTCTTTGAGACTCAATCTGTGTTCTTGCAATGACTTGAAAGCTAGTTTCTGGCATGGGTAAAGAGCAAACATCTTTCATGCATGTTGCCGTTGTTTTTCTTTTTTTTTTTCCTCTCTCTCTTTCTCTTCTCTGTTCTCAAAAACCCTTGAACAAACCCTTATCTGTTCAAAGACCAGCTTCATACACCTTTCTTACTGAAGAAGCAGCTTTACTATGGTTTACATTCCAACTTATGCATAATAAGAAACATTCTGAAATCAACTGCTTTTTGTGTCTAGACCTGAAAAGTGAAAGAAATTCACTCCCTTTCAAGAGCTTTTTGCACAATGTTGACCATAGAGTTGACATTCAAATATTTTTAGTGAATGAATAAAGCAATAATCTTAGAGATAAAATTCAAACAATGATATGTTTTAACATGTTGTTTCTCCATATCTACTTATCACTTTATTCTAAAGTGAGCCTTGCTGCTTTGCAAAGCTAGGAAACAAACAGACGAAAACTGCATTTTTCCACTCAGCACAAAACATTGAGAATTTTAGTTTCTTCTCGCTCACGTCTGACTTTCTCAAGCCCTGTGTCGAGATTGTGGCTGCTGGCCTTGCCTTCACTATTTTGTCCAGGTAAAGCTTTACGACATGCCTATGGAGCTACAGAGTATGAGAGAGAACAATAATATAACGAAAGTTTCCAAAACACAGCAGTTTTTACCAAAGATGGCTAACATCCTCATCTTCTCTGTTAGTATGAATTACCACAAAAATCCCTGTGGCTATATTTATTTTTACCTAAAAAAACCCTTAGGTCTTTGATTTTTTTAATGATTTATCCACAATAAAATACAGTTTTAAACCCAACCTATTAACTATTATTGAACAATAATTCAGACAATTGGAGATTGTCACAACTGGATAAATTAGAGGAATAAACATAGATATTAAATAAATTGAAAGAATTTTATAAACATATTTAAGAACACTTTTATAAAGGAGAGGCAGTATTTAAAGGTGAGAATGCTAGGAAAGAGCTCAAATTCTAAGTAGGAAATTGTTGGCGGGATCATTTGATATTATCATCATTTTTATTTTCACAAATTCATAAGCTAGTTTTAGGGAACGTTAAGAATTTCTATTTGCAATTTTTTAAGGAATCTCCATACTGTTTTCCACAGTGGTTGTACTAGTTTACATTCCCACCAACAGTGTAAGAGGGTTCCCCTTTCTCCACACCCCCTCCAGCATTTATTACTTGCAGACTTTTGGATCGCAGCCATTCTGACTGGTGTGAAATGGTACNATCCAAGTCTATGCCCCAACCAGTAATGCTGAAGAAGCTGAAGTTGAATTGTTCTTTGAAGACCTACAATACCTTGTAGAACTAACACCCCAAAAGATGTCCTTTTCATTATGGGGAACTGAAATGCAAAAGTAAGAAATCAAGAAACACCTGGAGTAACAGGCACATTTGGCCTTGGGATATGGAATGAGTAATAATTAATCAGATGTTAATAGACTTTTTGAATGATTTGGTGAATATGATACCAAATACGCTTCGGAATGAAGTTTTGATTTTATTTTTACAGCATGACTTTTCAGTCTTTAATAGATTCACACGTATTATGACTATCCAGAGTGGTGCCTATATTTAACCTTGTTCCCTAATTTTGATATACTTTGAAAAAATGTCAACTTACAAAATATTTTGAATAATTTTTAATTTCTACATGTCCATTCATTTGATTACTTGTGATATATTTCACCATACCCCACTGAATCAAATTTACCTATTTCCAAGATTTTTCCTGTTGTAAATTTTATTTTAATTCATGATATTATATATTGATATTTGTGAGCATCCATGATCCCCCTTCCTTTAGGTAAAATTTATAGAACATGAATTATTGTAGGAATAATAAGCACAATAGAATTAACTTTAATGACTTTTATATTACACTGATAAAATGGCTACTAGAAAATTTGTATCTATTTAGACTGCATCTTGAAAAATCTGAGACTAGTGGTTTCTCCATATTTCATCTACTTTTTCATATTTTTTATTGGATGTTTTTATCTTTTTAAATTGAACTATGTCAGTTCCAAGTGAATTTTCTGTAAATAATTTTTTGTTTGTCTTCTTTATGCTTGCCAATTTTTATAAAAGAACGTTAATAATATTGCTTATGTAAAAATGTCCTTTCAAGACCCTTTCTCTTGATGATAGGTAGGTTGCATTTTCAGTACCAATATCTCACTCCATAGTACCACCCTTTACTGAGTGACATTGCAGTTTTTACCCCTCCCCCCAACACTACAGATTATATTTTTCCACCCTGTGCTTGCTTTTCAGTCATGTTACCTGTTTTAGATAATAGATTTAGGCAGATCTAAAGCTGTGACAGTTCCAAGTCTAAGACATTGGAGGCCTTTCATGATTTTCCTTGTTCAGTTTTGCTTCTGACACAGCAATGAGAAGAACATTCAGAGGTGAGTGTGATGAGTCCAGGAAGATAAGAGACCCTTGGAAAAGAGCCAGATTTGTGTCCCACCTCAACCTCCTCTTTCCCATCTATAGTCTAGCAAGGTTCAGCCTAGATCAATTAAACCTCTAACTAACTTACAGACTCATGAGTTTCCACACATTATTTACATTTTAAACCAGTGCTTGTTTATGGTCTTGATATGCAGCAACAGTTAACTAGCATACTCAACTTGATAAAACATACATCTCTCCATTTTCTTTTCTATTTTTAGAATATATTAAGTCCATCATTGGGACTTCTCTGGTTGCTCAGCAGTAAAGAATCTATCTGCAATTCAGGAGATTTGTATTGGACCCCTGGGTCAGAAAGATTCCCTGGGGAAGGAAATGACAACCCACTCCAATATTCTTGCCTGGGAAATATCATGGACAGAGCAGTCTGGTGGGCTGTAGTACAGGAGATCACAAAAGAGTCAGACACAACTTAGAAAATAAACAATAACAAAACCAACAGAGTAAGTCCATTTATAGGAAATAGTGTCTGAAATGGATTCTACTAACTCACATAATATTTAAAGTGATTGAACTCAGTATGGACCAGTCACTCCTCTAAATAGTTTAAAATATTACTTGATAAAATATTTACAACAGAAATTTGGATTAGTAGTAGTATTTCCATTTCCCAAATGATATAACTACTATGAAAGGGATTTTAACAATTTCTCCCAAAACAGAAAACTAGTGAATTATAAAGACCAATTGAAAAATTAAGCACAGAATGGAGAGCTTCTTTTTTAAACTACTCTACAATTCTGCCTGTCAAGACCTAACCAATTTTTCCTTTACTGTTATTGAGTATCACCACCCCCTCTGCCATGTGAAAGCACAAGCTTTGGGTCTATTCTTGGGTATTTTATCTTATTATAACAATCTAATAGTTATCAGCCTACTTATGTCTTTCCCAATTAACAGTCAAAAAGGAAAAGCTAGGCCATGTCTCATCTAATTCTAAAACTTACTTTCTATAAATGTGTATATATGGAGAGAGGATAAGAACAGTAAGGAAGAGAAAACAATGAATCTAGTCTAAATAGCTTTCCTCCAAAGTTCCACACTAGACCACTGTATATCTTATCATATACAGAAACTGTTTGATGTGTTATTCCCATATCAGAGTTTATTTTAATATGTCCTTCTGTGTCTGGGGTCAAAAATTAAACTAGATGAAAGGACTCGTACCCAGAGAATATGAGGGGAAATCTAAGTTTTTGTTTAAGAGAAGACTTGTCTGGAAACCATCACTGAATTGCTTAAGAATTTTTATGCTAAGAGTTGACTGATTGGAAAAGACTCTGATGCTGGGAGGGACTGGGGGCAGAAGGAGAAGGGAATGACAGAGGATGAGATGGCTGGATGGCATCACCGACTCGATGGAGATAAGTTTGAGTGAACTCCGGGAGTTGGTGATGGACAGGGAGGCCTGGCGTGCTGCGATTCATGGGGTCGCAAAGAGTCGGACACGACTGAGTGACCAAACTGAACTGAACTGAACTGTGTATGCTAACTTTGTGTCCCCCCATCTTGCTAAACTCATTATTTCTCGGAGTTTTTTTTTGTAGATTCTTTGGAATTTTCTATGCAGATGAGCAGTCTCTGTGAAAAGAGTTTTATTTCTTCTTTTCAGATATGTATGCCTTTTCTTTCTTTCTATAGACTTATTGCACTGACTACAGCTTCTAGTATGATACTGAATAGCAATGGTGAGGGAAGATTTTTTGCCTTATTTCAGTCTTAGAAGAAATTGTATAGTTTTCACCATTAAATATGTTATCTATTGGTTTGTGAGATAAAGAGTCTGTCTACAATGCGGGAGACTCGGTTCAATCCCTGGGTTGGGAAGATCCTCTGGAGAATGAAATGGCAATCCACTCCAGTACTATTGCCTGGAAAATCCCATGGACAGAGGAGCTTGGTAGGCTACGGTCCATGGGATTGCAAAGAGTTGGACATGACTGAGCGACTTCACTTCATTGTTTTGTGAAGATGCTCTTCATCAGGTTAAGAAAGTCCCTTTTGACTTCTAATTTAATTAGAGTTAAAAAAATTATACATGGATGTTGTGCTGTGCTTAGTCACTCAGTTGTATCTGACTCTTCATGACCTCATAGACAGTAGCCCACCAGGCTCCTCTGTCCATGGGGATTCTCCAGGCAAGAATACTGGAGTGGGTTGCTGCCCTCCTCCAGAGGCATGGTGGATATTGGATATTGTTAAATGCCTTTTCTGATTACATGTTTTTTCTCAGTAACACTAATTTTCAAATGTTGAACTAGTCTTGTGTTCCTTGGATAAAACTCATTTGGTCATGGTATAGATATTTTTAATAGATTGTTGGCAGTGTTAAATTTTGTTGGGGGGTTTTCACATCTAAGTCCATGAATAATAGTGATCTGTAATTTTCTTTTCTTCAAATGTGTTTTTTCTTACCGTTATATAATACTGGTTTCATAAAATGAGTCAGGAAGTATTCTCTCACTTTTTATTTTCAGAAAGAAATTGTGTAATAGTTCTTCCTTAACTCTTTGCAAGAGATCATTAGTGAAAGCATCTGGGCTTGAGTTTTTTTTTTTTTTTTAGGGGGGGGGCAGGGGATGTTTTTTAACTACAAATTCAGTTTCTTTGACACACATATAGAATTTTCAGGTTCTCTATTTTTCTGAGTGTTAGTGGTTTGCAACTTTCAAGAAATTGGTTCATTCATCTAGGTTGTAGAATTTACATGCAGAGAATTTCTTATAACACACCCTAATTATGTAAGGTTTTTTCTTACTGTTAGAAACATTAAGAGGTACTTTTTGTCGTCTTCATTAGGACTGCTATAAAATCAGTCATAATCACAAATAAAAATACTTTTAAAATTAAAAAAATCATTTGAAGTTACCTATTGGTGCATATTATATATGACTGAGCTCAATGTCAAAAATCTTTTTGCTTCCTTCTCTGTTTTTGATAGTCTTGCAAGGAGGTTAATTTTGCCAGCATTCTCCTGGCTCATATATGTGTCTAAAACAATTGCTTTCTTAAATCCTCATTTAACATTTGATCCACTGCCAGCTGCTCTAAATTTAGACCAGAAAGCTGCTTTAAATCTGCAAGTACTTCAAACTACTGTTTTATCATATACTCACAACTTTTTCCCCTTTAAATTTAAAAGCTCTATTAATATTCAGCTGTCTATGCTTTAGTTTCAGAAATTGTTTTATCTTCACACACTTATGTAAAGTGAAACTGAAAGTATTGGAAAAAAATCCTCCTCAGAAAAGTAATTCAAAAATCTTAATCAGATGACTATAGTCATGGTTATTACTACTAGTTGATTATCAATTTTTCTCTAATAGGATAGTACTTTTTTTCATTCATAAGAACAGTTGTTTAGTTTTCAGGTTTTGATGAAGAGAAAAAGCATATTGATATACAATTCTACTATGTATGTGTGTGTGAGTGTGTGTATATGTCATATATACATGTAACAAATATTTTTTGTGAAGAAACTTTAAAAAAACAAAATTTTATAATACATTGGATAATTTTATGATGATAAATATTTCTAGAGAATTTTAGCTAAAAAATATGTTGCAACCCACTCCAGTATTCTTGCCTGGAGAACCCCGGGGACAGGGGAGCCTGGTGGGTTGCCGTCTATGGGGTGGCACTGAGTTGGACATGACTGAAGCGACTTAGCGGTTCAGTTCAGTTCAGTTCAGTTACTCAGCAGTGTCCAACTCTTTGCGACCCCATGAATCGCAGCACGCCAGGCCTCCCTGTCCATCACCAACTCCCAGAGTTCACTCAGACTCACTTCCATTGAGTCCGTGATGCCATCCAGCCATCTCATCCTAGGTCGTCCCCTTCTCTTCCTGCCACCAATCTCTCCCAGCATCAGAGTCTTTGCCAATGAGTCAACTCTTCGCATGAGGTGGCCAAAGTACTGGAGTTTCAGCTTTAGCATCATTCCTTCCAAAGAAATCCCAGGGCTGATCTCCCTCAGAATGGACTGGTCGGATCTCCTTGCAGCCCAAGGGATTTTCAAGAGTCTTCTCCAACATCACAGTTCAAAAGCATCTATTCTTCAGTGCTCAGCCTTCTTCACTGTCCAACTCTCACATCCATACATGACTACTGGAAAAACCATAGCCTTGACTAGACGGACCTTAGTTGGCAAAGTAATGTCTCTGCTTTTGAATATGCCATCTAGGTTGGTCATAACTTTTCTTCTAAGGAGTAAGCATCTTTTAATGTCATGGCTGCAGTCACCATCTGCAGTGATTTTGGATCCCCCCCAAAATGAAGTCTGGCATTGTTTCCACTCTTTCCCATCTATTTTCCATGAAGTGATGGGCCCAGATGCCATGATCTTAGTTTTTTGAATGTTGAGCTTTAAGCCAACTTTTTCACTTCTTTCACTTTCATCAAGACTTAGCAGTAGCAGCAGTTATCTATACACTGACATAAGTTTTCTAGAACATAGTAACTAAAAACAAGAAATCTTCATTATTTCTCTGAGTTGCTATGTCTGGAACCCAAGTGTAGCCTTTGCTGTGCCTCTGACTTAGCATCTCTCTGGGGGTTGAAGTACAGGTTTGGAGGAATGTATGCAGCATGCCCAGGCTCAGCTACAGCAGGATGGGCTTCTGAGCTCACTCAGGAAGCTACTGGTTATTCTCAGGTCCACAATGACTAATGGGTAAAGGAAGGCGTCATTTCCCTGCCCTGTGACCCTCTCCAAAGGCTTCTCCCAGAGCCAGAGCAGAGAGAAAGAAGTAGCGAACTGAAATTCACAATAATCTTATCTTGGGAGTGACTTTTCATAACTTTTTATGTGCTTTATCTGTTATCAGTGAGTCACTGGATCCAGGAATACTCAAGGAGAGAGACTATCTAAGGGTTTGAATATAACAGGGTTGAGCGGGGGCACTTTGGCTGCTAAGATAAATCAATTATTTTATATTGTTTTTGTTGTTGTTCAGTCACTCAGTCATGTCTGACTCTTTTCAACCCCATGGACTGCAGCATTCCAAGCTTCTCTGTCCTTGACTGTCTCCCAGAGTTGGTTCAAACTCATGTCAATTGAGTTGGTGATGTCACTCAACCATTTCACCCTCTGCCACCCCCTTTTCCTCCTGCTCTCAATCTTTCCTAGCATCAGAATCTTTTCCAATGAGTCAGCTCTTCACATCAAGTGGTCAAAAGATTGGAGCTTCATCTTCAGCATTAGTCCTTCTAATGAATATTCATTGGCTGGTTTCCTTTAGGACTGACTGGTTTGATGCTTTTGTTCACCTCCCTTAACTCTCTGGTAAGTGTACTCTCTCTAGTTCAACATTTAATTATATAAAATATGCATTGAATTTAACCTGTATACTCTTTATATTTTTTTTATTTTTTCTGCAACAAAATAAAGTAAAACAAGATTATTTTAAGAGTGTCATTCCTGCAGCATGCTAGTGTAACATTTTGAAATCTACTTTGGATTCTGGCCTGTCTGTACTATTACAACAACCACATTGCATTCATTTAAGGTATACTATGTGTGCTTGATTCTGTCTTCTGTTTTTGTTCATGCCCAGGGTGATTATTTTTTATTTAATTAATACTGCTTTTCCCCTGGGGTAGTTTGAAAATGTAGTGTGCATTTTTCTTATTTTTTAAATTCATTTGGGTAATGCTGTTTAATTTCTCTTCTTTGGAATTTAGTTTCATTTTATATTTATTGTTCATGTATTCTGTTTTCTATACTATTTCTTTATGGCCAAAATGCCATTTTAGCTACAATGTTAACAAAAATATAGTATTGTTTTAAAATTTGGAAATTACTCTGACATCTTGTATTTATGTTAAAATTTTTAGCATAAATGTAACATGATTTTATAATATTTTATAACATACATAGGGTTTTCTTGATTTCTTGATGATATACTAACCTAAAAAAAGAGAGATATAGGTTAGCTGTATTCTGTTCAATATTTACAGATTAATAAACTTAATCTAGGGCTTCCCTGGTGGCTCAGAGGTTAAAGCGTCTGCCTTAAATGCAGGAGACCTGGGTTCAATCCCTGGGTGGGGAAGATCCCTTAGAGAAGGAAATGGCAACCCACTCCAGTACTCTGCCTGGAGAATCCCATGGAGGGAGGAGCCTGGTAGGCTACAGTCCATGGGGTCACATGACTGAGCAACTTCACTTTCACTTTCAAACTTAATCTGAGATGATAAATAATTGAAGGATTAAAAAAAAAAAACATGGAGATTACAGGCTAGGCTTGGAACTGAGTTCTGAAATTAAGTATATCATGTCTTCTTTAATCAGTTCTTATATTCATTATGGACAATGTATGCAACCATTTTAGGGTTTCATTGTTTTCACTAAAAGCTTCCCTGGTGGCTCAGTGGTAAATAATTTGCCTGCCAATGCAGAAGATACAAGTGATGCAGATTCTTTCTCTGGGTTGGGAAGATCCCCTGGAGAAGGAAACAACCCACTCCAGTATTCTTGCCTGGAAAATCCCATGGACAGAGGAGCCTGTTGGGCTACAGCCTGTGGGGTCACAAAGAGTTGGACACGACTGAGCACACAAGACACACAGTACATTCTCTTGGCTTTCAAAACGAAATCCGAATTCTTGACTCTATTAGTTTAGGTAATTTTAAATTACCTAAATGTAATAGATATGTATCAAAGTTGCAGTAGTATATGTCGATGAAAAATATGAACAAAGTGAGTTGCAAGTTAAGTTTTATTTGGGGCAAAATGAGGACTTCAGTCCAGAAGACAGTACTTCAGACAGCTCTGAGAGACTGCTCCAAAGAGGCAGTGGGGGAAGGTCAATATATAAGATTTTGGTAAAGGGGGAGTTCAGTGTAATCAAGTCTTTACTTTACAAAAGGTTTTCTGCTAATCATGAGGAGCTGATGTCACCATAAATAGATTAAGTGATTTTCTAAATATTAAAAGAGGCAAGGATTGGAATCATGAAATCACATCCTGAAAATATCTATCTAAAGATCTGTTCTACCAGTTCCCTGGAGCACAGAGTGCCTCATTCTCCAAGCTGAATTCCCCTCACAGGGTGTAGAAGGTCAGTACATGCAGCAGCACGGAGTTCAGTCTCTGCAGAGGCAAATGGCAAACACCCTTGCTGTTGTTATTCAATCACTGGCAAATGTTCTTGGCAAGTGTCGATTTGTCACTGACACATAGTACAGGAAATTCTTGGGGCTTCTCTGGAGACTCAGACAGTAAAGAATCTACCTGCAATGTGGGAAACCTAGGTTTTATCCCTGGGTTGGGAAGATACTCTGAGGAGGGGGGCATGGCGACCTACTCCAGTATTCTTGTCTGGAGTATCCCCATGGACTGAGGTGCCTGGCAAGTTTCAGTACATTGGGTCATAAAAAGTTGAACGCGACTGAGTAAGCACACACTCACAAATTTGAAATGCTTATTTTTGGCTCATATAAAATCTGAAACCTATTTTCCTGATTATATTATTGTTTGCTTCTAATTGTAATAAAGTAGTCCGAGCCATCTGAAAACCTGGTTCTTTGAGCTTTAACTTTCAAAGTTGCCATTTCTTGCTTCTATTTAGTCTGTAGAAAAAAAAAAAAAAGTTGATCAGAGTTAACATGGCAAGGATGTGTTTCTTGAACATTTAAATCCACCCCTATTTCTTTTGTTTGGCTGTGTCCTCTATTTAATACAAGCTGAATCCTTTCTAAAATTCATATTTTTCAGAAAAAAAAAACATGAAAATTCCAATTATTCATGAAGCCTTTTCTTCACAATGGAATACTACATCTTCATCATTTTATTTCATAGCCCTAATTCATTCCAGCATTATCTCAATCTGAAAACATGATATGCATTTATTGTTTTATTTTTCATTCATTTGTTGTTTCTCTCTCTACACTGCCTTAAGGTTCCCTAAGAATGGACCTTGATTCTTGTGTTCAAGGCTGCAATTAGATGGGCCTACATATCATAGGCACTTAACTAAAAGCATTTTTTAATGAGTGGATCAGAGTGCATACAAATTTCTTATCATCTCTTCTGAAAAAAAATAGAAAAATTAAGACTTCTAAGGCTTTTCTGTGGATGAAATTAGAGAAAAGGAGCATAATAAAACATTAAGGAAAATCTCAAAATCTGCACAGTGTTTCAGAAGTTGACAGAAAATAGAAACCGGAGCTTCAGACACCTTGGCTAGGCTTTGTTTCAGAACTGTACAGTAGTTCTAATTAGCAATCAAACATTTCCATATATAATATGTTCTAATTTCTCTAGAGACATGTATACATGGATTCTTAAAAGATTTAACTATCCTTCCTCATTAACTTCCCATCCCCATTATTTTGCTACACTGGAGAATTATTAGTTCAAAGGCAAGAGTGACTTTGAAGTTTAATATGAAAAAACATTGTTTGTAATCTTTAATGTAAGTTCATTTTTTCCATTTTACTTTCTCCATCTTCCTCTCTGTATAGCTTCTAGTCAGAGCAGCAATGAAAACAGAAGCTTAATTGGTTGATGATTCACAGTAGAATGTTATCATTTGAGTGTTTAATTAGAACTACTNCTTTTTTTTTTTTAATTGAATGTATGGTTCAAATCATCATTATTAGCAGGTATATGTTAAATAATCATTCAGTAAGGAGTATTCTATTAAGCAAGCAGGTAGAGGATACTAAAATGTGGAGAATACAGAGTCTTTGTTTTGCAAAAGATTGTTTATGATGCTATTTGTTCATCCTAAGTATAGATTTAAAAAAATAAATCTTTAGGGCATAACTTTTCTTTCCTTTTATTTTTAGAAATTATTTTGAAACTTATTTTCCTTTTACTTCTGAACAGCCAAAAACAGCAAAAGAGTTTGTGCTTGGCTCCTATGTTTGTATGTTTCTGTTTGTGGATGTTTGGTGATGAGTACGTATTTGTGTGAAATATATATAAATGAGAGAAAGTGATGCTACCAGGAGCAAGGGCTTCATTTCTGTCTTTGTACTTTACAAATGTTGTTTTTTGTCCTGGGGTTATTTTTGAAGGATAATATTATTTGACAACTCAGTGAGTATAGATATTTGTAGTTACCAATAACCATGGTTATGAGAGTAAATCTAGTCCAACTAGGAGTAAAATCTACTCTGGAATGACAGTTATTTACTTGAGAAATTATTTTCCAGCATGCCTTCAGAATAAGTGAAAATGAGTTTCCATCTTATAAATTTCTGGTCATTATTTTTCTTGCATTGTATATTAAAATTATGTTGTGGCACAGAAGCCTGAAAAATTATGTTTTGGTAATTTATAATTGTAAGATAGAGTTTAAAAATGTTCCTCTTTCATAATGAACTTTAATGTTTTTCTAGTTTCTTAAGCCTACAGAACTTGATCCAGGAGCAGATTTTTTTTACAGCTGGGATATAAACTTTTAGAAAATGGTTTTTATAATAGAAATGCTACCATAACTTTAACAGTGCTAGGAGGCAGCCTTCAATCTTCATGATTTGCTGACAGCATAGAAGTTTGTTTTCAGATGCATCTGTGATATCTATCTTGAGCATTCCAGATTGTAGGAAATAAAGTATCTTCTTCTTAGAGAGAAAAAAAAATCATNGCTACCATAACTTTAACAGTGCTAGGAGGCAGCCTTCAATCTTCATGATTTGCTGACAGCATAGAAGTTTGTTTTCAGATGCATCTGTGATATCTATCTTGAGCATTCCAGATTGTAGGAAATAAAGTATCTTCTTCTTAGAGAGAAAAAAAAAATCATTTTGCTGAGGGCTGCATCAGTGGAAATGGGTTTAGTATGCTGTGCATGTCACTTAGTGCTTCTTGAATTTTGCTGGATATTTTGGTTATAATGTGGGGCTTCCTGAGTGGTGGTTGTACAAACATTTGTTCTGCATTATTTTTCCCCCAGAGTGTCTGGAAACCATAGCTATGAAATTTCTAGGAATAGAGTGAAGAATTTCATCTTGCTTTCCTTTAAAAACTATTGGTGCATCCTAATCTTGTGGAAAATGCCTGAAGTTACTCTGAGTTTATTTTATCTGAAGGGATGATTTTGTTGATGGTCTATATATAAACACTCAAAAACTGGCATAAACAAAGTGCAGCAGCAAAAAAAGAAAAAAAGACTGATTTACTTTTTGTTTTGTCATTTTGTCCTTTATATCAGGTCAAGGCCAGAAAATTCAATCAGTAATAGAATTGAATACCAGCTGGCTCTTTGATTTTTAAAAAACTTTTTTTGGGTATAGTTGGTTTACAGTATTGTGTTAGTTTCAGTTGTACAGCAAAGTGAATCTTTTATGCCTAGAAAAGCTCCAGGAGACAGAATTTTCTTACAGGTAACTAGGCTTTCCCCATCCATTCTTTCTCTCTTAAGAGCCAAGGAAAACAGCTGCCAGATATTTGTGTTTCTCTAATGCTGTAGGTTCACTAGCTACACAGATGGGATTTTTGATAACTACAGAGGATTCACTTTTAAGGAAGGTTTTTGTAGTTGATCTTCCAAAGAAGGGCTGGGATGAGATTAGTATCTACTCTCAGAGAATTATGAGTCTAATGGGTAACGAAAGCCTTTCCAATAACCAAAAGTTTGTAGTTTGCTCTTAAAATATCCTTAACTTTTGATACCATGCAATATTTGCCATATAAAAGAGATTTATGGGAGCTAACATTTGACAAATTGGGGGATGGGAGTTGGATCACAGAAAGCCGTGTCGGCTACATTACGGACTTTAGCTTTTACTCTGTTTGAGATGAGGAGTCTTTGAAGGATCTTGAGCCAAGTATTATCAAGAGCTAACTTTTGTTGGCTCCTTTCAATCTTAATACTATATCTAGAATTAATATCTTCGTAACATGACTGATTATTTTACTGTCCTTTCATAGACTCTAGTTAAAAACCCTTATTTGGTGTTCAGTTTCTCTTCATATAGTATCTCTTGTGGTTTGACCTCTGCCAATTTTTTCTAGCCTTATCTTATTCTGCATGCACCCTTGCTATCTGAATTGTGCAGCTACTTTGTCATTCCTCTAGCATTTCTAATATACTTTCACTAGGACAGTTTCTCCCACTGTATGCTCTTAGCCACATGTATGTGTACTGCTGCTGCTGCTGCTGCATCACTTCAGTTGTGTCAGACTGTGTGACCCTATAGATGGCAGCCCACCAGGCTCCCCCGTCCGTGGGATTCTCCAGGGAAGAACACTGGAGTGGGGTGCCATTTCCTTCTCCAATGTATGAAAGTGAAAAGTGAAAATTAAGTCACTCAGTCATGTCCGACTCTTAGTGACCCCATGGACTGCAGCCTACCAGGCTCCTCCGTCCGTGGGATTTTCTAGGCAAGAGTACTGGAGTGGGGTGCCATTGCCTTCTCCATATGTGTATACTATTAAGTGACAAAATGGGTGTTTACAATTGATCTGATAGGAAATGAGAGATTTTGTAAATTCCTAGCTTAAGAGTTCACACATGGAAGAAACTTTGGCAAAACTTCAGCCCAGGAGTTCATTCATGGAAGAAACTTTGGGGATATCTGATTCAAATATTTTTGTATCATTCAGAAATGACTATGTGGATTCTATGTGGGTGCCTCCAGTGACAGGCAAAGGAATTGTGACCTATGAAGGAAGTCCAGTCTTTTTGAGCTATTTGAAACAGCTTCTCTGAGACACGAATTTCTGAGACATGGATTTCTGGTGAAATTTATCAGATAAAGAAAATTAGACTTTCTAGGGCCACAACAGAAAGAAATGTCCTGATTTTCCTTTTAGTTCTCATTTAGCAGTATCATATTATAGAAAAACAGAATATATTAGGCTGGATTTTTGTGGGGTTTTTTTTACTCTTAACTCTTTCTCATCTCCCATAGCTTCTTACATATAATTCACTTATATTAGCTTATACTAAGACAACACTGCAGGGCATTTTTCTGTTGCCCAGTGTAATAAAATTCTGAGATGGTATGATAAATGACAACTTGTCTAAATAATTCCCCACTAGAATAAAGAAAATCTACTCAAGACTTTATATTGCAATAAATGTAATCTTGCCTAAATCAGTATTTTTAATATTAAATATTATAGGCTTAAAAATTTTCAAATTATTTGTAAAATATATATTTGTTGTTTTTTCTAAAGCTAAACAATATCATTTTAGGTAAACCAGTAAATAAATATCTCATTGACCTCTTCCATCTCACCAGATAATTTACAGATAGAATAAGTAAAAAATATGGTTAAAAATGAAGTTTAAAGTTACGCAAAATGCCCATTATGTTCCCTACAAAATAATAAATAAGATCTCCTCCCTCATGCTCTTCAATCCTATCCCACAAATATGATTACTATGAATAATATCACAATCCTCTGTATTTACGTATATTTTGTGCCTTATGCTCTTATATATCTATATTTCAAACATTTATCATGCAAATAAGTATATAATTAACTCTTACAAAACAGAATGGCATAATAAATGTTACTCAGCAGTTTTCTATTTTTCAATTAGCAATAAATTATGAACATCCAGCCACATCTGTAATGTATACCTTACTTTTTTTTACACTAATTTTTTAATACATATGTAATAGGATTTACCATGATTCATTTAACCATTCCTGTCTTAAAAATGCAATATATTTTAAGATACATACTAACTATTATTTAATGCATTTATAATTCATCTTATTTACTGTTGTTAATGAAAACTGTGCTTTGGGAAGATTTCTCTGTCATCAGTGTGCAGGAGGAACTGGAATTGGGAAAGGAGGTGCACACAAAGAGCAATAACATATTTTTTCTCCCTATGATGATCTCAATCTAAGATGGAGAGAGGTAGACCCAGATGGAGCAGTGGAAGGGTTGAAGCTAAGAGATGGAGAAAGAAGCAGTCAGGGAAGCGCCCTTGAGATGACAGTAGAACATTTAAGTGGATGAAAGTGCTTTATTGCATAGTTCAGGAAGGTTGCCATTATGACACATATATAGATTTAAATTTTGGATCTCTCCTAAAATATAACTACTTAAAAAATAAAATTGTTAATAGTAAAAATCTGCTTTACTTTTTACAGAGTCCATGAACATTCCTTTTGCCTAAAAACAGATAGTTATATAATACCATAAATAATAATGAAAATATTTATAGGTTGTTGTATGTTGCCATCTGCTATTTGCTTCTCATACACATGCCATCCACTCCCCCTATGAAGCAGGCGTTGTCATCCCTATTTTATTTTATTTATGTATCTCAGAGATGTTAAGTAATTTAAGTTTATAAAGAGTTATTATCTTTGGAGCAATGCTGATTCTGCAGATAAGGATGAGGGAGCTTCTGTTTCCTATATTAATTCTCATTAGTTCTCTAATAGGAAATAAGGCAAGATGGCTATAGAAGTAGAGTCCTCTCTCTACTTTTGAAATAGAGGTATTGTTCCATTTTTCTGCTTTTGAATGTTTGGGTTTATTTTTTTCTGTTTGTTAGAAGAGGAAAAACAAGCACAAAGATTTATAGTGTCCTGATTGTATTTCTAATAGGAATACAGATTTTTCTGAAGAGAATGATTTCAGACACACTTTTCTGGAATGAAAGCTCACCAGGCCATTTAAAGAACTGATTACAATTCGATTTCTCTTCTTTTGTTTGGTACTTTCTGTACTCAAAAATAATTTTTCTTTATTATCTTAATTTCTCATTACTGTTATTAAGTGGAAGACATTTTGTATCAATGAAAAGCTTGAAATATCATTCATTATTTCCTCAAAATTATTAAGAGAATCTGTCCATGGTGAGTTAATTATATTAAACATTTTTGAAAGGACTTAGTTTTATGTTTAATAAAATGAGACCCACATTTCTATGGAGTTATTTTACTACTGAGCCTGTCAATAAACAGGTATGGAAAAAAGATAGTGATCAAGAATGTTAGGCTCCTGATATGTAATTCCAAGGAAAAGGAGAACTGTAGTTTATTTATTGGCCATACAAAGACATCAAGGGGAGAGTGTTTTATTCCCAAATTCTAAATTATTTTAATTTGTTATTTGGAAAATTGCATACCCTGGTTCTGTGTTTCTACTAAAAAGTAAGAAGGGGCCTTAAGAATGGCATTTATCAATTGGTTGTTTAGTAGACTATAATCAATCAGTGTAAGGGGGAAATGCCATGTGTAAATAATATCTGTGATTCCTCCTAATTCACCCCTCATTCCTCAGGTCCAAGAGAAGTCACCCCTACTGATTTCCTGAACTCCACATTTGGTCATTCCCTTTAGAAGCCAAAAGAGTAGAGGAAAGAAAGAGGGGGAAAAATCGCTTCTATTAGCTGTCTTTTCATTATATAATTAATGGAATGGTGAAGTGATCCTAGTACACTTAGAGGTAACATAGATCCCCAAAGAAAAGTAAAACTTACAGTACCAGAATTATGTGAGGGAGTTAATTCCCTAAAAGAAATTGTAACCTGTGTAGATTACGAAACTGAGGTTCAGAAGTTGCTGACTTTCCATAAGATCGTAATTTGTCCACAACGTTTCTCTCTCCTTTTGCCTTCCTTCGTTTTATTGTATTGTTTTGTCAAGCAGAAAAATCCTCACTCCTCATCTTTAGTGTATCTTTTTTTTTTTTTTAATCTCAGGCTGGAATATTTTGGGTATAACTAAAAATTTCTAAGCTGAATAGAATTGAGTTCATGGTCTGGAATTTCAGAACATGATTCTTTTAAACTTTTTATTCATATTTGGACTAGCTCAAAAATAGTTCTAGGGACATTCATTGTTAACATCATCAAATTTTAAGGATGGATGGGATATTTTCAGATAACACAATGACTCTCATATTTCTCTTGGATTCATACACTATTTGAGTCCTTAATAAATATAATGGAAAAGATAATGATAACAAAATTAGAAATCTGAAATAAAGAATTAGGATGAAAATGACTTCCCATGAAAAGAAGTTAAAAAAAAAAAAGACATTTGGGTATCTTCTGACAGTGCTATGCCTCAGCTAGTGTTAGAAATAAAGTCTGAGTTGTTAACTATATGATTTAAAGAGGAATAGAAGTAAGATAAATTCTGGGAAATTTTTTTTGTCTCTTTTTATTAGTCTAAGAGTGAATAAAGTAGAACAGGTTACTTTAATACATTCATAAGAAATGTGTTACCTTGGCTGAAAGCACATACTGGTGATCTGAAACACTCTTTATTTCTCAAGAAAATGACTTGGCTCATCCATCTCTAAAATCTATAGGTCAAGGAAAATAATTAAAGAGGCCTATGAGATGTCTTAATATATTATACATGGAATGATTAGGTGTTGTATCTAGGAGACAGTTTAATATAAAATAGCTTTGGAAATATGCAGTTTAAAATATTAAGAATAATTTTAGTCTCTTCCTACTTTTTCATTTGTTCTGCTGTTATAATACATACAGGAAACAATAGTCACAGTGGTCCATAATTGGCTTCTGAATAACATTCACATTGAATGATTCATACTTGGTATGAGTCAAATGGAGGACAATTCTTTTTTTTACCACTATTCCCTAATATGTAAGTTATTTTATATGTTTTTGCTTTGGTCACTATAAAATGATGAAAGTGACATTTAAAAAGCTCGTGTACATCTGTGGTGGATTCATGTCGATGTATGGCAAAGTCAATAGAGTATTGTAAAGTAAAATAAAGTAAAAAAAAAAAAAAAGCTAGTCTAGAAAGAGTCAGTTCAGTTCAGTCGCTCAGTCATGTCCGACTGTTTGCAACCCCATGAATCGCAGCATGCCAGGACTCCCTGTCCATCACCAACTCCCGGAGTTCACTCAGACTCATGTCCATCCAGTCAGTGATGCCATGCAGCCATCTCATCCTCTGTCATCCCCTTCTCCTTCTGCCCCCAATCCCTCCCAGCATCAGTCTTTTCCAATGAGTCAGCTCTTCACATGAGGCCAAAGTACTGGAGTTTCAGCTTTAGCATCATTCCTTCCAAAGAAATCCCAGGACTGATCTCCTTCAGAATGGAGTGGTTGGATCTCCTTTCAGTCCAAGGGACTCTCAAGAGTCCTCTCCAACACCACAGTTCAAAAGCATCAATTATTCAGTGCTCAGCTTTCTTCACAGTCCAACTCTCGCATCCATATGTGATCACTGGAAAAACCATAGCCTTGACTAGACGGACCTTTGCTACAAAGTAATGTCTCTGCTTTTTAATATGCTGTCTAGGTTGGTCATAACTTTCCTTCCAAGGAGTAAGTGTATTTTAACTTCATGGCTGCAGTCACCAACTGTAATGATTTTGGAGCCCCCCAAAATAAAGTCTGACACTTTCCACTGTTTCCCCATCTATTCCCCATGAAGTGATGGGACTGGATGCCATGATCTTCNATCTCTTCTGAAAAAAAATAGAAAAATTAAGACTTCTAAGGCTTTTCTGTGGATGAAATTAGAGAAAAGGAGCATAATAAAACATTAAGGAAAATCTCAAAATCTGCACAGTGTTTCAGAAGTTGACAGAAAATAGAAACCGGAGCTTCAGACACCTTGGCTAGGCTTTGTTTCAGAACTGTACAGTAGTTCTAATTAGCAATCAAACATTTCCATATATAATATGTTCTAATTTCTCTAGAGACATGTATACATGGATTCTTAAAAGATTTAACTATCCTTCCTCATTAACTTCCCATCCCCATTATTTTGCTACACTGGAGAATTATTAGTTCAAAGGCAAGAGTGACTTTGAAGTTTAATATGAAAAAACATTGTTTGTAATCTTTAATGTAAGTTCATTTTTTCCATTTTACTTTCTCCATCTTCCTCTCTGTATAGCTTCTAGTCAGAGCAGCAATGAAAACAGAAGCTTAATTGGTTGATGATTCACAGTAGAATGTTATCGTTTGAGTGTTTAATTATTTCATGTTTTGTGCAGTACAATAATACTTATTTATAAAAGAATATTCTGTGGAGTTGTACTTATTTACAGAAAGTTAACCATTAAAACAATTAAAAATAAAAATGCATCTTATCCTCAAAAAGTAAGTGCATTTACATTAATCCTACATATATTTACTCAAAAGTCTAATTTGAGGTTTGAATTTAAAGGAAAAAAAAAAGAAAGCATTATCATAATAAAGCATGACAATTGTTACTAGCTTCAGAAAATACTTTATAAATAAATCAAACCACATTAGAAGGAAGATCTCTAACTGTTCTCTCAAGGTCTTGCTAATCATTCCTTTAGTCAATACATTCTGCTCTAGTAAAATGATGTGAACAGCCTCAATAATTTGGCTAGTCTCTTAGAATTTATGTAATTGGATTGTAAATCCTTCTGATGAGATTTGCCTTCTGTAAATCTTGATCTAGCCTTTTCCTTATTTTGCCTCTCTTTTGGTTCATATACTTTAGGAATAGGATCCAAGGTATCAAAAAGTGATGTGGTTCCTAGAGAATGGGTTCTCTGCAGGAAAAAATCTAACTGACCTTCATGTTGCAATGACTCAAGTAGTATTTAATTTTCAAATGTTAAAGCACATTGAATTTTGGCAATAATAATGTGCATAAGCTAAGAAATAAAAGCCACTTATGATGTGGCAAGAATAATACTCTGAAAAATTAGAAACAATAAAGCTCATGTGCTAAGACTCTTTTATCACTTTTTGGTAAGTTGACCGAATTTTTAAATAAGGAATTCAAGAGCTATATTTCATATCCAATTAAAAATAATAGTAGGCTGTAGAAGTGATAAGTTAGAGAATTTCCATGCAGACTGTCCATACAAGGAAAGCAACAGGCTCAGGTAAGAAGTCAGTAAAATCGAGCGAATGTCTTGATTGTTAAGTGAGTTCTTAGGAGAAGTGGTAGAATGTCTGGTAGTCGTTGATAAAGAGAATTCTAGAATAAGAGAGAACTTTATTCAAATCCTAACACGTGTCATTTTCCTAGCTGTGTGTCTTGAGACAAATTACTTAATCTCTCTGGACCCTGTTTTCTTATATTTGAGATGGAATTAAGTAAACATAATTCAAATAGTTATTGATAATATTAAATTAATATTAGTAGTGTATGAAGTGATTTAGGGCATAATGAATGTGATATGTTGATGGTGGTGATGATCCCTAACATAGAGTCATGTGCAGTCAGTTTATTTAGTTCTGTCATTCTACATATCATTATAATAACTATGGATACAACTTTTCCCTGGCATCAGGCATATTTTGGACTGTGTATGACAGCATAACTTATATTGAGTGAAGACTATGTGTGACATTAATTACAATATAAACTAGCTTTAATAAATATCACTTACATATAATCATGTATCCAATAACAATTCCCTATTATTATTATAGAAAATTTTAATAATTGCATTTTATATATCTTAATTTGATTATGCAGAAAGACAAATCAAATATCAAATTACAGCTAAAGAATTTTTTTCTTGTTAGCTGACACCATATTTGTCACCATATTTGTTCAAAATCCATCTTCTTAAAATTCACCTCAAGATAAATCATTCTATGTGGTCAATTAGCCCACGAAAACTATAATAAAATATATCTTCTGGAGAATTACTAAATTATAAAGTATTTCAAATTTTGGTTTTATCTGTTGTCTGGATTATACCTTTAATATATGTATATACATAAAGATATATATATATACATATGTATATATATATATATAAAGATATATATATATATATAAAGATATACACATCTTTAATACATATAACAGAGACAACTGAGTTTTGCATGCTTACTGTGCTTATTACACTAAACATGAATGTGATTGATTAATTTTTTTTGATGATCAGTGGTGCAATGAAATTTAAAACTGAACCCAATGGAACAGACACCTTGGACTTCAGTTCAGTTCACTCACTCAGTCATGTCCGACTCTTTGTGACCCCATGAACTGCAGCATGCCAGGCCTCCCTGTCCATCACCAACTCCCAGAGTTCACTCAAACTTATGTCCATTGAGTTGGTGATGCCATCCAGCCATCTCATCCTCTGTCGTCCCCTTCTCCTCTTGTCCCCAATCCCTCCCAGCATGAGTCTTTTCCAGTGAGTCAATTATTTGCTTCAGGTGGCCAAAGTACTGGATTTTCAGCATTAGCATCATTCTTTCCAAAGAACACCCAGGACTGATCTTCTTTAGAATGGACTGGTTGGATCTCTGTCAAATTTCCATGTGAAATCCTCTAGCATCCCTTCTTTGTGCTCTCTTGAGAGTCAGAAGAGTTAGTTGTGCACAGTTCACCTGTGGAAAAGAATGAGAGCTGGGCTAAGATGGGAAGATAAAGGGTCTGTGGGAGAGGATGTCAAGAGACTTGATGGAGATATTTGATGGAGAGAGCACAAGCAGCCTCAGGTGAGACACACTAAGAAAACCTGGAGCAGCAAGATAGGTGGTTTTTCTCATTGATCCATGGATTCCCTCCTCTATCTGTTCTTCAACATACACCTCATTATCATCATTTCAATTTTTTGCCCTTTATTAATGTTTTAAGTTGACTATGACTACAAATACAAATGACCCTGGTGCCACTCATCCCTAACACTAAACATAACCCCCTGTTTAAAAGAAAAAACTCAAAATCTAACAAAAAATACCAAAGCTGAAAAAAACAAAATACGTTTTTTTAAAAGACAAACACTGCTTTTCTCTGTTGTCTGACACTAGTCAAAGTCTCCAGTAAATAATCAGCAAGTGAAGTGATTAAAAAAGAAAAAAAATGGCAAAGCACTTATCTTTCAAACTTTGGTGATTACTTACATTTAAAATGTGTGACTCTTGTTATACTAGGGTCTATAAGTATTTCATTTCAAGCTAAGGTATTAGCATATGGTAAAATCATTGTAATTTAGTGGCTTTGAGAAGGGGAAATTTGGAACCTACAATAAATGTATAGTTAGTTCCCTGAATAGATGAGTAAGCATGCTGTAAGGACCAACATATACACGAGATTTACTGTAATTTCTTACTTAGAACACTCTCACTTCTTTGATTAAAGTTAAAACTGCCTTGAAGTGTACAATACATTCATCACTATAGAAATGAACACTCAGCTATGTAAGGAACAGAGGGGACAAAATATGAGAGTTTGTTAAAAAAAAGAAATCAGTTCCATCTATCAACATACTTTAGAAAGTACTAAAAGTGGTCTCTTTTTAAAAAAAAGTTGTCTCCCTCATTTTTTACTGGATTATTTATATGTTTCAAGAAAACTGAGCAGTGAAAACTTTCATGTTGTTTTAAATATATTGTAAATATAGATTTTTAAATGTTTTGGAAAATATAGAGGAAAGAGTAGCAGAGATAGAATATGATTTGACATGAGTACATCTGTATTTCTTCTTGATTGTTCTTTATTCTTCTTCATTTCCTCTGGCATAGGAGCAGAATTTGATTATATATAGATAATACAGATATACTATAGCTATATGTAGCTATAACTATATATATAGATATGGATATAGACATAGATATAGATTGAAGTAGGAAATGGCAACTTGCTCCAGTATTCTTTCCTAGAAAATTCAATAGTCAGAGGAGCCTGGAGGACTACAGTCCCCATGGAATCACAAAAAGTTGGACATGTCTGAGCACACATGCATTGATATAGTATAGATATAGATGATATAGATGTAGACATAGACATAGATACATTTCACCTGATCTGGAGAAATAGAACTTGTTCAACTTTGGAAAACTAGGCAGAATTTTATAACATCCTTAATTAATAAAGGCATTTTCAGTGAAAAATCAGATATCAGTTGGTACGAAAATTAGGATTACAATTTCAATGTAAAATACACTTGCACCTTTCTATGCTTGAACATTTTCCCAGTTTCCTTTCCTTTCACTTTTCTCTCAGATTCTCAGCACTTTTAGAGTTTTCTGTCAGAATTTTTTTGCTCAAAAGTCACTTTCCAATTCTCTTCTAATTAACATATGTGGCATTTATAAATACAATATATGGTATTTATGTTTTTTAAATATACAACAATTCAAACTAAGCTATGCATTCTATGCTTCAGTGTCCTTTCATTGGTTAATTGGAATTTATCTCATTTGTGGTCCTGCAGGATGGTCATCTTGTATTATGTCCTACATGACAACAAAGTTGAACATTTGAGCCAAGTTAGTCCAATTATCACACTGCACCCCCTGTGGAAAGAGTAGTGGATATAAAGGTGGGCACTAGGAACCAGGGAGATGAAGGAGAATTATCCTGTTACTTCTCCTGCTGGGAATTGAGAGAGTCAATTCCTAGGCAGTTTGATAAGAAGTTCAGGATCCTTGAGAAGGAGAAAGGGGTCTGGGGCTGTCAAGGAGGAGATAGGGGTCTGGAAATCTAAAGGAAGAGGAAAATACAAACTTTTTTTTTCTACATTCCTTAGTAAGGATTATATAACAATAATGTACCCTGCTTGAAGACATGCTTCTCCTTCCTGAAACCTTATAACTAATCCTGTCACCTTAAAATGTATATTATGGGAATGGGCAAAGTAAGATCTTTAAAACCTTGAGACATGTTTTTGATTTATTGTAATAATCAATTAATAAATATATAATTCCCTTGCTAAGACTAAGGATTAGGGCATTCTCCATCCCTTTCTGACGTCTATGTCAGAAGCTTTCTCTGTCTCTTTTATTTCTTTAATAAAACTATGTTACACAAAAGCTCTGAGCGATCAAACCTCATCACTGGCCCCACGTTGAATTGTTCTCCTCTGCAGGCCAAGAATCCCAGCATCTTTCATGATTCAGCAACAACCTTTCATCTTGGGGGCTTGTCCAGGATTCTTCAGGACAAGGTAAAGACTTGGAGCTCTAGTTCTTTGCTCTCTTAGCAAACATGCATTCTGCTCTACTTTACTAACTCTACTTTGTGTTTGTGTGTTATTGATTAAAAGAGACACATGTGTGAGCCAAGAGCTGTGTCTAATCTATGGTTCTGAGGTGACCTCATATGGATTATGGCAGAAACCCTGTTGGGGGATTATACTGACTTGCTAATGTCATGGGACACTCAAAGTCTCCTTTGGGAAATGGTCAGAGATGGACGCAGCATGCGGACAGAACTCTCTTTTCTCACTCAAACTTTTAAGTTTCTTTGACCATTTCATCACTTCTTGGGAATTAGAGAAAAAACAATACCAGGAGCTGACTGTGGCTCAGATCATAAACTCCTTATTACCAAATTCAGACTTAAATTGAAGAAAGTAGGGAAAACCACTAGACCATTCAGGTATGACCTAAATCAAATACCTTATGATTACACAGTGGAAGTGAGAAATAGATTTAAGGGACTTGATCTGATAGAGTGCTTGATGAACAATGGATGGAGGTTTGTGACATTGTACAGGAAACAGGGATCAAGACCATCTCCATGGAAAAGAAATGTAAAAAAGCAAAATGGCTGTCTGCGGAGGCCTTACAAATAGCTGTGAAAAGATGAGAAGTGAAAAGCAAAGGAGAAAAGGAAAGATATAAGCATCTGAATGCAGAGTTCCAAAAAATAGCAAAGAGAGATAAGAAAACCTTCCTCAGGGATCAACACAAAGAAATAGAGGAAAACAACAGAATGGGAAAGACTAGAGATTTCTTCAAGAAAATTAGAGATACCAAGGGAACATTTCATGCAAAGATGGACTCGATAAATGACAAAAATGGTATGGACCTAAAAGAAGGAGAATATATTAAGAAGAGGTGGCAAGAATACACAGAAGAACTGTACAAAAAAGATCTTTATGACCAAGATAATCACGATGGTGTGATCACTCATCTAGACCCAGACATCTTGGAATGTGAAGTCAAGTGGGCCTTAGAAAGCATCACTATGAACAAAGCTAGTGGAGGTGATGGAATTCCAGTTGAGCTATTTCAAATCCTGAAAGATGATGCTGTGAAAGTGCTGCACTCAATATGCCAGCAAATTTGGAAAACTCGGCAGTGGCCATAGAACTGGAAAAGGTCAGTTTTTATTCCATTCCTGAAGTAAGGCAATGTCAAAGAATGCTCAAACTACTGCACAATTGCACTCATCTCACATGCTAGTAAAGTCATGCTCAAAATTCTCCAAGCCAGGCTACAGCAGTACGTTAATCGTGAACTTCCAGATGTTCAAGCTGGTTTTATAAAAGGCAGAGGAACCAGAGATCAAATTGCCAACATCTGCCGGATCACTGAAAAAGCAAGAGAGNTATACAAATTCTCTGTATAGCATTAACTGGTAGCATGACAACAAATTTTCTCTACCAAATATCACTATTAAATTGGTGAACCATCAGATTTTTAAAGATACTATATTAGTCTTTATTTTGCCTTCACATTTACTTTGACATTACTAAAATATTCATTTTAAGTTTGTGAAGTTTTATTGGAGATACACATAATTCTATTTTTTCACCAGTATAGATGAATTAAAGCAATCACAACACTAAAACAGCCTTGACTGAGTTCTGGTTTCTAGATACCAAATATGTACATGTTCTTCAGAAAAGGGTGATGATGCTATCTCAGTGATCGAGTATCCTCTACCCACAATCTCCACCAATATCTTGATTTGATTAAAAGTCATGTTGTATAAATGATTACTCCTGTCTCCTATTAATTGTTATGTTTTATTATATTAACCTGAGCTATAGTTCTAAAATCTACTGTTCTATATTGAACTGTTTGAGGTAAAGATTAAAGTCATTTCTACTTTCATTAATTTACTTGAATCATTTGAAATTGCTAGTATTTGATTATTTTTCACTGATAAGATTCTCTATTTCAGAATGTTAAATCTAACCTTTAGTTTACAAATTTGTCCTTATAATTGCAGATACTCACTTTCTAATATCCTAAAGCCTAAGCTCTTTAATCTTAATAACCTTTTTGTACACTGTAGGCTTTTTAATTGAGCAATCTAAATTAAATTAAATTCTGAATTTTCTATAGTGTTTCATCCTAAAGGCAATCAGTCCTGAAAATTCATTGGAAGGACAGATACTGAAGATAAAATTACAGTACTTTGGTCACCTGATGCAAGTAACTGACTCATTGGTAAAGACCTTGATGCTGGGAAAGATTGAAGGTGGGAGGAGGAGGGGATGACAGAGGATGAGATGGTTGGATGGCATCACCGACTTGATGGACATGCGTTTGAGCAAGTTCCAGCAGTTGGTGATAGATGGGGAAGCTTGACATGTTGCAGTCCACAGGGTTGCAAAAGTCAGACATGATTGAGCAACTGAACTGAACTGATCATGTTTCATATTTTCAGAACATATAATACCTTGAGATAATATGAAATAGAGCATGAATATCAGCAATAAAATCGACATCCCTCACACAAAAAACTCAGATCTTCCCAGATGGTGCTAGTGGTAAAGAACCCTCCTGTCAAGGCAGGAAACATGCAGGACACTGGTACTATTCCTGGGTCAGGAAGATCCTCTGGAGGAGACCAAGGTACCCTACTCCAGTATTCCTGCCTGAGAATCCCAAGGACAGAGGAGCCTGGTGGGCTACAATCCACAGGGTCACAAAGAGTTGGACACAACTGAAGTGCCTTAACACATATGCACACAAAATAATCAGAAATACACAGAAAATTATTATGTTTAAATCTCTGATCTTTACAGACTTCAAATATGCAGCATTCCTGAAGTCAAGGTATTCAGTTTCCTTGTTAATTCCATCTGCCTAGTACTGATTACTCAAACATCACACAAAGTCAACACCCTAAATAAATTGAAATCTCTTTCAGGGATTTGGGCAACCTTTGAAGAAACTGATTGGTAGAATGGAAATCTAAGAATGTGTAACAAAACCTATTTTAAATCATTAGGATCAGTCTTAAAAATGGAATTAAACAAAAAGTACATTGAAATCATTTAGCCAGAAAACAAAAGACTGTTTTCTCTAAGAGATATGTGAAGATTGTTGGTCATGTGTTGCCACTTTTCACCTCATCCATGCATATTTACTGATTCTTGGCAGTGATCTGTCTTTGAACAGCTAAAATGATCACACAAACCAGTGGCCACACAGAAGTCAAGATCTTTTTTTTTTTTTTTAAAGAATAGAATGAAGCTGCCTTTAATTTTTCTTCTGTGGTTCTTATGGATAAGGACACTTCAATACACTGACACTCATTGATTTGTCTTTGATTGTTTATATTCTTTAGAAGAAATAAATCCTGCCCTGGATTTTAAAACGAGATTTCTGATGGAGAAGGAAATGGCAATCCACTTCAGTATTTGTGCCTGGAAAATCCCATGGACTGAGGAGCCTGGTAGGCTACAGTCCATGGGGTCGCAAAGAGTCAGATACGATTGAGCGACTTCACTTTCACTTTCTGATGCGTTTCTGAAAATGCTACTAATTATAAAATGTAAATCTTATTCAGATATGTTATTAAAAAATAACATTTTAAAAGTGACTTTAAAGATGTCTTTTGCAATCTTATTCAGATGTATAGGTTTGTTTTTTTTTACAATATTCTGTTTGTGTGTTTGTTTCTTTGTTTTCCCTCTGCCTTTGAGAAACTGGTAACAGGTGAAAGTTGTTTGAGTTGAAAATACGTTTTTCCAGATATAAAGTTGTTGCAGATATATGTTTTCTTAGCTAAATAATGAATCTAAAATAATTGTTACTTTTGTTAGTTATATCTCTTGCCTTAAGTTTGAAATCTATAGAGAGTGAAAAAGCTGGCTTAAAGCTCAACATTCAAAAAACTAAGATCATGGCATCAGGTTCCATCACTTCATGAGAAATAGATGGGGAAACAGTGGAAACAGTGTCAGACTTTATTTGTTTGGACTCCAAAATCACTGCAGATGATGATTGCGGCCATGAAATTAAAAGACGCTTACTCCTTGGAAGAAAAGTTATTATCAACCTAGATAGCATATTCAAAAGCAGAGACATTACTTTGTTGACTAAGGTGCGTCTAGTCAAGGCTATGGTTTTTCCAGTAGTCATGTATAGATGTGAGAGTTGGACTGTGAAGAAAGATGAACACTGAAGAATTGATGCTTTTGAACTGTGGTGTTAGAGAAGACTCTTGATAGTCCCTTGGACTGCAAGAAGATCCAACCAGTCCATTTTGAAGGAGATCAGCCCTGGGATTTCTTTGGAAGGAATGATACTAAAGCTGAAACTCCAGTACTTTGGCCACCTCATACAAAGAGTTGCCTCATTGGAAAAGACTTTGATGCTAGGAGGAATTGGGGGCAGGAGGAGAAGGGGACTACAGAGGATGAGATGACTGGATGGCATCACTGACTTGATGGACATGAGTCTGAGTGAACTTCGGGAGTTGGTGATGGACAGGGAGGCCTGGTGTGCTGCGATTCATGGGATCACAGAGTCAGACACAGCTGAGTGACTGAACTGAACTGATACATATATATGCATATATTCACTCTGAAAATTATATTTAAAAAATATTCCTGTTTCTCTATCTTTTCTTCTAGTGAATAAGTAACTGGAGAAGTTTCCACTATCAAGCTTGTATTTGCAAAGAGGTAGGTAAATGTGGAGGTTAATTAATGGTATAAAAAGAGAAAACTTATTTTTATTCCTAGGATACTAGTAACACATAAATGCTATGAACACTTGCCACCTGTTTCTGTCACCGTCACTTGTCTCATTCTGAATCCTTCCTTTTCCCTTCATTGTTTGAATGGATATTCAAAGGTTTTGGATAATTAATCACACAGAACTGTTTTAAATATGTCTTTGCCCCTAGAGGCCTCTCAAATAATTAGCCTCTTTGGAAGTGTTCAAATATGTAGTGCATTATACCAAGATAGTAAAATCTCCAAATTATTTTCTTCTTTTTTGCAGATTTATATTAACCCAATCTTTCAATTCTTTACCCAGTTGTTGGAAAAAACATCAACAGAAGATGGCACTGTTTATTCATTGCTTTAAAAAATGTCAGTATATAGTCTCTCCACGTTGAACAAAAACAAAGTTTTAAAAGCCACCTCAAGGAAAAAGAGATAGTTTTATCAGAAAATGGAGGTGAGATGCATGGCATAAAGCACAATTTATTAAAAAATTGGAATAATAAGTAATTTAAAATTAAACATAAAAAATAATTCTTAAAATATACTTATTTTTTAAGAAAATTGCAAGAAAAGATCATTTTATAAAACAGTGTTAGTTACATATGAAAAATATCACATGCCATATGTGATATAAAGGGACTGAAAATGTGTAAAAACTTAGTTTGTAACTCATGTTCAATCTTTACTTATATAAATCGTCAGACCCTGGGTAAGTTACTTCTATCTGAATTAAATGGCCTTGGTTTTTAATTGAAAGTAAAATCTATTCTATATTTGGAGGTTTAAGTGAAAATATGGAAGTTTCAATTGATATTGCTTTATCATCTCAAAATATAAATGTGTAGGGCGAAGAAGATGTCTGCTTTTATTATTATATTATCAACACATAACACTATATCTGACATTTAGTACAAGTATGACAAATTTGCTTTAGTGGAAGAAATAACAGAGCTTCAATGGATTGTGTATTGGTTTTAAATGACTTTTCAAACAAGGGCTGTAAAAATGATACTCAAGTTTTCAAAAATAATTATTATATAAAAACAAGTTTTTTAAGAGGCAGAAAAAAAAATTACCTTTTCTTTTTTCTTTTAAGTATGTAGCTCCTAACACTATTACATATAAATAGATGAGTGTCTGAAAATAAAACAAAAAAGAAAACTTTGTCTCTATAAGATTACCTAAATTTAGAGGCAAGACAAGTTCCTTGAATTCAATCTACACTGATTAAATTTCTGCATTTAAAATCATCAAATGTAGAAATGATGAGCTTACTTCTTATCTTTGAATTTAGCTCCAGGCAAACTTAAACCTGAAAAACAAATATCGCAAATACATGTTTAGAAAAAGTTGCATATTTAAATATCCATCCTCTTAATCCCCAACTGATAGAAATTGCTAGTATTTAGTAAAAGAAAACAGTTATCTCTTCTTGGTATACAGCTAGCCTGTATTTCCCAGTCTGTGGATGTGCATACACAAAGGAATGTGAATCAAAATCTTACGTGTTATTGTTATGTGAAGGTTTTTAGAAATGGATGTCCCTCTAGTGGGGTACTAAGTTTAGGTTGGTTGGCTTCCCCGGTGCCTCAGTGGTAAATAACCTTCCTACAATGCAGGAGACCCAGATTTGATTCCTGGGTCAGGAAGATCCCCTGGAGAAAGCAATGGTAACCCATTCCAGCATTTTTGGCTGGAGAATTCCATGGACAGAGGACCCTGGCAGGCTACAGTCCACGGGATCACAAAGAGTCTGACACAACTGAACAACTAATACACTTTTAGAAATGCATGTCCCTCTAGTGGAGTAATAAGGTTAGGCTGGTGGGCTACCCTTCTTGAGCTGGTGGGCTCAGTAGTAAAGAATCTGCTTACAATGCAGGAGATGCATGCAGGAGATGCGGTTCTATACCTGGGTCAGGAAGATTCCTTGGAAGGGGCAATGGCAATCCACTTCAGTATTCTCGACTGGGAAATCCCATGGACAAAGCAGGCTGGTGGGTTAAAGTCCATGTGGTTGTAAAAGTCAGACATGACTTAGTGACTAAACAACAACAGCCAAGAAGAATATATTTTATCACTAATATGTTTAGAATTGATAAACTTCTCATTCCTTTCAATATCAAGATGCAGATGAATGAAAGCTTCTTTCTCCGTCTACAGGTCTAAATAAATGACCCTTGTCCATGATTCTTGCTCTCACTAGTCTCTATTAACACCATCTCCTTCCCTCACTCCTTTAGTTCTAAGGGTGGTAGATCATAACAACTGTCCAGCAGCTTCCCTAGATCCTGGTGATATCTCTTCAGGTTACTAAATACTTTGTCTTAAACTGAATAGGTTCAAGTAGATTTCTGTTTCTTGCCAGGACATGACTAATATATCATGAGTGTTAGAGAAAAGAGAAAAAGTTCAGTGTTTGGTTTGATGTTTTTTATTTGACAAGTCTCTAAAAGTAGCATTGAGATAAATCGAAGGGCTTAGTTCATCATTTTGAATCCATAAAACATTAAGGTATCATTGAGTGCTTCTCTAGTGTTACTTCCTTTTTGTTAAAATACATGAACATAATCAAAATGTGGATGGCTATACACATTTTGTCAATGTTTTCAAATACCAGAAATAATCAAAGACGTGAATAATCCATTTATTTTTATCTTAAGCAGTTACTCAACTTTGGACATCTAACTTACCCGCCTCTGTCATGTTTGCATGTGAGGTTTCTTCAACAGAAAGGAGAAACTGAAAACAGCTACAAGTGGTTAAACCCAGATGAGATCAGTCATCCATCAGAAAAGAACTGAACTGCCTGATAATTTTGAGAAAAATTAGGTCCATTCAATGATGCTATGGGGGCAGAAATTTAAAATAAATTAAATATTAGGGAAAAAATAAAATAAAATGATAGGGAAATCTCACCAAAAATCTGAATAACACAATTCTAAAATCAACTAGAAATTTAATTTATTAAAGATACTTTATTGAAAGAAACATTCATGAAAAGGCCTTGTTCCCTTATCCTTGTACCAGTCACCAACATGGCTGAGTCTCCTGACTGAATCATCTAGAAAAATACTGTAAGCATCTTGCAAGTGCAATGTATAGAGTAAAACATCCACTAAATTGAATTCCTCAGCAGTGTAAATGCATTAATAGGCATACAGTGACAGATAAACTAAGGCAGTGCACAAAGACAGTGACAGAAACATGAGTCATTTTAAGATTATAGCTGTGAGGAAAAGAAAGCTGACATGGAACAATGGTTTTTGTGCTTAAAAAAAGCAAAATCAGGCACTCTTGTCAAATTCCTTTTTTAAATAATGTGGTAAATAACAATCACAGATTCATCTTAAAGGAAAAATCATTTGTTCACAGATATGTTTTATTTTTTTGTAGAAATACCCAGAAGAGATAGTGTTTGTTTGTTTACTCCTTCCCACTCCTGAAATCACCTTTTGATGTCACCCCATTCACATATCTTAATCACTGCCATTTTTTTTTTTTTTTTAGTTTTTACTCCATTCCTGATAAATGCTAAACACTTGTATCTTAAGTCTAACTCCTGATGATAGAATAGATCAAAGATTGCCTCTCAGGATTGGGGGTCAACTGGAAGCTAGTGAATAGTATGAAGAAACTTTCCAAAATGAAGAAAATATTTTGTAACTTGTTTTGGATTGATATTTACATGGGACATATAAGTCAACATTCATCATAATGTATATTTAAGACCTGGAGATTTTTTTCATATATTTTCTCAGCAAAAAATATAAAATTACTTAGAAAGATAAATAAAGTAAACATTTCTCTCAATTCTTATGTCTGAAGATAAGAAATTAAAGACTGAAAATATTATAAAATAAGCATTATTACCTTGAATGGAGAGAACTAAAAAGTGACCTGATGATTTTTAAGATATTGAAACTATTATTATATTTTGAAAAACAGTTAGGCAGTCTTTCTGGCCAAGATCAAGATGGTAAAAGTAATAGATGAGGATCAGTGTTCCACTTTAGGAAGATCTCTAAACATGGGAGGATTTTCATAATAGCAATGAGCTGAGTTAGAAAGATTCTGATGTTGCAAGTTCTAACTAGAATAGCTGCCAGGGATATTTGGAGATATTTCTACAGATAATGAGATTTGGCTAGAAGCCATTCGGGGCTTACCAGGTGGCAGAGTGGCAAAGAATCTGCTTGCCAATGCTGGAGACATGAGTTCGATCCCTGGATTGGGAAGATCCCCTGGAGGAGGAGGGTTTCCATGGCAGCTCAGTTGGTAAAGAATCCATCTGCAGTGCAGAAGACCCCCGTTTGATTTCTGGGTCTGGAAGATCCCCTGTAGAAGGGATAGTCTACCCACTCCAGCAGTCCTGAGCTACCCCCATGGTTCAGCTGGTAAAGAATCCACCTGCAATGCAGGATGTGTGGATTCGATCTCTTGATTGGGTAGATCCCCTGGAGAAGAGAATGGACTACCCAAGCCAGTATTCTGGCCTGGAGAATTCCATGGACTCTATAGTCCATGGGGTTGCAAAGAGTTGGACACGACTGAACAATTTTCACTTTCCTAGAAGAGGAAGTTACTACCCTCTCCAGTATCCTTGCCTAGGAAATCCTTATGGACGGAGGAGCCTAGCTGACTACAGTCCATGCGGTCGCAAAGTCGGATATAATTGACCACGCACACACTCAGAGGGCCTTTGAGAGTTTTACTAACAAAGATCTTAGGGTACTAAAGTTTATATTTTAACATACAAAAATGATAATTTATTCCTGTGGAGTTATTGTACGTATTTGAAGGCTGCAGTTATACTGTTCATCCCTCACTGTCTATCACATTTAACACATTAGCTATCACGTTTAAAGCCATGTGTTTATAAATATGTGTGGAGTATGTCTCATTATATCTTGAGCTTCTTTTAACTGTATGAGTTTACTTCAAACTTGTTCCAAGTCTTATTTCCTGTTTCAAACCCTATGTATTATGAAGTTTATAAAGGAACTGAACTAAATCACTTTTTCACATTTACTACTTAAGGCCGAATATTATTAAAAACATTATGTCAGTTGCTCAGTCGCGTCTGACTCTTTACAACCCCTGTGGACTGTAGCCCACCAAACTCCTCTGTCCATGGGATATGCCAGGCAAGAATACTGGAGTGGGTTGCCATTAACTTCTGCAGGGTATCTTCCCAACCCAGGGACTGAACCCAGGTCTCCTGCATTGCAGGCAGATTCTTTACTATCTGAGTTATCACAGGAGTTCTTTACCAGACACCAAAATGTTATATATATATAACATATATATATATATAAAACATATAGATAACATATAGATAGATATAATCTTTTAAAATAAGATAAATTGCTTTGCTTAGCAGATGAAAACCTCAGTTAATATTTTATTGAGGAGAATCAGTTTGTGAAGTAAAAAAATAATCTATTTGTCAGCTGATTTTTGGATTTTGTGAACTTAACATTTTAATAAATGAAAATAAAAGCATAAATTCAGAATTAACATGTATTAATTAATTAACATTTAGAGATAATTGACCTAAGGTTGTCAAATGCTCATTAAGATAAGTATGCTGCATTAGGAACTACAGAAAACAACTAAAATGCTAATATTTCAATTTTTTAGAGAAAATGAAAGGACCTTTTTAGACTCCCAAAAGTAAATCAAAGCTAGGAGAGATATTCACAATATTTATCTGTATGATGCAAGCAACTGACTAATCACAATAGACTTGGCTGATACGAATTACTGGTTCACACTGAATTTGTGATTGGATGAACATAATGTTAAAATGAAAGCAAAACAAGATTGTTAAATATATTATATTTCATAAAAAAGTCATTACATTGACCTTATGTTCTTATGTTGTCTTGGATTATAAAATTTTTGTTACATATGTGGAAGTGTCCTTAGAGAAAAAGTTTGAGAATGCTGACCTTGAACCCCTAAGGTTACCATCACAAAGAGGGGGAGTAGGTTTATTCTGTGTGTTACTGAACTACAAATATTAAATTCAAATACACAAAAAAGTTCTCTAAGCACTGTGGAGGAAGAAAGTGATCATCCAGAACTGTCTTTTGTTGAGAATGGATATAAGTTATGGCAACAACAGACTACATATGCTATAATCTTATTTTATTAAGGGCTTTTCAATCTAGCTATAGTAGCAAGATGAATATACTTAAACTTAACATTATTTTAAATGGATGCATTTAAGTATATAATAATATTGCCTAGATGCAATATCCTATTGCCTAGATAACCCATGTGAGAGTATTAATTATGCAGAAGAAAATTTAATCTCAAGAAGATTTCCAGATTAAATGGATTCTATTTTTATGTGAGAATCTATAGGAATTTTAAATATCTCATACATAACCAGCAAGGCCTGCAACTCTATATATAGATATTAGATTCTACAGAGTGAAAATGGACTAATTTAGGTGGAAAATACCCAAGTGTATCCCTACTTCATCCTTCACAAGAAATCTAGCGCTCCCTACCTATTGTTTTTGCTGTTCCTTTGCTCAGTCATGTCCAACTCCTTTGTGACACCATGGACTTCCTACCTACACTTAGCCCCTTAATTCAATACACTAACTCTGTTCTTAAAATACTTTGTTAGATGCTGTAGATTGACAAAATTTAAATAACTATCCCATGAATTCCTGCTTCAGAAACTGAAAGACATATAGAGTGTAGTAATGATGGCCCCTCAAGATATCCTGGTCCCAGGCCCTGGCAACTGTGAATGTTGTCTTAAGTGTCCTAATAAGAGGAATCATAGGAGTATGTGAGTAGAGAAGAGGAGGAAGACAATGTGAGGTAAAGAGCTGAGATTGGAGTGAAGTGGCTAAAAGGGAAGGTATGCCAGGTGCCAGGTAGCAGGGCGTGGTACCTCCGTGGAGCCTCCAGAAAGGACCAGGCCTGTTGACACTTTGACTTTATTTATTTATTTATTTTTGCCTTTTTTTAAAAAATTTTTTAATTTTTTTCTAACGACATTTACTTTTTTTTATTTTTTTACTTTATTTTACTTACAATACTCTATTGATTTTGCTATACATTGACATGAATCCACCACAGGTGTACACGAGCTCCCAATCCTGAATCCTCCTCTCACATCCCACCCCACAACCTCTCTCTGGATCATCCTCGTGCACCAGCCCCAAGCAACACTTTGACTTTAGTATCTTCGGACACATTTTGTACTTCTCACCCTCAGAACTAAATAAAATTAACTGTGTAAAACAATAAGTTTCTTTCAAATTATTACAATGGCAACATGAAACTGATGAATATAATGTTGCTTTTCTTACATTTCTGATTTCATAGTGAGATGGTTCTCAGTACCTTTTTAATAGGCAGCTTCATTAACTCTGTGCTTTTTTTTTTTAAATATACCTCTTTTGTTTGTTTTAATGGTATTGTCTCATTGTCAAACTACTTACATTGAAAGAGAAGATTTATTTAGTATTCTCTCTGAAGCAGTTTATTAGAAGCTGATTAAACAATTGATTAATTTTATCTCCTTGAGAAACCTGTATACAGGTTAAGAAGCAACAGTTAGAACTGGACATGGAACAAGCGACTGGTTCCAAATAGGAAAAGGAGTACGTCAAGGCTATATATTGTAACCCTGCTTATTTAACTTATATGCAGAGTACATCATGAGAAACGCTGGGCCAGAAGAAGCACAAGCTGGGATCAAGATTGCCAGGAGAAATATCAATAACCTCAGATATGCAGATGACATCACCCTTTTGGCAGAAAGTGAAGAATTAAGTCTCTTGATGAAAGTGAAAGTGGAGAGTGAAAATGTTGACTTAAGTTCAACATTCTGAAAACTAAGATCATGGCAACTGGTTCCATCACTTTATGGCAAATAGATGGGGAAACAGTGGAAACAATGGCTGACTTTATTTTGGGGTATCTAAAATCACTGCAGATGTTGATTGCAGCCATGAAATTAAAAGACACTTACTCCTTGACAGGAAAGTTATGACCAAACTAGACAGCATATTAAAAAGTAGAGACATTACTTTGTCAACAAAGGTCAATTTGGTCAAGGCTATGGCTTTTCCAGTAGTCATGTATGGATGAGAAAGTTGGACTATAAAGAAAGCTGAAAAATTGATGCTTTTGAACTGTGGTGTTGTAGAAGAGACTTGGACTACAAGGAGATCCAACCAGTCAATCCTAAAGGAAATCAGACCTGGGTGTTCATTGGAAGGAGTGATGCTGAAGCTGAAACTTTAATACTTTGGCCACCTGGTGCAGAGCTGACTCATTCGAATAGACCCTGATGCTGGGAAAGATTGTGGGCAGGAGGAGAAGGAGATGACAAAGGATGAGGTGGTTGGATGGCATCACCGACTAGATGGACATGAGTTTGGGTAAACTCCAGGAGCTGGTGATGGAGAGGGAGACCTGGAATGCTGAAGTTCATGGGATTGCAAAGAGTCAGACACGACTGAGTGACTGAACTGAACTGATCTTCTGTTGGAATCTGCATAGCTCATAACATTTTGCATAACATAGGTTCTATTGGACAACACTTTTTTTCTTTCAATCAAATAAATTAACTACAAAATATCATATAATGAGACAGTTTACATGCTCTTTACAGTTTAAATGTGAAAATATAATATTCTATTTTATATACATTCACAGTATATTATTAATATTAAAATTATAAAGACACAAAATTGAATCATTTAAAAAATTCTGAGCTGTAAATTGGGGCTTCTCAGATGGCATTAATGGTAAAGAATCCACCTGCTAATGCAGGAGATAAAAGAGATGGAAGTTCAGCCCCTGGGTTGGAAATATCCCATGGAGGAGGGCATGGCAACCACTCCAGTACTCTTGCCTGGAGAATCCCATTGACAGAGGAGCTTGGAGGTCTCCAGTCCATAGTGTCATAAAGACTAAGTCACAACTGAAACANGAAGTTCAGCCCCTGGGTTGGAAATATCCCATGGAGGAGGGCATGGCAACCACTCCAGTACTCTTGCCTGGAGAATCCCATTGACAGAGGAGCTTGGAGGTCTCCAGTCCATAGTGTCATAAAGACTAAGTCACAACTGAAACAACTTCTCATGCACACACACATGCAAGCTATACATTGTAAGATAAATCTTCCCCAGTTCACCAACTTTTCAATGAATTGTTTATCAAAATGTAGAAATAATAACATAAATGGAAAAATCACTATGGGAATAGTGGAATCTTAAAAATATGGAGGATGTGCCATGAATGTAATACCAGTTGAAATGTGTTGTAGGAAAGCCAAATTACAATGATGTTGGACACTTTCATGGACTCAATTGACTCTTCCTAAAGTTCAAGTGAAAAAGTCCTATCCCAGTACCACAGAATGTCACTGGATTGAGATACAGGATTCTAAAGAGGTAAATGGGGTAAAAATGAGGTCTAAGATGGGCTCCAATCCAATATGATTGGTTTCCTTATAATAAGGGAAAATATAGACATAGAAATGTACCGAAGGAAAACCATGTAAAGAGTCAGAGAGAAGGAAGATACAATCCATCCACAAGTCAAAGAAAGATGACTCAGAAGAAACCAGGCCTTCTGACATCTTGTTCTTGGGCTTATAGCCTCAAAAACTGGCATAAAATAAATTTACATTTAGCCAGCATTGCCAAGTTTGTGGTCCTTTGTTATGACAGCCATCCCAAACTAATAAAGGCTCAGCCAATACTAACTATGTATTAGAATAGTCATATTAAAAGTAAGATTCTTAGTCATTAGTGAAAGTGAGTGAAGGTTGTTCAGTCATGTCTGATTCTTTGCAACCCCATGGAGTATACAGCCTATGGAATTCTCCAGGCCAGAATATTGGAGTGGGTAGCCTTTTCTTTCTCCAGGAGATCTTCTCAACCCAGGGATTGAACCCAGGTCTCCCACATTTCAGGCAGATACTTTATCAGCTGAGTCACAAGGGAAGCCCTCTTAGTCATTAGTTTAACAATAATAATAATAATATATAAATAATATTTGGGAATCTTGACATTTAAATAAGTAAGACATGAATTGTTTTGAACTTCAGAAGCATTTTATCCATTGTATTTTATATGCCTATGTGATATTCACTGGTGATATTTGATACAAAATTACATTTTTTGTTTTCCTTTTTGAATCCCAATAGTCATATTCATGTTTCAGTCATGTATTCATGCCACTTTTAGTATTTGATTCTAGCAAAAATAAAATTTCATGAATATATGTAGACTCTTTATTTTGTATCTATGTGTTAGCCAAGTATTTGGGGGGAGATTTTAAAATGAAAATGCTCAATTTTTAGTTTTGATGAAACAAAATTTATAAATGACAATTAAAAAAATGTTTATCAAAATGGTAAATAAGAAAATTGAAATTTAAAAAATATATATATATATAACATTGCTTTGGGGCTTATTTAATCCAAGCATTTTTGAGGCAGTTATCCAATGAAAAGCATATAAGTATTTGTTACTATTTGTTTGATATTATGGTCATAATGATAAATTTAACACATGGTTATATATTTTAAGTGGATAATAAAATTATATATAATAAGTTTAAAACATTTTTGTAAAGTTATTGGTAGCTAGGAAAGCTAAAACAATTTAAATATAGTTAATTTCAAATATCCAGAAGCAATAATAGCAAATGCTGACCATTTTTTAAAAGGTTTTGAACTGTGATTCTGGAGAAGACTTTTGAGAGTCCCTTGGACAGCAAGTATATCAAACAAGCCAAACTTAAAGGAAATCAATCCAGAATCTTCACTGAAAAGACTAATGCTGAAGCTGAAGCTCCAATACTTTGGCCACCTGATGCCAAGAGCCAACTCATTGGAAAAAACCCTGGGAAAGATTGAAGGCAGGAGAAGGGGACAACAGAGAATGAGATAGCTGGATGGCATCACTAACTCAATGGACATAAGTTTGAGCAAACTCTGGGAGACAGTGAAGGACAGGGAAGCCTGGCATGATGCAGGTCACAGGGACAGAAAGAGTTAGACACAACTCAGTGACTAAACTGAACTGAACTAAAACCTAGAAACNCACTAACTCAATGGACATAAGTTTGAGCAAACTCTGGGAGACAGTGAAGGACAGGGAAGCCTGGCATGATGCAGGTCACAGGGACAGAAAGAGTTAGACACAACTCAGTGACTAAACTGAACTGAACTAAAACCTAGAAACAAGTGACATTGAAAGCATGCCTTTATTTTAAAATCAAAATGATAGAATAGAAAGAAAGGGTTGAATGATATTTAAATGCCTTATTTAAGGCAAGTTTTCAGTATTTGTATTCAATTTACTGTATAGTTTCTCCCATTTTCCTGTATTTCTGAAAAGGAGATTTTACTAGATGTGAAACTATTTTTGTTGTTACTGATATTGTAGCTGTCATTTCAACTTTAATAGCTATAGAAGTATTTTTAATTATTTGTGTTAATTAGTGATAACAACTACACTCTTAGTCTTTCTCCTTACATTTCAGAAATTCCAAATTTTATAAGTGAGAAGAGATTTATATTTCTGTTACTAAATAAAGTGTGATTTTCTCTAAATTCTCACAAGATTTCACGTTGCAATTTATAGTATGATTTCCCAAACAATCTTCTTACTAGTTACAGTAACTCTGTAGTAGTTATCCTAAATATATGGGTTATATTCTGTATCTTATTAGTGAAATAGTGTACCAAGCATCTCTGTCAAGTTTATTAGTTAAAGTTTTTATTTTCATAGTTGTAGGTTTTCCTGCATTTCTAAGTAACAACATGGAGAGATTCCTTGCAGCTTTTACCCAATTTCTCCTAATTTCTATACAATTCACAACCTGAAAGTGGACATTGATATGATCCACCCATCTTGTACAGATTTCCTCAGTTTTACTTGTCTTCAAGGACTTTCCTGGTGGCTCAGATGGTAAAGCATCTGTCTACAATGCCGGAGCCCTGGGTTCAATCCCTGGGTTGGGAAGATCCCCTGGAGAAGGAACTGGCAATCGACTCCAGTACTATTGCCTGGAAAATCCCATGGACAGAGGAGCCTTGTAGGCTACACTCCATGGGGTCGCAAAGAATCGGACATGACTGAGCGATTTCACTCACTCACTCACTCATACATTTATATGTATGTGTGTTTAGTTCTATGCAGCTTTATCTCATGGGCAGATACATTTGACTTCCACCACTTCTTTTGAGATACGGAACAGTTGCACAATCTCAAGGATTCCTTGTGTTGGTATTTTACAATCACACCCATTTTCCTCTCACTCCCCCATATGTCTACTGACTAGTATTGTGTTCACTACTTCTATATGAAATGTCATTTCAAGACTAAATGAGGAGAGCACATTCCATAGAGGGCCGGTGCTCACAGCTTCTCTGTTACTCAATGAGTCATGAGACGAGGGGCTGTGTGAGCTGGGTTAAGTACCCACGAGCTAGGATAATGGGATATCAGAGGGAAAGAAGGGTGTTGGGAATAGCCGCAAACAATAACCTCAGGAGGGTTTCCCTGGTGGCTCCGACAGTAAAGAATCTTCCTTCAGTACAGGAGAAACAGGTCCAATTCCTAGGTCAGAAAGATTCCCTGGAGAAGAGAATGGCTACCCACCCCAGTATTCTTGCTGGAGAATGCCATGGACAGAGGAACCTGATGGGTTACAGTCCATGGGTTCTCAAAGAGTTGGACATGACTGACAGACTAACACAATAACATCAGGAAACATAACCTCAGGAAACAAACAGTAACTAAACGAAATGTGAAAAATAATTGTCATTTTGAAGTAGACAGCTAAGCAGATCCTTTGGATATCCTTGATCCAGACTTAAAAAGCTTTTGACTTCAGATAAGATTAATAGTAAAATCGGGGGGTGGGGGGGTTAAAAGAAAGGAAGCACAATATTTTAATGTTGGAAGTGTATTTCCTCTAGACAATAAAACCAACAGTGATCTATGTCTATTTTGTTAAAATGGTCTTTCAAAATGCACAGAAATTGTTTGCACTTATTTTTTTCCAAAAGCAAAAATATCCTTTACTTCTTGATTTCATTGTGGAAAATACAGTCATGACTAGTCTAATTTTTTGTTCTAATCTAAAAAAGTGTTCATTACCCTGCATAGACATAAAAATTTTTAAAATCTTATCTGCTGTTAATCTATATTAATTCAGACTGTGTAAATAATACTTAAGATTTTAGGCTCTTGAAAAGTAGAAATTTCCTCCTCACTGCCCAGAAAATTGCAAATCTGATTTCTTTCCTCAGACATAATGGTGGATGAGTGCCATGAGGAGAAAAGATGAGAGTAACCTTATTCATGCAGGAATAAGTCTGGAAGCAATTCATGGGTTGGTCGTAATGAAATTTCTGAAGAATTGTACTTTTCATAGACTCTATTGCAAGAAGAAAATATCACAGTGGGATTTAATAGCATCAGAGGTTAGTAATAGAAGGAACATTATGGGACAATAAAAATAAAATAAAATATTCTACTCCATAAAGTGTACCCTTCCCACTGAAATTACTAACATATTATATATGAAGCTGCAGTAAAAGAGGGAAAGCACATAAAAATTATAATTATATTTTTGCCTTTAAAAACGAAATGTTTTTTTCTTTACCTATTAAGACCTGAGTTCAGGGATCAGTTCTTCTACAAGTGATTATGGCTTCTGAAATGACCAGGGGGCTGTTTTATTCACTGTGCTTTCAATATTAGATAAAACCTTAAGACAGAGAAGAAACATGGGAATAAAAAGGCTGAACTTTCAACCATAAATTACTAGAAAATTATTTTGAGGCAGTGGTTATACTTTTCTCTCTATGGACTTATTAGAATGAGACATTTTATGATCTCTTGCTGAAAAATAATGTCTAGTTGGATTGTTGTTTCTCCTGTCAAAAGAAAAAAAATTAAAAATATCCTGCAAGGGTGGATAAAAATAATATACATTTGGAATAACACTGAAAAATAAAGCAGATTATTATGGGGTTTAAAACAGCAAAAACTCAAGAAAATATTACAGAAGGCCTATTTTTAAAGCCTAAAAGTCAAGATATGAGTTTAAAAAATAGATAAGAATATATTCTGTTCTTTTGTTTTTGTATGCATTTGTATTGGTAGAAAAGTGACAACAAAATAAATGGCATCTGAGTGTTTATGGAATGATAACATTAGTTACACTGCGCTGGACTTGAAAAAAAAAAAGGAGCTTCTGAAATAATATTGCAGCAAAATATTTCTCGTAACCCATCTGTTTATTAAAAATACAAAGGGATCTTTGAGCCAAGAGTGAATTATACTCAATTATGTTATCTTAAACAATCTGCCTCATGGTCATTTTTTATCCATATTTTAAAGTTTTGAGTTGAAGAAACATCTTGAGAGGATATGGCTAGAGTTCTTATTGTTGTTAGCATTCATGTTGAGAAAAAAATAATATCCTCTCATCATTTTATGTCTCATAGATGCTGTTTCGATGTAGCATTACAATTATTGTTATATTTCAGGAAAAATAAAAGGAGAGATCAGTATGGAAATGAAGTGTTAGGGAAGCCATCACAGAGAATAGATCTGATAGATTTGGGGAAAAAATAAAAGTTCCATTAAAATGAGACAAGAGTAAGACCATGAAAGTGGAGATGAAACTGTGGGGAAATTAGCCTTATAATTTTGTTCAATGTATTCAAACTTTGATTTAAATAGTTTGAAGGCATAGGGATGCAAAGACTAAGTAACTAGTTTGGTAAAGTAATTAAAAATCTAGCCAGTATGAAATTATGGTCAAGCACCTAACAGAAAAAACATGCATATATTTGAACATTTATAATTGATAAATCAGGAGGGAAATGCAGTAAATTGAGGAGAAGAAACAGAGGATTTAACTCTGAGATTACTCAGTGACATTAACAGGTTAAAAAATTATTTTAAAAAAATGTGTTCAGAATTAACTGAGGCTTTTAGGTAGATTACAACAGAAAATAGAAAGACATTGAGAATCCTTTCTGATAGAAGTGAGGTTCTGGAAAGTGCACTTGATCTAAAAGTTTTGTTGTTGTTTTGTCACTATGTCCTGTCCAATTCTTGCAACCCCATGGGCTATAGCCAGCAAGCTCCCCAGTCCATGGAATTTTCCAGGCAAGAATATTAGAGTGGGCTGCCATTTCCTTCTCTGATATATATTCTCCACCCAGGGATCCAACCCACATCTCCTGATTGGCAAGATATTTATTTACCACTGAGCCACCTGGAAAACCCTAACCAAGAAGTTTATCATCCCTTATTTTTCACCCTCTCCTGCAACAGAGGAGCTGCCATCTTAGAGATCTTGTCATTATTACCTCTGAACTAACTCAGATATAATTTGAAAATCTGCGTGTGTGTGTGTGTATAAGAGGCTTGAATATTTTGTATAATTTTTAATGAAAATTTGTTCTGCTGAGAATATGAAGTTTGTCACCCTCTAAATAATATTTAAAATTATTCTTTCAAAATTTAGTTATGAGAATTATTATGTGTAAAAGAATGATATGTATGTTATAAATTTGAGTGTGTATATTTGATTATGTCTATCTGTTAATGATATGTAATAAGTTTAAAAATTGACGCAGGAGAGAAATGGGTCCCCCAGGGTAAAGCAACTTGAGATTCATTACCTTGATCAACAAGGAGATCAAAAGAGTCAATCTTAAATGAAACCAACCCTGAATATTCACTAGAAGGACTGATGCTGAAGCTGAAACTCCAATCTTTTAGCCACCTGATATGAAGAGCTGACTCCTTGTAAAAGACCGTGATGCTGGGAAAGATTGGATGTAGGAGGGGAAGCAGACAACAGAAGGTGAGACATTTGGATGGTATCACTGATTCAATGGACACGAGTTTGAGCAAACTCTGGCAAAGGACAGGGAAGCCTGGTGTACTGCAGTCCACAATGTCACAAAGGGTCAGACACAACTGAGCGGCTGAACAACAACAGCCCTGTGGACCAAAACTCCAAAGTATCAGTAGCAGTATGACTGAGAGAAGAGGCTGGGCCCTGCCAGATAGAAGATGAGAGATCACATATTTTTCATTCTTGAAGTCCAGAGACTTCCCTGACTACACATGTACAGAAAGGTTCTTTGGAGTTCAAAGAGGAGTAATGCTACCTTGTCTAAGAGATGCATGCTCACACATAAGAGGATCCTGAGATATACCATATATGGACCCTGAATCCAGTAAATCAAAATAATTGGTCAAAGGCAACCCAGAAGAGAAATCCCACAAATGTAATTCAAATTAACTTGAGGGAGTGATTCAGGGACTCTCTGAGCCTGCCCATGTGTCTACACATAGGTACTGTACTCTTTTTTCCCTTCTAACAAAGACATGTTTCACTATCTTCCATCTTTGTGGGAACTCTTTTTCTGCAAAGCCAAAGGGCCAGTGCCTTTTCTCTGACCACTGGTCCAATGCCTAAGATTTTGTGCTCTCACTGCCATGATTAGACCTCAATCTCTGGCCAGGAACTGAAGTCCTGCTTCAATACACTGCAAGCCAAGGCCACCCCAGATCAAAATAATGAAACTAACACTCATGAACAAACCAGTCACTTAATAATTCCAACATTTTAAAATAGCTGAAGAAAATACAGCTTCCTAAAAATCATGTTTGACTATAAAAAATTATCTTGGATGATTTAGTGGGGAGGGGAATATGATGATATAGGATGGGGGAAGAGCTGATGGATAAATGTCATAACATCAGGCAACAGAGGATTGAAATTAGTGTCCAAACAGGTGTTGGATATTTACGTGAGTAGGAATAGTTTATCTGTGATAATAGGCAGATAAATATGACATAAATGGCAAGACCAAAAATGGTGAGTTTGTGTGTATTTGTGATGGTGGAAATGTGTGGTGTTTTCTGCTAGTTGCTTGACTTTTTCAGAAAACTGGAACAAAGTTAGCTAGCTAAAATTCAAAATGAAGAGGAAACTTGAAAAGCAGGAAAAGGTATTAAATGATTGAATGAAAAACTGAAGGAGTTAAAGCAAAGGGAAGATATTCTAACAACACCAAGAGCATCCTTCAGTTTTGTGACTGTGGCTTTAATGATTTGAATTATCATGGTGGTGTTTCTTTCTCCAGGTTTGCTGGCGTATGTGTAGGTTCACAATTTTTTTAAAAAGTGATTTTCCTAAGCAAATCAAATAAAATAAGGAAAGGAAAGGATGTACAGGGAATGGAGTAAGAATATCCCAGATAGTAAGGAACAATGGAGGAGGTGGTAGGATCAGGAAACCAGAGCTTCTAATGAAGATGCAGAATTATTGAAATCCATGTTCTAGATGAAGTGAGCCAGAATACAGAAATTGATGGACAGTGAATCCCTATCATTTGGAGCATAGAAAAATTGTAGAATTGGTCACTTTTAAATAAACAAAGGAGGACTTCCCTGGTGGTCAGTGGCTTGAACATCACCTTCCAATGCAGAGGTTGTGGGTTCAAACCCTGATGGAGAAGTTATAATACCACATGCTTTGCAACCAAAAAAATGAAACATAAAATGTAAGCAATATTGTAAAAACTTCAAAAAAGACTTTGAAAATGGTCTACATAAAAACTTTTTAAAAAATAAAAACACACTACTGCTAACACCAAAACTAATGATCAGAGGAGTGAGCAGAGGACATAATTTTGAGATTGAAATAAATCTTAGGGAAAAATCAAAAGATTCAGGAGCACTGAAAACATTTTATAGGTGATTTCATAATGATTATAATTAAAATCAGTTATACTGAAGAAATTACATATTGGAGGCTGAAGTTGTCAAAAATAAAGGAAAGCAATAGGATGTCAAAGGTCCAAGATGGTTGAGTAGAAAAGTGTGCACTCATCCTATCCTGTGAGAACTTCAAAATTACAACTTGCTGAAAGAAGATGTTGGCACACACCAAAAAAAGATACCTCTCGTTCAAGGGCGAAGGAGAAGCCCCAGCAAGACGGTACAGTTCACAGTTCAGTCACTCAGTCGTGTACGACTCTTTGCGACCCCATGAATTACAGCACACCAGGTCTTCCTGTTCATCATAGGAGGGGTGAAATTGCATTTAGAATCAAACCCTATACCATTCATAGATACTTGGAGGGCACAAACAAACCTTGTGTGCACCAGGACCCAGAGACTCCACAGAGACTGAATGAGAACTGTGTTTGAATGTCCCTGTGGAAGTATGGATCAGCAGTGGACTGCTGTTGCAGGGGCAGAGGCTCTGGGAGCAACAGACCCAGGTATGGCATATTAGCTCCACCATAGAGCCACCGGAAGTTACACAGGACTGGGGAAACAGAACTCTTGAAGAGCACAAACAAAAGCTTCTGTGCACTGGGACCCAGGAGAAGAGAGCAGTGACTTGACAGTGAGTGTCCAGGACTCTGCAGAGGAGATGTGGGTCAGCAGTGGCCTGCTGCAAGGTTAGGGCACTGAGTGCACAGTGTGTGCAGAGAACCTTTTGAAAGGGGTCATTATTATCTTCTCACAATAAATTGTGGAAAATTCTGAAAGAGATGGGAATACCAGACCACCTGACTTGCCTCTTGAGAAATCTGTATGCAGGTCAGGAGACAGCAGTTAGAACTGGACATGGAACAACAGACTGGTTGCAAATAGGAAAAGGAGTACCTCAAGGCTGTATATTGTCACCCAGCTTATTTAACTTATATGCAGAGTACATCATGAGAAACGCTGGACTGGAAGAAACACAAGCTGTAATCAAGATTGCCGGGAGAAATATCAATAACCTCAGATATGCAGATGACACCACCCTTATGGCAGAAAGTGAAGAGGAACTAAAAAGCCTCTTGATGAAAGTGAAAGAGGAGAGTGAAAAAGTTGGCTTAAAGCTCAACATTCACAAAACTAAGATCATGGCATCTGGTCCCATCACTTTATGGGAAATAGATGGGGAAACAGTGGAAACAGTGTCAGACTTTATTTTTTGGGGCTCCAAAATCACTGCAGATGGTGATTGCAGCCATGAAATTAAAAGACGCTTACTCCTTGGAAGAAGAGTTATGACCAAACTAGATAGTATATTTAAAAGCAGAGACATTACTTTGCCAACTAAGGTTCGTTCAGTCAAGGCTATGGTTTTTCCTGTGGTCATGTGACAGTTGGACTGTGAAGAAGGCAGAGCACTGAGAAATTGATGCTTTTAAACTGTGGTGTTGGAGAAGACTTTTGAGAGTCCCTTGGACTGCAAGGGACCATTCTGCAACCAGTCCATTCTGAAGGAGATCAGCCCTGGGATTTCTTTGGAAGGAATGATGCTAAAGCTGAAACTCCAGTACTTTGACCACCTCATGTGAAGTGTTGACTAATTGGAAAAAACTGTGATGCTGGGAGGGATTGGGGGCAGGAGAAGAAGGGGACGACAGAGGATGAGATGGCTGGATGGCATCACTGACTAAATGGACATGAGTCTGAGTGAACTCCAGGAGTTAGTGATGGACAGGGAGGCCTGGTGTGCTGCGATTCCTGGGGTCACAAGGAGTGGGACACGACTAAGCAACTGAACTCAACTGATCATTATCTTCATTGCCTCCACCACAGTTTGGCCTCAGGTCAAACAACAGGCACGGAACACAGCCCCACCCATGAAGAGAAAACTGAATAAAAGATTTACTGAGCATGGCCCAGTCCATTAGAACAAGACCCAGTTTCCCCTTCTGTCAGTCTCTGCCATCAAGAAGCCATCCATGAGCCTCTTATCCTTCCCCATCAGAGGGCAAACAGAATGAAAACACAATCACAGGAAACTAACCAATCTGATCACATGGAAAACCACCTTGTCTAAAAAAGGGATGGATCATGGTGGAGAGTTCTGACAAAAAGTGGTCCATTGGAGAAGGGAATGGCAAACCACACCAGTATTTTGGCCTTGAAAACCCCATGAACAGTATGAAAAGGGAGAAAGACAGGACTCTGAAAGATGAACTCCTCAGGTCGGTAGGTGCCCACAATACTACTGGAGATCAGTGGAGAAAAGACTACAGAGAGGATGAAGAGATGAAGCCACAACAAAAATGACACTCAGTTGAGGATGTAATGGGTGATGGAAATAAAGTCCAGTGCTATAAAGAGCAATGCTACATGGGAACCTGGAATGTGAGGTCCATGAATCAAGGCAAGTTGGAAGTGGTGAAACAGGAGATGGTGAGAGTGAACATCAACATTTTAGGAATCAGCGAACTAAAAAGGACTGGAATGGGTAAATTTAACTTAGATAACCATTATATCTACTACTGCGGACAAGAATCCCTTAGAAGAAATAGAGTAACCATCAAAATAAACAAAAGAGTCTGAAATGCAGTAATTGGATGCAGTCTCAAAATCGATAGAAAGATCAGTTTTTTTCCAAGACAAGCCATTCGATTACCACAGTAATCCAAGTGTATATCCACATCAGTAATGCTGAAGAAGCTGAAGTTGAATGTTTCTACGAAGACCTACAAGAACTTCTAGAACTAACACCCCCCAAAAAGATGTCATTTTCATTATAGGGGAATGGAATGCAAAAGTATGAAGTCGAAAGACACCTGGAGTAACAAGCAAATTTGCCCTTGGTGTACAAAATGAAGCAGGGCAAAGGCTAAGAGAGTTTTGTAAAGGAATACACTGGTCATATAAAACACTCTCTTCCAGCAACTCAAAACAAGACTCTACACATGGAAATCATCAAATGGTCAATACCAAAGTCAGATTGATTATACTTTTTGCAGCCAAAGATCGAGAAGCTATATACAGTCAGCTAAAAAAAAAAAAAAAAAAAAAAAAAGACCGGGAGCTGACTGTGGCTCAGCTCATGAACTCCTTATTGACAAATTCAGACTTAAATGGAAGACAGTATGGGAAACCACTAGACCACTCAGATATGATCTAAATCAAATCCCTTAAGATGATACAGTGTAAGTGACAAATAGATTCAAGGGATTAGATCTGATAGACAGTGCCTGAAGAATTATGGACCGAGGTTCCTGACATTGTAAAAGATATAGAGATCAAGATCATCCCCAAGAAAAAGAAATGCAAAAAGGCACACCAGTTGTCTGAGGAGGCCTTATAGAAAGCTGAGAAAAGAAAAGGTGAAAAAGGCAAAGGAGAAAGGGAATGATATATCCAAATGAATTCAGAATTTCAAGAATAGCAAGGAGAGATAAGAAAACCTTCCTTGGAGATCAATGAAAAGAAATAGAGGAAAACAATAGAATGGAAAGACTAGAGCTCTCTTCAAGAAAATTAGAGATACCAATGGAAAACTCTTTGCACAGATGAGTTTAGTAAAGGACAGAAATGGTATGGACATAGGAGAAGCAGAAGATATTAAGAAAAGGTGCCAAGAATACACAGAAGACCTGTACCAAAAAAAAAAATCTTCATAACCCATATAACCATGATGCTGTAATCACTCAGCTAGAGCCAGACATCCTGGAATGTAAAGTAAAGTGGACTTTAGGAAGCGTCGCTACTCACAAAGCTAGTGGAGGTGATGGAATTCCAGCTGAGATATTTGAAATCCTAAAAGATGACGCTGTTAAAGTGCTGCACACAGTTCAGTTCAGTAGCTCAGTTGTGTCTGACTCTGCAACCCCATGGACTCCACCATGCCAGGCCTCCCTGTCCGCCACCAACTCCTGAGACTACTCACACTTGTGTTCATTGAGTCAGTGATGTCATCCAACCATCTCATCCTCTGTCATACCCTTCTTCTCTCACTTTCAATCTCTCCTAGCATCAGGGTATTTTCAAATGAGTCAGTTCTTTACATCAGGTAGGTAGGTTACTGGAGTTTCAGCTACAACATCAGTCCCTTCAATGAATATTCAGAACTGCTTTCCTTTTGGATGAACTGTTTGGATCTCCTTGCAGTCCAAGGAACTCTCAACAGTCTTCTCCAACACCACAGTTCAAAAGCATCAATTCTTCGGCACTGTGTTTTCTTTACAGTCCAACCCTCACATCTGTACATGACTACTGGAAAAATGATAGCTTTCACTAGATGGACCTTTGTTGGCAAAGTAAGGTCTCTGCTTTTTACTATGCTGTTTAGGTTGGTCATAACCTTTCTTCCAAGCAATATGAATCTTTTAATTTCATGACTGCTGTCACCATATGCAGTGATTTTGGAGCCCCCCAAAATAAAATCTGACACTGTTTCCAGTGTTTCCCTATCTATTTCCCATGAAGTGATGGGAACAGAACTGATCACCAAAGAACTGGTGCTTTTGAACTGTGGTGTTGGATAAGACTCTTGAGAGTCCCTTGGGTTGCAAGAAGATCCAACCAGTCCAGCCTAAAGGAAATTGTTCCTGATTATTCAATGGAAGGACAGATGGTGACGCTGAAACTCCAATGCTTTGGCCATCTGTTTTGAAGAACTATCATTTTTATTTTATTTTATTTTTTACTTTATTCTACTTTACAATACTGTATTGGTTTTGCCATACATCGACATGAATCCACCACAGGTGCATTCGAGTTCCCAATCCTGAATCCCCCTCCCACCTACCACCCCACATTGTCTCTCTGGATCATCCCCATGCACCAGCCCCAAGCATCCTGCATCCTGCATCGAACATAGACTGGCGCCTCGTTTCTTACTTGATAGTATATATGCTTCAATGCCATTCTCCCAAATCATCCCACCCTCTCCCTCTCCCTCAGAGGCCAAAAGTCCGTTCTATACATCTGTGTCTCTTTTGTTGTCTCACATACAGGGTCATCATCACAATCTTTCTAAATTCCATATATATGTGTCAGTATACTGTATTTGTGTTTTTCTTTCTTGAAAAGACCCTAATGCTGGAAAAATTGAAGGCATGAGGAGAAGGGTTTGACAGAAGATGATATAGTTGGATGGCATCACCAACTCAATGGACATGAGTTTGAGTAAACTCTGAGAGTTGGTAATGGACAGGAAGGCCTGACTTGTTGTAGTCCAAGAGGTCACAAATATTGGGCGACTGAACTGAACTGAACTGNGACATGGAAACAACCTAGATGTCCATCAACAGATGAATGGATAAGCAAGCTGTGGCATATATACACAATGGAGTATTACTCTGCCATTAAAAACAATAAATTTGAATCAGTTCTAATGAGATGGATGAAACTGGAGCCTATTATACAGAGTGAAGTAAGCTAGAAAGAAAAACACCAATACAGCATACTGACACATATATAGGGAATTTAGAAAGACAGTAATGATTACCCTGTATCTGAGACAACAAAAGGACACAGACATAGAGAATGCACTTCTGGCCTCAGAGGGAGTAGGAGAGGGCGGGATGATCTGGGAGAATGGCATTGAATTCTTTTGTAAAAATATAAATTTATTTAATTGGAGGTTAATTACTTTACAATATTGTATTGGTTTTGTCATACATCAACATGAATTCACCACAGATATACACGTGTTCCCCATCCTGAATCCCCCTCCCTCCTACCTCCCCGTACCATCCACACCAAGCTTCCCTGTGAATCACCAAATCCTTGCTCAAACTCATGTCCATTGAGTTGGTGATGCCATCCAATCATCTCATCCTCCTGTAGTCCCCTTCTCCTCCTGCCTTCAATTATCTTCCCAAGCATCAGAGTCTTTTCCAATGAGTCAGTTTCCACATCAGGTGGCCAAAGAATTGGAGGTTCAGCTTCAGCATCAGCCTTTCCAATGAATATTATTGATTTCCTTTAGGATTAATTGGTTTTATCTCCTTGCTGTCCAAGGGATTCTCAAGAGCCTTCTTTAACACTGTAGTTCAAAAGCATCAATTTTTTCATCACTCAGCTTTCTGGAAAAACCATAGCTCTGACTAGATGGACCTTTTGCAGAAGGTAATGTCTCTGCTTTTTAATACGCTGTATAGGTTGGTCATGGCTCTTCTTCCAAGGAGCAAGCGTCTTTTAATTTCATGGCTGCAATCACCATCCACAGTGATATTGGAGTCCAAGATAAGTTTTTCACTGTTTCCATTGTTTTCCCATCTATTTGCCATGAAGTGATTGGATAGGATGCCATGATCTGTTTATTCAATGTTGAGTTTTAAGCCACCTTTTTCACTCTCCTCTCACTTTCATGAAGAGGCTCTCCATTTCCTCTTCAGTTTCTGCTATAAGGGTGGTATAATCTGTGTATATGAGTTTATTGATATTTCTCTTGGCAATCCTAATTCCAGCTTGTGCTTTATCCAGCCCAGTATTTTGCATGATGTACTCTGTATATAAGTTAAGTAAACAGGGTGACATACAACCTTGATGTCCTCCTTTCCCAATTTGGAACCAAACTGTTGTTTCATGGTCAATTCTAACTGTTGCTTCTTGACCTGCATACAACTTTCTCAGGAGACAAGTAATGTGCTCTGACATTCCCATCTCTTTAAAAATTTTCCACAGCTTGTTGCCATCCACATAGTCAAAGGCTTTGGCATAGTAATAATAATAATAAATAATAAAGCAGTAGATATTTTTCTGGAACTGTCATACGTTTTCAATGATTCAGCGGATGTTGGCAATTTGATCTCTGGTTCCTCTGCCTTTTCTGAATACAGCTTGAACACCTTGAATCCATGCTTCATGTACTGGAGAAGCCTGACTGGGAGAATTTTGTGCATTACTTTGCTAGCATGTGAGATGAATTTTAAAGTGTGGTAGTTTTAACATTCTTTGGCATTGTCCTTCTTTGGAATTGGAATGAAAACTGGCATTTTTCAGTCCTGTGGCCACTGCTCAGTTTTCCTTTTTTTTTTTTTCCAGGAGAAAAGAGAAATGGCTCTACAAGAGACTGACCCAGACTCGCCTGTGAGTGTCCACAAGTCTCCAGCAGAGGCGTGGGTCAAAAGTGGCCTGCTGCAAGGTCGGAAGCCCCTGAGTGTGGCAGTGCATACACAGGATGTTTTTAAGGAGGCTGCCATCATCTTCATTACTTCCACCATAGTTTGGTATCAGGTCAAACAAGATTGATGGAACACAGCCCCTCTGATCCACAGAAAATTGGATTAAAGATTTACTGATCATGGTCCCACCCACCAGAACAAGACCCAGTTTCCCTCACAATGATTATCTACCATCAGGAAGATTCCACAAGTCTCTTATCCTTCAGAGGGCAGATAGAATGAAAACCATGATCACAGAAAACTAATCAACCTCATAACAAGGACCACAGTCTTGTCTAACTGAATGAAACTATGAGCCATGCCATGTAGGGCCACTTAAGAAGGATGGGTATTAGTGGAGAATTCTGACAAACATAGACCATTGGAGATGAGAATGGCAAACCACTTTAGTATTCTTGTCTTGAGAAACCCATGAACATTAAGAAAAGGTTAAAAGATATAACACTAAAAGATGAACTCCTTATGTTGGTAGGTGCCCAATATGCTACTGGAGATCAGTGGAGAAATAATTCCATAATGAATGAAGAGACAGAGCCAAAGCAAAAACAATGCCCAGTTGTGGATGTCACTGGAAGTAAAGTCCAATATTGCAATGGGTAATCTTGCATAGGAGCCTGAATTGATAGGTCCATGAATCAAGGCAAGTTAGAAGTGGTCAACTAGGAGACGGCAAAAGTGAACATCAACATTTTAGGATAGTAAACTAGAATGGACTGGAATGGGTGAATTTAATTCAGATGACTATTATATCTACTACTGTTTGCAAGTATCTCTTAAAAGAAATGGAGTAGCCATTACAGTCAACAAAAGAGTCCAAAATGCCATATTGGATGCATTCTCAAAAATGACAGGATGATCTCTTTTCGTTTCCAAGGTAAATCTTTAATAACACAGTAATCCAAGTTTATGCCCCAACCAATATTCCTGAAGAAACTGAAGTTGAATGGTTCTATGAAGACCTACAAGAACTTCAAAAAAGATGTCCTTTTTATCATAGGGGACTTCAGTGCAAATGTAGGAAGTCAAGAGACACCTGGAGTAACAGGCAAATTTGTCCTTGGAGTACAAAAGAAAGCAGGGCAAAGGCTAATATAGTTTTGCCAAGAGAACTCACTGGTCATTGCAAGCACCCTCTTCCAACAACACAAGAGAAGACTACACATGAACATCAGCAGAAGATCAACACTGAAATCAGATTGATTATATTATTTATAGCCAAAAGTGGAGAAGCTCTATCACTTCAGTTCAGTCAGTTAGTCGTGTCTGACTCTTTGCAACCCCATGAACTGCAGCACACCAGGCCTCCCTGTCCATCACCAACTGCTAGAGTCGGTGATGGCATCCAACCATCTCATCTTCTGTTGTCCCCTTCTCCTCCTGCCTTCAATCTTTCCCAGCATTGGGGTCTTTTCAAACAAGTCAGCTTTCCTCATCAGGAAAGTATTGAAGTTTTTCCTCATCAGGCCAAAGTATTGAAGTTTGAGCTTCAACATCAATCCTTCCAATGAGCACCCAGGACTGATCTCCTTTTGGATAACTGTAGTTCAGCTCATGAAATCCTTATTTCCAAATTCAGGCCTAAATTGAAAAAAGTAGAGAAAACCACTAGACCATTCAGGTATGATCTAAACCAAATCCCTTAGGATTACACAGTGGAAGTGATAAATAGATTCATGGGGTTAGATCTGATAGACAGAGTGCCTAAAGAACTATGGACAGAGGTTCATGACATTATATAAGAGGCTGTGATCAAGACTATCTCCAAGGAAAAGAAACACAAAAAAGGAAAATGATTGTCTAAAGAGGCCTTACAAATAACTGAGGAAAGAAGAAAAGCTAAAGGCACAAGAGAAAAGGAAAGATATATCCGTTTGAGTTCAGAGTTCCAAAGAATAGCAAAGAGAGATAGGAAAGACTTCCTCAGTGATCAGTGCAAAGAAATAGAGGAAAACAATAAAGTGGGAAAGACTAGAGATCTCTTTAAGAAAATTAGAGATACCAAGGGGACACTTCATGCAAAAATGGGCTCGATAAAGGACAGAAATGGTATGGACCAACAGAAGCAAAGATGAGGACAATAAGGGGCAGAAATTTTATGGACCTAAAAGAAGCAGATGATATTAAGAAGAGGTGGCAAGAATACACAGAATAACTATATAAAAAAAAATGTTCATAACCCAGATAACCCCGATGTTGTGATCACTCCTCTTGAGCCAGACATCCTGGAATGTGAAATCAAGGTGGTCTTAGGAAGCAATACTATAAACAAAGTTAGTGGATGTGATAGAATTCTAGTTGAGCTGTTTCAGATCCTGAAAGGTGATGTGACAGCTTACCACCAATCATTCAGAGACTTGCATGTGGGATGTCTCTGTGAAGTTCAAATGGAACTTGCAGCATTTTAAAGTATAATAAAAGCAATATTTAGAGACATAAATCTCAATTTTAAGCCCTTTGATAGTTATTAATAGTCTAATTTTAGAGAATTTCACACCATAGGTACTTATTTTTTTTCTCTGTAAAATGAAAACTACTCAGAATTTAACATACAGAACTATGAAAAAATAAACTAACATGACATGTATGTATGATCTATGAAAATTGTGAGAAGGTTTACAAATTATCACAAGTAGTTATTTTATTTTATTTTTTACTATCATTATTTTGCTTTATTATCTTTCTAGGGTAAAAATGGGCATACTTGGGATATATTATGCTTTATTCCAGACTACCACAAAAAGTATTACAATTAAGTGAATCATACAATTTTTGTTTTCCTAATGCATATAAAAGTTATTTTTAGGTTAAACTGTATGCTGTTAAATGTGCAAAAGCAGTATGCCTAAAGAGAAAACACGTTAAACATTTTAAAATACGTTTGGGGGCTTTTCTGGCAGTTCAGTAGTTAAGCCTCTGCAGGGGGCACAGGTTCAACCCCTGTTCAGGGAACTAAGACTCCACATACCATACTGCACTGATAATAAATTTAAAAAAAAATGTTTTTTATAAAGAAGGAAAGTTTTTCTAAGTTAAAGTATAAGAATAAAATAAAAAATAAAAATGCTAAAATACTTCATTTTTAAAAGATACTAAATATCACCTGAGCCTTCAAGGAAATGAAACCTTTCTGCTGGTGGAGGGTCTTCCCTCCATGTCCATGTCTGCTGTCTAATCAGGGTGGTGGCTGCAGAAACATGGGTAGGAATTTTTAAATAAGACAACACTGATATTAGCTGAATCCATTGTCTCTTTCAGGGATGATTTCTCTGTAGCATGCACTGCTGTCTGTTAGCATTTTATTCAGAGTAGAACTTCCTTCAAAATTGGAATCAGTTTTCTCAAACCCTGCCACTGGTTTATCAACTAAGTGTACATAATATTCTGAATCCTTTGCTGTGATTTCAATAACATTCATAGTATCTTCATCAGGAGTAGATTCCAAGTCAAGAAACCACTTTCTTCATCCATCCATGAGAGACAAGTCTTCACTTGTTAAATTTGGCAGTGATTCAGTCCCATCTTCAGGCTCCACTTCTCATTCCAGCTCTTTAGCTTTTTCCAACATGTCTTCAGTTATTTCCTCCACTGTTATCTTGAATATTTCAAAGTCATCCACGAGGGTTGAAATTGACTTCTTCTGCAGTCCTGTTAATATTTGCTTTTGACCTCTTCCTTTATATCATGAACATTCTTAATGACATCTAGAATGGCAAATTCCTTCCAAAAACTTTTCAGTTTACTCTGCCAAGATCTATCAGAGGAATCTCTCTCTATGGCACCTATAGCCTTACAAAACATATTTCTTAAACAACAAAACTTGAAAATCACAACTACTCCTCTACTAATGGGTTGCAGAATGAACATTGTGTTAGCAGGCATGAAAACAGCATCAATCTCATTGTGCATCTCCGTCAGAGCTGTTGGGTGACTAGGTACATTCTCAGTAAGAAATAATATTTGTCAAAGATAAGGTGCCCATAGGTGTGAGGATTTATATCAGGCCTTTCCATTTTGTTCCATTTATCTATATTTCTGTCTTTGTGCCAGTATCATACTGTCTTGATGACTGTGACTTTGTAGTAGAGCCTGAATTCAGGCAGGTTGATTCCTCCAGTTCCATTCTTCTTTCTCAAGAATGCTTTGGCTATTTGAGGTTTTTGTATTTCCATACAAATTTTGAAATTACTGGTTCTAGCTCTGTGAAAAATACCGTTGGTAGCTTGATAAGGATTGCATTGAATCTATAGATTGCTTTGGGTAGTATACTCATTTTCACTATATTGATTCTTCCAATCCATGAACATGGTATACTTCTCCAACTATTAGTGTCCTCTTTGATTTCTTTCACCAGTGTTTTATAGTTTTCTATATATATGTCTTTAGTTTCTTTAGGTAGATGTATTCCTAAGTATTTTATTATTTTCATTGCAATGGTGAATGGAATTGTTTCCTTAATTTCTTTTTCTACTTTCTCATTATTAGTGTACAGGAATGCAAGGGATTTCTAAGTGTTGATTTTATATCCTGAAACTTTAGCATATTCATTGATTAGCTCTAGTAATTTTCTGGTGGAGTCTTNCCTGCATTCATTAGGTAAGCCGCACGGCATTTCATTGGGCCCATCTTAAAAACCTCTTTCCCTGTTACGACTTCATTATGACAAGTCCAGCATCCTCTGCAGAGCCCGGCTCCTAAGGGGCCCTCGCTTCAGCTGGAGCTCTGCCTCGAGTCTCAGCGCTGGTCGGCAGGCCAGGCACTCCTCTCCCTTCGCAGGGACGACCGTTAAACACACAAACCATTTCATTTATGGGGGGAAATTGATGAAAACAAATCAGCCTTGAAATTTCATGAAAATAAAACCTGCCTTTTTATTTGATAGTGTAATATCATTTATTTTATAAATTTTTTAGGGTTTTTTCTCATTGTAATATTATTGTACAGTTTTGCATGGCCTGGGTGTAATCATTTTTTTGTTTAGAATATAATGCTGACAAATAAGTGTGTATGGAAGGGGAAAAGATAACTGCTTTGGCCTCTGATCACTCTTTATTTTGTTTGGTTTTACCCCCTCAGTGTCTTAGGGAACTTTATAAGGAGATTCTCTGCTACCAAACAATGGTGTGGATTCTTTTGCACAGAAATATTTAAGGTGGGACAGTCAAAAATGTAACAAGACTCCTCGCCGATATTTTATGTTGGTATCACTTAATATTAACCAGACTCTGATGTATTGCAATAAAACAGAGAACTGTAGAACTGAGTGTTTTGTCTTTTTTCCCCTGATTAGGAAGTCTGAGGAATGGCGAAAAGGTGACTGACTCTTTTCATCCCTGAACCCCGATTTCTGCCTGTCTCCCCCCTCAGCCAGCTTCCTCGTTACACTGGAAGGATGGGGAGTTAATCTGGGCCTCTTCTCAGTTCCTCCCATAGCTCAGGTGAGAACAGTGACTCTCTCGAGGCTTTCGGCTCCGCTTTTGGATCAGAACCCCCCTGGTGCCCAGTCTGCAAGGCNCAATAAATGCTGGAGAGGGTGTGGAGGAAAGGGAACCCTCTTACACTGTTGGTGGGAATGTAAACTAGTGCAGCCACTATGGAGAAGAGTGTGGTGATTCCTTTAAAAACTGGAAATTGAACTGCTAGGCATACACACCAAGGAAACCAGGATTGAAAGAGACACGTGTACCCCAATGTTCATCACAGCACTGTTTATAAGAGCCAGGACATGGAAACAACCTAGCAGCAGATGAATGTATAAGAAAGCTGTGGTACATATACATAATGGAGTATTATTCAGTCATTAAAAGGAATACATTTGAATCAGTTCTAATGAGATGGATGAAACTGGAGCTGCTTATACAGAGTGAAGTAAGCCAGAAAGAAAAACACCAGTACAGTATACTAATGAAAATATATGGAATTTAGAAAGATGGTAATGATAACCCTGTATGCAAGACAGCAAAAGAGACACAGATGTATAGAGCAGCATTTTGGATTCTGTGGGAGAGGGAAAGGGTGGGACGATTTGGAGGAATGGCACTGAAACATGTATAATATTATATACAAAACAAATTTCCAGTCCAGGTTCGATACAGGATGCTTGGGGCTGGTGCACTTGGATGACCCAGAGGGATGGTACAGGGAGGTAGGTGGGATGAGGTTTCAGGATGGGGAATACATGTACACCTGTGGCAAATTCATGTTGATGTGTGGCAGAACCAATACAATATTGTAAAGTAATTAACCTCCAATTAAAATAAATAAATTTATATTTAAAAAAAGGAAAAAAAATAAAAAAATAGCATTTGGAAAAAAATCTTCTTCAGAGCAGTGAGTTTTAAAGTGAAAATGCTAGTCCCTCAGTCATGTCCAACTTTTTGTGACCCCTGCGGTCTGTAGCACACCAGGTTCCTCTGTCCATAGAATTCTCCAGGCAAGAATACTGGAGTGGGTTGTCATTCTCTTCTCAAGGGGATCTTCCCTACCTAGAGACTAAGTCCAGGTGTCCTGCATTTTAAGCAGATTCTTTATAGTCTGAACCACTAGGGAGACCCAATAGGTTTTAAGAGTGAGTTTAAAATATTCAGCAAACCATCTTATAAACAAATGTGCTTTCATCTAGGTTTTGTTGTTCCATATATGCAGCACAGGCAAGGTAGACTTAGAATAACTCTTAAGAACCCTAGGATTTTCAGAATGGTAAATAAGTATTGACTTCAGCTTAAAATCATCACCTGCATAAGTCCCTAACAAGAGAATCTGCCTGTCCTTTGAAGGTTTGAAATCAGACATTGATTATATATATATTGTATATATATATATATATATATATATATAATTTTTTTCTCTCTCTCTTCTGGAAGTTCTAGGTGGCATCTTCTTCCAATATGAGGTTGTTTCATTCATACTGAAAATCTCTTGTTTAGGGTATACATGCATGTGTGCTGAGTTGTTTCAGACATGTTTGACTCTTTGCAACCGTATAGACTGTAGACCACCAGGATCCTCTGTCTGTCCATGGACTCTTCCAGGCAAAAATGCTGGAGTGGGTTGCCATGTCCTTCTCCAGGTTTCGTGTAGCCACTTTCATTAACTTTTCTTCCCTGGTGGCTCAGGCGGTAAAGAATCTGCCTGTAATGCAGGATAACCTGGGTTTTATCCCTGAGTTAGGAAAATCCTGTCTTATTACTATCTCAGTATTCCAGATTACATTGTAGTTTCTACATTGACATTTTCTGTTTCACCTTGTACTTTTTTGTTATGGAGACAACTTCTTTTTTAAACCTTATGAACTCACCTCTGCTGGCTTCAATTATTTCTTCTGCAACTTCCTCACTTCTCTCAGCCTTCATAGAACTAAAGAGATTTAGGGCCTTGCTCTGATTTAGACTTTGGCTTGAGACAATGTTATGTCATGGCTAGTTTGATCCTCTATCCAGATCGCTAAAATATTCTCCACATCTGCCATAAGGCTGTTTCCCATTTCTGTGCTCACTGGAGTAGTGTGTCTAATTTCCTTCAAGAAATTTTGCTTCCCATTCACAATTAGCCTAACTGATACAGGATGCCTAACTTTCGGCCTATGTTGACTTTGAACATACCTCCCTCAGTCTGCATAATCTAGCTTTTGATGTAAACTGAGCAATACACAACTCTTCCTGTCACTTGAACACTTAGAGGCCATTGAAGAATTATTGCTGTTCAATCTGTACGTCATGTCTGACTCTTTGTGATCTCATGTACTGCAGCATGCAAGGCTTCTCTGTCCTTCACTATCTCTCAGAGTTTGCTCGACATCATGGCCATTGAGTCCATGATGTTATCTAATCATCTCATCCTCTGTCATTCCCTTCTCGTTTTTCCTTCAATCTTTCCCAGCATCAGGGTCTTTGCCAATGACTCAGCTCTTCACATCAGGTGGCCAAAGTATTGGAGCTTCAGCTTCAGCATCAGTCTTTCCAATGAATATTCAGTGATGGTTTCCTTTAGGATTGACTGGCTTGATCTCCTTGCTATCCAAGAGGCTGTCAAGAGCCTTCTCCAACACCACAATTTGAAAATATCAATTCTTCAGCACTCAGCTTTCTTTATGGTCCAATTCTCATATCTGTACATGAATACTGGAAAAACCATAGCTTTGACTATGTGGACTTTGGTTCACAAAGTGATGTCTCTACTTTTCAATATACTGTCTAGCACTGTTATAGTGTTCCTTCCAAGGATCCGGTTTCTTTTAATTTCATGGTTGCAGTCTCCATCAACAGTGATTTTGGGAGCTCTAGAAAAGAAAATCTTTCACTATTTCCACTTTCCCCCCTTCTATTTGTCATGAGGTTGTGAGACTGGATGCCATGATCTTAGGTTTATTTATTTATTTGTAACGTTGACGTCTAAGCCAGTTCTTTCACTCTCTTTTACCCTCATCCAGAGGCTCTTTAGTTACTCTTCACTTTCTGCCATTATGATGGTAGTGCACATCTGAGGTTATTGGTATTCTCCCAGCAGTCTTTATTCCAGCTTGTGACTCATCTATGAGGCCTAATTTCAATATTGCTGCGTCTCAGGGAATAAGGAGGCTTGAGGTGGTGGAGAGAGACAGCGAATGGACTATCAGTGGAGCAGTCAGAACACATAAAATATTTATTGATTAAAATTATGTCATTTTACATGGGCACAACTTGTGCCTCCCTAATAGTAATATGAAGATCTGATTACAGGTTTCTGTATTAAATATAATAATAATAATGAGAAAATTTGAGGTATTGTCAGAATGACAAAAACATGACACAGAGACACAAAGTGAAAAAGTGCTGTTGAATAAACGATCCTGGTAGTCTTATTTGACACAGGGTTGTCACAGACTATGAATTTGAAAAAAAAAATCTATAAGACAAAGTACAATAAAACATGCTAGGTCTATAGTTAAATATATATATTTACTCTAATGACTGTGGACTAGCATAACTTATTCTATCAGAAATAGTGATTTTGCATGACTGGGTATGACTTCTATTTTTAAGACTGGCATCATTATATTATCACAAATTATTAATAACTAATGCTTAGAAGTCTTGTAGTGATGTGTGAAGTTTCAGAGAAAATAGAGGATTCCATGGCCCATAGTGAACTATTCAAGATCAACTTCTTCCCATATCTTTTTCTCTCATGGTTTTTTTTTTTTTTTACATGAAGAATTAGAGTTCTCAGAGTGAAGAAACTAATTTGTTTAGGAACTTAAGTCTGAACCCAAGATTCCCTGGATTTGATAAATTTGATTAATCTTATATTTTCACATTTTGCAAAAATAATTCTTTAAGAAATTACAGCTTTATGTAGAAAGCAAAGAAGAACTAAAGAACCTATTGATGAAAGTGAAAGATGAGAGTGAAAAAGTTGGCCTAAAACTTAACATTCAGAAAACTAAGATTGTGGCATCAGGTCCCATCACTTTGTGGTACATAGATGGGGAAACAATGAAAACAGTGACAGACTTTATTTTTTGGGGCTCCAAAATCATTGAAGATGGTGACTGCAGCCATGAAATTAAAAGACACTTGTTCCTTGGAAGAAAAGCTTTGACCAATCCAGGCAGTATATTAAAAAGCAAAGACATTACTTTGCTGACAAAGTTCTGTCTAGTCAGATCTATGGTTTTTCCAGGATTCATGTATGGAAATGAGAGTTGGACTATAAAGAAAGCTGGGCACCGAAGAATTTATGCTTTTGAACTTTAGTGTTGGAGAAGACTCTTGAGAGTCCCTTGGACTAAAAGGAGTTCCAACCAGTCAATCCTAAAGAAAATCAGTCCTGAATATTCATTGGAAGGACTGATGCTGAAGCTGAAACTCCAATCCTTTGGCTACCTGATGTGAAGAACTGACTCATTGGAAAGGAACCTGATGCTGGAAAAGACTGAAAGTAGGAGGAGAAAGGGACAACAGAGGATGAGATGGTTAGATGGCATCACTGACTCAATTTATATGAGTTTAAGTAAGCTCTGGGTTTGGTGATGGATAGGGAAGCCTGGAATNTTGGAAAGGAACCTGATGCTGGAAAAGACTGAAAGTAGGAGGAGAAAGGGACAACAGAGGATGAGATGGTTAGATGGCATCACTGACTCAATTTATATGAGTTTAAGTAAGCTCTGGGTTTGGTGATGGATAGGGAAGCCTGGAATGCTACAGTCCATGAAGTCTCAAGGAGTTGGACAGGACTGACTGAATTGCCTGACTGATACAGACCAAAAATCATTAAGGCAAGCATAAAAAATTGCCTGTTAAATGTATCAATTATGTGTTTTTTTCCCCACAATTATTCAAACATTTTGGGGTTTACAACAAAGGTTTAGAATATAAGTTTTGACAAAGTATACAATTTAAATTTTTATTTCTTTGAAGAGGCAACAAAATGTTGAATGTGACTTTACTGTTGATTTTCTTTATACATATGTAATGTCTGATCTTGATATTAATATGAGGTGATGGTTTAGCTGTTAAGTCATATCTGACTATTTGAGATCAAATGAACTGTTGCCCACCAGGCTCCTCTGCCCATGATATTTCCTAGACAAGAATACTGTTTCCCCCTCCAGGGGATCTTTATGACCCAGGTGTTGAACCTGCATCTCCTCCACTGGCAAACAGGTTCATTATCACTGAGCCACCAGGAAGTCCGCTGATATTAAAATAAAAGCCAAACTTTTAGCTTGAAATTGAAATAAGAATTAATAAAAATAAATTCTAAAAGAAAGTTAGAAGTAGATATAAAACCTTTAAAGTCAATTACATAGATAAAATATTCATAAAAGCAAAAGGAGATAAGGACAGAATGTTCACATGATCACAGACAAAATACAGACACACAAACACACACATCAGGACACTTTTCAGCATTCAGTTCAGTTTATTTCAGTCACTCACTCATGTTTGACTCTGCGGTCCCATGAACTGCAGCATGCCAGGCCTCCCTGTCCATCACCAACTCCCAGAGTCCACCCAAACTCGTGTCTATTGAGTCAGTGATGCCATCCAACCATCTCATCCTCTGGCATCCCCTTCTCCTCTCACCTTCAATCTTTCCCAGAATCAGGGTTTTTTCAAATGAGCCAGCTCTTCGCACCAGGTGGCCAAAGTATTGGAGTCTCAGCTACAACATCAGTCCTTCCAATGAACACCCAGGACTGATCTCCTTTAAGATGGTTGGATCTCCTTGTAGTCCAAGAGACTCTCAAGAGTCTTCTCCAATACCACAATTCAAAAGCAACAATTCTTCTGTTCTCAGCTTTCTTTATGATCCAACTCTCACGTCCATACATGACCACTGGAAAAACCATAACCTTGACTACACAGACCTTTGTTGACAAAGTAACATCTCTACTTTCTAATATGCTATCTAGGTTGACCATAACTTTCTTACCAAGAAGTAAGCATCTTTTAATTTCATGGCTGCAATCACCATCTGCAGTGATTTTGGAGGCCAAAAAAATAAATAAATAAAGTCTGACTCTGTTTTCACTGTTTCCCCATCTATTTCCCATGAAGTGATGGGACCAGATGCCATGATCTTAGTTTTCTGAATATTAATCTTTAAGCTAATTTTTTCACTCTCCTCTTTCGCTTTCATCAAGAGGCTTTTTAGTTCTTCTTCACTTNGTCTAGTCAAGGCTATGGTTTTTCCTGTGGTCATGTATGGATGTTGAGAGTTAGACCGTGAAGAAGGCTGAGTGCTGAAGAATTTATGCTTTTGAACTGTGGTGTTCGAGAAGACTCTTGAGAGTCCCTTGGACTGCAAGGAGATCCAACCAATCCATTCTGAAGGAAATCAGCCCTGGGATTTCTTTGGAAGGAATGATGATAAAGCTGAAACTTCAGTACTTTGGCCACCTCATATGAAGAGTTGATTCTTTGGAAAAGACTCTGATGCTGGGAGGGACTGGGGGCAGAAGGAGAAGGGGACAACAGAGGATGAGATGGCTGGATGGCGTCACGGACTTGATGGACATGACTCTGAGAGAACTCCAGGAGTTGTTGATGGATAGGGAGGCCTGGTGTGCTGCAATTCATGGGGTCACAAAGAGTCGGACATGACTGCATGACTGAACTGAATTGAACTGAATCTTTCTCTTTGGGTCTTCCCTGTTGGCTCACGTGTTAAAAAATGATTTGCCTGCAATCCAGGAGACCTGTGTTTGATCCCTGGGTCTGATCCCTGGGTCAGGAAGTTCACCTGGAGAAGGAAATGGAAACCCATTCCAATATTCTTGCCTGGAAAATCCCATGGACAGAGAAGCCTGGCAGGCTACAGTTCATAGGGTCCCAAAGTGTCAGACACAACTAGCGACTAACCCTTTCATTTTCAATCTTTCTTTCAAGAGAGAGATTTCAAACCATAGATAATCTAGTGAGACTAAAGAACAGTTCCATGTCATAGAAAAAGATATTTTGACCTAAAGTCCTCAATCTTAAAAATTGCAGAGAACTGACCTAGGCCAATAATTAATGAGCTTGGAAGAGAAACCAAGTTTCAAATGACACTGCAGCCCAAATGACACCTTGGATGTAGTCTTCTATGACTCAAATCAGGTGACCCATGTTCACAATCAAAACTTTTGTGCTGTTTTTAGCCACTAAGTTTATTGTATTTTGTTATTTGTCAACAGAAAACTAATACAGTATAACTTCCATTTCTCCTTAATTTAATATAGTCTTCCATAGCACTTATCACATTTTCCACATTGGATTTTGAATTCTTGAATAATACGGCCCAATCCCGTATATAAACTCCTCAAAAACAAGAATATTTCTTGAGGAGTTTTCACTGGTGTGTTTCAGAATTTCTAAGTAGATGAAAGTTCTGTTACCAACTTAATTATTTTCCAATTTTATTGGATTATGATAAAAAATATATAGTACATAACATCTTTAACTATTTGGTTTAAGTTTGTTTGTTTGTTTGTTTGTTTGTTTTTTAGCAAAGGATATCACTCATTTTTGTAAGTATATCATGCACAGTGAGAAAATATAATATATGGATGGTAGATTTCTGTGTTTTCTTTGGGATTGGCTTGTTTTATTTCTCCTCTCTATTGAAGCCTTTTTTGTGTGTTAATGTAAGATGATAAAATAGCCTTTTCTTTGATTTTCAGTGTACATGAAATCAAACTAGTAAGATTTTATTTCAACTATAATTTCTAATCTCTTAAACCTACTCTTCTGTGAGGTAATGCTATGTTACTGTTGAGAACTGAGTCAGAGTATGCACCCACACAGAAAAATTTAAGCTTATAGAATCAGGAAACAACTAAGATTATTTGTCCAATAACTTCACAATTCTGGCTGCACATTGAAATAACCATCTAAATCATATCTCTCTGTGTGTGTCAATCTCAGGGTTTGCTCCAGATAACTCTGAATGAAGATGGAAAATCAGTGAAATAATCAACTTCCTATATATAACAGTTTGGGAAACTGAGATATCTAGAGATTAAGATTTCACTCACTGTTACCCAGTAAGTAAAAAGCCTATCTATAACTAAAGCTAAATTTCTCTGAAATCACAATAAAACCTGAAGAAATAAAACATGAATATAAAGCTTGATGGTACAGTTCATGCCTGAAAAGATTTCACTTTACAAGCTAACCTTCTGAAGTTTTTTAATTTTGTTTCCAAATTAACTGAGTAATATAAATATGTTGGTCCTTATTCAACACGGAGCTAAAATTATTTTCTAGAACTGGCACAGTGCAAATGAGTGGGTGTGTGTAATTATGCAACATATGGAATTACTGAATCCATTCTTGACTGTGTTACTTTGTATTCTTTTTAATGCTACTCATTATTCTATGTGACTTTAATTGTGTTCTTAGGTGGATATATTAAAGATTAATGATGCATTTAGCCTAAGTCAAGACTTAACAGAGATGTGAAAGGAAAAAAAAAAAGAGAGAGAGTAGAAGCTATAATAGTTAAATTTTTTTCATTTTCCCTTTGGAGGGACTGTATCCTGAGTATTTTATGTGAAAAAAATTAAGTGGTTATAGTCAGTCTCTTAGTGGTGTGTTATTATCCCATATTCTTGCCATATAACTGACATTATAACTCTGCCATCCTACTTGGAAATATATAGTGAGCTGGTGTGCAATGAGAGCCATTATCCAACTCAACAGGTTGGGTTTAATTGAGTAGGGTATGCACATAATATTTTCATTGCCTTAGCAGGAAAAAATACAGCTCCCTATTTCATATCAAATGAGATGTTAATCTTTTCATAAAAATATGAACCTAAGTCACAGGACTTTTTTTACATAACTGATTAAAATATATTGACAGGCTTTAGATAAACATGTAGATACAATTTAACTAACAAAGGGAATAGCTAAATTATTGAAAGGAGATCAGATACTATTTTCATGGGTTAAAGGCTGGACTTATAACACCAATAATTATAATGATGATAAATACTTTTATTGCACTACTTGTAGTGCTATTAAAATAATGACACCAGCAGCAGAAGCAAATATACCTGGCAAGAATATGCCAGGCATTCTTGTCAATTCTTTATATATACACTTATCAATTTACTTAAATGTTCACTATAATCCTATATAGTAAGTCGTCACTATTTTTTTACCCATTTTACAAGACTATGAACATGTGACACAGGAGATTAAATAACTTCGAATCTGAACATGATGTTGCTCAGTGGCGTCCAACTCTTTGGGACCCCATGGACTGTATGTAGCCCATCAGGCTCCTCAATCCATGGAATTTTCCAGGCAAGAGTACTGGAGTGTGTTACCATTTCTTTCTCCAGGGGATCTTCCCAACCCAAGGATTGAACCCATGTCTCCTGCATTGCAGGCAAATGCTTTACCATCTGAGCCGCCAGGGAAGCAAGATCATAATCTGGTAAATTGAACATTTGGGACTTAAATAACACATTGAGGCTAAAGAATATTTAGCATTGTGTGTGTGTGTATGTGTTTACAGTTTAACTGAACTATAATTCATATACCAAAGAGCTCACTCATTTAATTTGTACAAATTCATGTTTTTTTAGTGTATTTACTAAATTTACATATATTACCACAATCAATTTTAGAACATTTTAAGCACCGCCCCCCAAAAGTAACTCCACACCATTTAATAGCCATCTCTTTTTTTTCCCTCAAACTGTTAGGCTGTAGGCCATCTCAGATCTAATTTCTGATTCTTATAACTTTGCTTATTTTGAAATTTCAAATAAATGTTATAATATGTGGTATTTTTCAACTATTTTCTTTTACTTAGCATAATGTTATCAAGACCCATCTATATTGTAGAATAAGTTGGTACTTCACTCATTTTTATTTATATGTAATATTCCATTGGTCTTCCCAGGAGGGGGCTAATGGTAAAGAAACTGCTTACCAATGCAGGGGCCATAAGAAACACAGGTTCGATCCCTGGGTCAGGGAGATTCCCTGGAGGAGGAAATGACAATCCACTCCAGTATTCTTGCCTGGAGAATCCCATGGACAGAGGGGCCTGGCAAGCTACGGTCCATGGAGTTGCAAAGAGTCAGGTATGACTGAAGTGACTAAGCACAATATATTCCATTGTATGAATATACTATGTTGTATTTATCCATCCATCAGTGTAAAAATATTTGGTTTATTTGCACTTTTGACTATGACAACGTTGCTATGAATTAATATTCATTATGCCATAGTCTTTAAAGCCCTAACAATATTGTCTAGCGTTTATATACCATTTAAATTAGATAGAAGGATTATTTTCTGATTCATTGTTTTATGGAAAAAATGCAATTCAAAGTTGTGGGTGGGACTACAATATCAGACAAGTCGCCAAAATTTTTCTGTTACCTTTCTTATCTGAAAGGGGGAGATTTTACTTAACAATTCTACTCATAATAGAATGGTTATATATGTGGGTAAAGAAACAACAGTTAGAACCAAACAAGGAAAAACTGACTGTTTCAAAATTGGGAAAAGTATAACAAGGCTATATATTGTCACTCTGCTCATTTTCCTTCAATGCAGAGTACATCATAGGAAATGCTAGACAGGATGAATCACAAACTAGAATCAAAATTGCAGGGAGAAATATTAACAACCTCAGATATGCAGATAACATCACTCTAAAAGCAGAAAGTAAAGAAGAACTTTGAAGGTGAAAGAGGAGAGTGTAAAGGCTGTTTTTTTTTTAATATAAATGTATTTATTTTAATTGGAGCCTAATTACTTTACAGTATTGTATTGGTTTTGCCATACATTGACATGAATCTTTTGAAACTCAACATTAAATAAAACTAAGATCATGGCACTTGGTCCCATCACTTCATGGAAAATAGAAGATAAAGGGGAAGCAGTGACAGATTTTCTTTCTTTCTTTCTTTGCTCTTTATTTTCAATTTATTATTATTATTATTATTATTTACTTTACAATACTGTCTTGGTTTTGCCATACATTGACATGAATCCACCACAGGTGTACACGAGTTCCCAATTCTGAACCCCTCTCCCACCACCCTCCCCATATCATCTCTCTGGGTCATCCCAGTGCACCAACCCCAAGCATCCTGTATCCTNAGGAAAATCACACCTTCCTCTTGGACCTCGAAAGGTTCCTTCATACCCTTGCTGCACCTCAAGAAGTTCCCCGACATACCTGTCTCCACTCGAGAGGAACACCAAGGGTCCTGCCACAACTCAAGAGGAGCCCCTTTGTCCCCTCCTCAGCTGTAAATGAGGGTTCCTTTCCCTGCTTTGGTGGGAAAGGATTCCCGGTGTTCCCATCTCACCTCAGGAGGAGGCGCTCTTAACCAGAAAGTCGAGAGGAACTCCCATTCCAAAAGACTCCCCAAAGTCTCAGTCCACTCCAGATGAATCTGATTTCCCTGCACTGCCTAGACTGTCACCCCGAGTATTGACTCACACCATGGTTGTCCGTGTGACAGCTCTGTGGCACATCAAGGGAAAGACACAGATCCCTGTGTCAACTCGCCAGGAAGCCTGACGCTTCTGCTATCACTTGGGTGAAAAGTGGACGTGCATGTCTCCACTCTCGATGAGGCCTGACTCCCCTGTGGAGCGCCAGAGGAAACCCAAGATCCGTGTCAGCACTGGAGAGGAAACCTCAGGTTCTGACCTTAGCGACAGATGAGGATTTAGGGCCTGGGACTGACTGGACGGGAATCACGAGAGGCCCCTTGCAAGTCACATGGAGACTGGCCTTTCCTGAGGCCAAACGAGAGGGTCCCTGAGGTTCCCATTGTAATCTGAGAGGGACCTGCCCCAACTCGAGAAAAACCATGAGATTCTCCCCTCCAGGCGAGATGAGGCTTTTTCCTGCTGAAGCGTCTCCAGTGAAATCACACTTTCCCCCTTGGACCTCTAAAGGGTCCTTCACACCCTTGCTGCAACTCAAGAAGTTCCCAGACATACCCGTCTCCACTCGAAAGGATCACCGAGGGTCCTGCCACAACTGAACAGGAGCCTCGTGGTCCACTCCTCAGCTTGAGAAGAGGGTTCCTTTCCCTGCTACATAGGGAAAGAATTCCCAGCGTTCACGTCGCAACTCAGGAGGAGGCGCTCTCAACATGACAGTCGAGTGGAACTCCAGGTGTCGTGCCACCATTCCACGAGACCCCAAATGTCTCAGTCCACTCCAGATGAACCTGATTTCCCTTCACTGCCTCGACTGTCACCCCGAGTATCAACTCACACCACAGTGTCATGTGTAACAGCCCTTAGGAACCTGGAAGGAAAGCCACAGATCCCTGTGTCAACTCACCAGGAAGCCTGACACTGCTGCTACAGCTCGGGAGGAAAGAGGACGTGAATGTCTCCACTCGAGACAAGGCCTGACTCCCCTGTGGAGACTCCAGAGGAACCCCAAGATCCATGTCAGCACTGGAGAGGAAACCTCATGGTTTGGCTTCAGCTAAATATGAGGACTTAGGACCCAGCACCGTCTGGACAGGAATCATGAGAGGCCCATGGCAACACGCATAGAGACTGGTCTTTACTGAGTCCACATGAGCAGGTTTCTGAGGTGCCCATCGTAACTCGAAAGGAACCCCCAGTTTCCTGCCACAACATGAGGAAAACCAGGAGATTCTGCCTTCCACACGATTGAGGCCCTTTCCCACTATCGTGTCATGAGAGAAATCCCACCTTCCCTCTTGAGCCTTGAAAGGCTCCTTGACACCCTTGAGGCAACTCAGGAAGTTTCCCCACATACCGTCTCCACTCGAGAGGAACACCGAGGATTACTCCACCACTCAAGAGGAACCCTGTTGTCCCTTCCTCAGCTTGATATGAGGGTTCCTTTCCCTGCTTCATCAGGAAAGTATTCCCGGCGTTTCTGTTGCATCTCAGGAGGTTGCACTCTCAACAGGAAAGTCAAGAGGAACTCCAGGGGACGTACCAAAATTCCAAAAGACCCTCCAATGTCTCAGCCCAATACAGATAAATCTGATTTCGCTGCAATGCCTTGACTGTTACCCAGAGTAATGACTCATACCACGGTGGCACGTGTGACAGCCCTATGACACCTCGAGGGAAAGCCACTGATTCCTGTGGTAACTCGTCAAGAAGACTGACACTGCTGCTACCACTCAGAAGGAAAGCGGACATGCATGTCTCTACTTGAGATGAGGCCTGACTACCCAGTGGAGGCTCCGGAGGAACCCCAAGAGGAATGTCAGCACTGGAGAGGAAAACTTAGGTTCTGGCCTCTGCTACAGATGAGGACTCAGGACCCGGCACTGACTGGAGAGGAATCCCGAGAGGCATCTCGCAACTTGCATGGAGACTGGCCTTTCCTGAGGCCACACGAGTGGGTCCCTGAGTTCCCCATCGTAACTCGAGAGGGACATGCCACAAGTCGAGAAAAAAACAGGAGAATCTCCCCTCCAGGTGAGATGTGGCCCTTTGCCTCTGCGCTGTCTCGAGGGAAATCACACATTCCCTTTTGGACCTTGAAGGGGTCCTTCACACCCTTGCTGCAACTCAAGAAGTTCCCCGACATACCCATCTCCACTCAAGATGAACACCACGGGTCCCACCACAACTCAAGAAGAGCCACGTTGTCTCCTCCTCAGGTCGAGAGGAGGGTTCTTTTCTGCTTGGTCAGAAAAGGATTCTTGGCATTCCTGTCACATATCAGGAGGATGCGCTCTCAACATGAAAGTCGAGAGGAACTCCAGGGGTGGTGACATCATTTCAAAAGACCACCTAATGTCTCAGTCGACTCCAGATGAACCTAATTTCTCTGCACTGCCTTGACTGTCACCCCGAGTATCGACTCACACCATGGTTGTCCGTGTGAAAGCCCTGTGCCACATCAAGGGAAAGACACAGATCCCTGTGTCAACTCTCCGGGAAGCCTGACACTGCTGCTACTGCTCAGGAGGAAAGTGACCTTGCATGTCTCCACTCGAGACAAGGCCTGACTCCGCTGTGGAGAATCCAGAGGAACCCCAAGATCCCTGTCAGCACTGGAGAGGAAACCTCAGGTTCCAGCTTCAGATCCAGAAGTGGACTGAGGACCCTGCACCGACTGGACAGGAATCCTGAGAGGCCCATGGCAACTGGCATGGAGATTGGCCTTTCCTGAGGCCACACAATCTGGTCCTTGAGTTCCCTGTCATAATTTGAGAGGGACCAGCCACAGATCGAGAAAACCAAGGAGATTCTCCCCTCCAGGCGAGATGAGGCCCTTTTCCACTGTGGTGTATCAAGGGAAATCACATCTTCCCTCCTGAACCTCGAAAGGGAACTTCACACACCTGCTGGAACTCAAGGTGTTACCCAATATAACAGTCTCCACTCGAGAGGAACACCCAGGGTCCCGCCACAACTCAAGAGGAGCCCCGTTGCCCCTCCTCAGCGTGAGATGAGGGTTCCTTTCCCTGCTTCATCACGAAAGGATTCCTGGCGTTCCTGTCGCATCTCAGGAGGAGGTGCTCTCAACAGGAAAGTTGAGAGGAANTTGGATTGTTCTTTTGATGAAATTGTGTGGGAGAAAGTAGTCTCCCGTCTTATTCCTCCGCCATCTTCCTGCCCCCCTCCATTTTGCTTTTTTTGCATTTCTTTTTCTTGGGGATCGTCTTGCTCCCTGTCTCCTGTACAGTGTCATGAACCTCTGTCCATTAATCATAAGGGATTTGATTTAGGTTATACCTTAGTTTTCTGAATGTTGAGTTTTAAGCCAACTTTTTCAATTTCCCTTTTCACATTCATCAAGAGACTCTTTAGTTCTTCTTCACTTTCTGCTACAAGGGTGGTGTCATCTGCATATTTGAAGTTATTGATATTTCTCCTGGCTGGATTCCAAGCTGGAATCTTCCAGCTTGTGCTTCTTCCAGTCCAGACCATTATACATAAATGGTCTAGTTATTTTACACACTTTCTTGAATTTAAGTCTGAATTTGGTAATAAAGAGGTCATCATCTGAGTCACAGTCAGCTCCTGGTCTTGTTTTTCACTGATTATATACAGCTTCTCCATTTTTGGCTGAAAATAATATAATCAATCTGATTTCAGTGTTGGCCACCTGGTGATGTCCATGTATAGAGTCTTTTNGGTCATCATCTGAGTCACAGTCAGCTCCTGGTCTTGTTTTTCACTGATTATATACAGCTTCTCCATTTTTGGCTGAAAATAATATAATCAATCTGATTTCAGTGTTGGCCACCTGGTGATGTCCATGTATAGAGTCTTTTCTTGTGTTGTTGGAAGAGGGTGTTTGCTATGACCAGTGTGTTCTCTTGCCAAAACTCTATTAGCCTTTGCTCTGCTTCGTTCTGTTTTCCAAGGCCAAATATGCCTGTTAGTCTAGGTGTTTCTTGACTTGCTACTTTTGCATTCCAGTCCCCTATAATGAAAAGGACATCTTTTTTAGGTGTTAATTTTAAAAGGTCTTGTAAGTCTTCATAGAACCATTCAAATTCAGCTTCTTCAGCATTACTGCTCAAGGCACAGACTTGGATTACCATGATATTTAATGGTTTGCTTTGGAAACAAACAGATATCATTCTGTGATTTTGGATATTACATCCAAGTACTGCATTTCGGACTCTTGTTTACTATGCTGGCTACTCCGATTCTTCTAAGAGATTCTTTCCCACAGTAGTAGATATAATGGTCATCTGAATTAAATTCAACCATTCTAGTCCATTTTAGTTCACTGATTCCTAGAATGTCGACGTTCACTCTTGCCATCTCCAATTTGACCAATTCCAATTTGCCTTGATATATGGACCTAACATTCCAAGTTCCTATGCAATCTTTCTCTTTACAGCATTGGACCTTGCTTCCACCACCAGTCCCATCCACAACTGGGTATTATTGTTGCTTTGGCTCCATCCCTTCATTCTTTCTCTAGTTATTTCTCCACTGATCTCCATTAGCATATTGAGAACCTACTGACCTGGAAATATTCTTACCTTGAGAACTCCGTGAACAGTATGAAAAATAAAAGTTCTTACAGGTGGAAGAATGTGCCTGCCAATGCAGGAAACGCAGAAGGCATAGTTTCCTTGACCAGGAAAATACCTTGGAGGGGGAAACAGCAAACCACTTCAGTATTCTTGCTTGGAAAATTCCATGGACTGAGGTGCCTGGTGAACTACAGTCTACAGGGTTGCCAACAGCCAGACACAACTGAGCACACATGCACATGAGGTAAAATATGTAAATAGATTTTTGTTGTTGCTTGGTCTTTAAGTGTCTGAATCTTTTGTGATCCTATGGACTGTAGCCTTCCATGCTCCTCTGTCCATGGGATTTTTCAGGCGAGAATACTGGAGTGGACTGACACATCCTTCTTCAGAGAATCCCCCTGAGCCTAAGATCAAACCTGCTTCTCCTGCAGTAGTAGGCAGCTTCTTTACCACTGAGCCACCAGAAAAAAATTTAAATATTTTAGATTAATATTTTATGAGTATTATGTAATCAAACAAGGCCATAAGTTAAATATCTCATGATATTCTTCATATATAAAATTCCAGATATGAGGCTTCCCTGGTGGTTGGTGGTCCAGAGGTTAAGAATCTGCTTTGCAATTCAGGTGACATATGTTTGATCCTTGCAGGTGTAACCAGGATCCCACATGCCCCAGGGCAATTAAGCCCATGTGCCACAACTAGGGAGCCTGTGTGCCACAACTACTGAAGCCCATATGCTCTAGAGCCTATGCTGCACAACAGAAGCCCACACCACAAGAAGCTTTCACGCTGTTGCTAAAGAGAAGTCGTGCATACTGCAACAAAGACCTAGCACAACCAAATAAATAAGAAAATAAATTCTAAAAATATCAATTTAATTATTAAAACAATTGGCTAAAACTTCTGAATGGCAAAATTTTTATTACACTTTCAATAAAAGTAGATTTTAAGTAATTGCCTAAATAGATAAACATAAAATGCATATGTTAATAAACCAATTTTGTCTCAGTTATTTAAGAAGTAGAAATATTAGAACTATTAATTAACACTTTCCTCATATTTATCTTGAGTCAGACAGTGTGGAAAGTGCTTTCAGTTCAGTTCTTTTGCTCAGTCGTGTCCGACTCTTTGCAACCTGATGAATCGCAGCACGCCAGGCCTCCCTGTCCGTCACCAACTCCCTGAGTTCACTCAGACTCACGTCCATCGAGTCTGTAAAGCCATCCAGCCATCTCATCCTCGGTCGTCACCTTCTCCCCAATCCCTCCCAGCATCAAAGTGTTTTCCAGTGAGTCAACTCTTTTCATAAGACAGCCAAAGTACTGGAGTTTCAGATTTAGCATCATTCCTTCCAAAGAAATCCCAGAGTTGATCTCCTTCAGAATGGACTGGTTGGATCTCCTTGCAGTCCAAGGGATTCTCAAGAGTCTCCTCCAACACCACAGTTCAAAAGCATCAATTTTTCGGTGCTCAGCCTTCTTCACAGTCCAACTCTCACATCCATACATGGCCACTGGAAAAACCATAGCCTTGACTAGACGGACCTTAGTCGGCAGGTAATGTCTCTCCTTTTGAATATGTTATCTAGGTTGGTCATAACTTTTCTTCCAAGGAGTAAGCATCTTTTAATTGCATGGCTGCAGTCACCATCTGTAGTGATTTTGGAGCCCAAAAAGATAAAGTCTGACACTGTTTCCACTGTTTTCCCATCTATTTCCAATGGAGTGATGGGACTGAATGCCATGATCTTCGTTTTCTGAATGTTGAGCTTTAAGCCAACTTTTTCACTCTCCTATTTTACTTTCATCAAGAGGCTTTTTAGTTCCTCTTCACTATAAGAACTTAATCCTATAATTTTCTTCACAACCCAATTGGATACTGTTATTGAAAAGAAAATGAGAAACATAATTTGTTCAAGGTCACATATCTATATGGCTGCAAACAAATTGAATGCAGAAAGTCTGACACCAGAGTCTGTGTCCTTCTTGGGCTATACTATATCTCAATATAAAAGAAATGAAAGCACAATTGTTTGGGTAAAATGAGCAAGGTTAATATTTGCTGGAGGCATTTTAAAAGAAAATTTTCAAAGGAAATTTGGGAATAAAATAATATTGTAACTAACATTTAAGAATATAAAGTCATTGATCAACATGTTAAATAATTTTAAAAGTCAGTGATATTATCCCAAATTAGAACAAAAAGCTCTAAGTAGACAAATAGACATTTTAAGTGCAAAAAAGGCAGACAAAGTATGAAAGAATGACTAACACTGAACTGTAAAATCACTAATTAGTGATTGTTATGCAAACACTAATTCAGTTTTAAAAAGAATATACTTTTGTGGCATCATAATTTATATAAATTTTATTCAAGATATTGTCATTTTGACTTAGCAATTTAACTTATGTGCCAGTATATAAGTTATAAAGATGTTGAGCAGTTCTTTGGATTCTGCTCAGTATGAATGTAGATAGGGGGAATTTTAAAAATTGAAAAACATATGGTTGGCCTGATTATATAAATATTAAAATAACTAAAAATATAAATTTGAAGTAAAGCATATTACATAGCATTACTAGAACAAAGTGGTGCTACAATATAGAAAAACACACCTACAAATATCCAAAGTTATTAAAGCTTTTGCTTTGCAAAGTAGAAATTCTTAAAATTGTACAAGGCTAGTAATTATTAAGACTTTTTTTTCTCCATATTACTTATCAATATAGTATGAAGAAAGTTTTCCAATAGATTAGGCAATATAAATTGAAGGCATAATGGTTAACACTATTGTGTTTATTATTTGTCTGCTTTTGTTCTCTGATCAGAGATGCAAATGTCTCATGACAATTATAAACACATGGTTCCCTTGTCAACCGTCTTTCACCTAAGGGCAAGTTTTGGGACACATTGGTAGGAAATTACAGAGTAGAAGGATGAACGCTTCACAGTACTTCCATACCCTCTCTTGCTTTGAAAGACATAGGAAAGCCAAATGACAGTTGAGGGCTCTTCCTTGTATCCAAGAACCCACTGGGCAGGTCATTATGAATGATTATATTCCTGTTGGGTGACTGAATTTGGGGATCTAATAATTTTGGCTCCACTCCAAGATAAAAGTAAACACTATTATTATACATACTACAGGCTAAACTCAACCCTTGATTTTACACTACTGTAAAATCAGGAAAGTGTGAAGCTAAAACATACAACAGGACTTTCTATGGATAGTTGGTGTTTTATAGACTAATAGTGATAAAAAAAAGAAACAAGAAATAAAGCTTAAAAAAAAAAAAGAAAGAAAGAAAGAAATCAAGCTGAGAATGGTCTGTGTAGTCAAAGTTATGGTTTTCCCAGTAGTCATGTAAGGTTGTGAGAGTTCGACCATAAAGAAGGCTGAGCGCTGAATAATTGTGGAGCTGGAGAAGACTCTTGAAAGTCCCTTGTACAACAAGGAAATCAAACCAGTCAATTCTAGAGGAAATAAACATTGAATATTCTTTGGAAGGACTGATGCTGAAGCTCCAATACTCTGGCCACTCTTCCTGATGTAAAGAGTCAACTCACTGTAAAAGACTCTGGTGCTGGGAAAGACGGAGGGCAAGAGGCAAAGGAGGTGACAGTGGATGAGATAGTTTGATGGCATCACTGCTTCAGTGGACATTAATTTGAGTAATCTCCGGGAATTGGTATTGGACAGGGAGGCCTGGCAGGCTGCAGCCCATGGGGTCACAAAGAGTCTGACATGACTGAGCGACTGATCTGAACTGACTGAACTGATGTAGTTAAAAAATAAAAAAAAAAAAAGATGCCCCATAACCAAGGGTAAAAGAGAACCCTCAACAAGGTGGTATGAGGACAGTAATTACCTTTAAAATCAAACCTCCTAGGTGTCAGAGATGCTTGGATGGCACAAACAAAACCCTGTGCACACCAGGATGGAGTGATAGGAGCAGTGACCCTTACAAGAGACTGAGCCAGACCTGGCTTTGAGTGTCTGAAGTTCTCCTGCAGAGGCATGAGTCAGCAGTGTCCTGCTGGGGGTTCAGGGGCTCTGGCAGCAGCAGTCCTGGGAGGGGCAGCATGTGGTATAAGTCCTCTTGGAGGAAGTTGCTATTAGCCCCACTATAGAGCCACTGTGTGGCAATTCACAAACTAGAGAACAATTATATCAAGAAGATCTTGCAGTGCTGAGAAAGTTTTAAGCCCCACAGCAGACTTTCCAATCTGGCGATCCAGCAAAGGGACTGAGTATTACTAGGGAATCTGACTTTGAAGGTCAGTGGGATTATATTACAGAACTTTCACAGGAATGGGGAAACAGAGACTCTTGGAGGGCACAAACAAAGCTTCTGTGCACCAGGACCCAGGAGAAAGGAGCAGAGACCCCAGAGGAGACTGAGCCAGACTTGCTAATGTGTGTTTAGGAATCTCTGGCAGAGGTCTGGGTCGACAGTGGAGTCAGGGGCTTTGACTATAACACTCGTAAGAGGTTTTAGGGTGCTGGTATAAGTCCTAAAGGAGAAGGTCATTACCCCCACCATAATTTAGTCACAGGCTAAATTACAGGAGAGGAATAGATCCCCACTCATAAGCTAAAAATTGAATTAAAGACTAACTGAGCATGGCCTTGCCCACTAGAACAAGACTCAATTTTTCCCACAGCCAGTCCCTCCACAAAACTTCCACAAACCTCTTATCCTCATCCGTCAGAGGGTGGACAGAATGAAAACCACAATCACAGAAAACTAAAAAAAAAAAAGAAAGAAAGAAAGAAACTGATTACAATGGTTCATAGACTTATCTAACTCAATGTTACTATAAGCCAGGCCATGTAAGGCCACCCAAGATGAATCAGTCATGATGGACAGTTCTGATAAATGTGATCCACTGGAGAAGGGAATAGCAAAACACTTCAGTATTCTTGCTTTGAAAACCCCATGAACAGTATGAAAAGGCAAAAAGATAGGAAAGTGAAAGATGAATCCCCCAGGATGCTAAGTGTGCAATATGCTACTGGAGAAGAGTGGAACAATAACTCCAGAAGGAATGAAGAGGCTGAGCCAAAGCAGAACAACACCCAGTGGTGGATGTGTCTGGTGGTGAAAGTAAAGTCCAATGCTGTAGAGGACAACAATGCATAGGAACCTGGAATATTAGGCCAAATGATCAAAGTAAACTGAAAGTGGTCAAACAGGAGATGAACATTGATAGATATTCTAAGATTCAGTAAACTAGTATGCTCAGGAAGAGGCAAATTTAATTCAGATGAACATTATATCTACTACTGTCATCAAGAATACTGTAGAAGAAATGGATTAACCCCAAGAGTCAACAAAAGTTCAAAGTGCAGTTCAGTTGAGTCCAGTTCAGTCACTCAGTAATGTCTGAATCTTTGAGACCCCATGGACTGCAGTACGCCAGGCTTCCCTCTTCATCACCAACACCCAGAGCTTACTCAGACTTATGTCAGTCAAGTTGGTGATGTCATCCAACCATCTCATTCTCTGTCATTCCATTCTCCTCCAGCCTACAATCTTTCCCAACTTCAAGGTGTTTTCAAATGAGTCAGTTATTTGCATCAGGTGGCCAAAGTATTGGAGTTTCAGCTTCAGCATCTCTCCTAACAATGAATATTCAGGACTGATTTCATTTAGGATGGAATGGTTGGATTTCCTCACAATCCAAGGAGCTCTCAAGAATCTTCTCCAACACCAGAGTTCAAAAGCATCAATTATTTGGTGCTCAACTTTCTTTAGAGTCCAAGTCTCACATCCATACATGACTACGGGAAAAGCCAAAGTGACTAGTCAAACCTTTGTTGGTAAAATAATGACTGCTTTTTAATATGCTGTCTAGTTTGGTCAGAACTTTTCTTCCAAGCAGCAAGCGTGTTTTAGTTTCATGGCTGCAGTCACCATCTGCAGTGCTTTTGGAACCCATTCCCCTTCTCCCCCCCAAAAAAAAGTCTGATCGTGTTTCCATTGTATCCCCATCTACTTGCCATGAAATGATGGAACTGGATGCCATTATCTTAATTTTCTGAATGTTGAGTTTTAAGCCAACTTTTTCACTCTCTTCTTTCACTTTCATCAAGAGGCCCTTTAGTTCTTCACTTTTTGCCATAAAGGTGGTGACATCTGCATATCTGAGGTTATTGATATTTCTCCCAGCAATCTTGATTCCAGCTTGTGCTTCATCCAGCCCAGCATTTCTCATTATGTACTCTGCAAATAAGTTAAATAAGCAGGGTGAAAGTATGCAACCTTGAGGTATTTCTTTCCCAATTTGGGACCAGTGTTTTGTTCCATGTACATTTCTAACTGTTACTTCTTGACCTACATACAGATTTTTCAAGAGGTAGGTCAGGTGGTCTGGCATTCCCATCTCTTTAAGTATTATACACAGTTTGCTGTGATTCAACCAGTCAAAGGTTTCGGGGTAGTCAATAAAACAGATGTTTATGTTTTGTGGGGACCTTTTTCTATGATCCAACAGCTGTTGGCAATTTGATCTCTGGTTTTTCTGTCTTTTCTAAAACCAGCTTGAACGTCTGGAAGTTCACTTTTCATGTACTGTTGAAGCCTGGCTTGGAGAATTTTGAGCATTGCTTTGCTACTGTGTGAGATGAGTACAACTGTGCAGTAGTTTACACATTCTTTGGTATTGCCTTTCTATGGGATTGGAATGAAAACTGACCTTTTCCAATCCTGTGGCCATTTTTGAGTTTTCCAAGTTTGTTGACATATTGAGTGCAGCACTTTCACAGCATCCTCTTTCAGAATTTGAAATAGCTTAACTGGAATTCCATCTCCTCCACTAGCTTTATTCGTAGTGACGATAAGTAAGGCCCACTTGACTTAACCACATTCCAGGATGTCTGGCTTTAGGTGAGCAATCACACGATCATGAAGTCATGAAGTCACAATCATGGGTCACGAAGGTTTTTTTTGGATATTTTTTTGGTATATTTCTTTTGTGTATTCTTGACACCTATATTTAATATTTCTGTTTCTGTTAGGTCCACCGTCAATGTCCTTTATTGTGCCCATTTTGCATGAAGTGTTCCCTTGGTATCTCTAATTTTCTTGAAGAAATCTCTAGTCTTTCCCATTCTATTGTTTTCCTCTATTTCTTTGCATTGATCACTGAGGAAGGCTTTCTTATCTCTCCTTGCTATTTTTTGGAACTCTGTATTCAAATGGCTATATCTTGTCTTTTCTCTTTGTCTTTCACATCTTTTCTTTTCTCAGCTATTGGTAAGGCCCCCCTTGGACAAACTTTTTTCCAGGGGATGGTCTAGATCACTGCCTCCTGTACAATGTCAGGAACTTCCATCCATAGCTCTTCAGACACTCTATCAGATCTAATCCCTTGAATCTATTTGTCAATTTCACTGTATATTTGTAAGAGATTTGATTTAGGTCATACTGAAAAGTTATGTTATTTAGGTCATATCTGAAAGGTAGGCCATACCTGAAAGTAGTGGTTTTCCCTACTTTATTCCATTTAAGTCTGAACTTGGCAATAAGGAGTTTGTGATCTGAGCCACAGTCAACTCCCATTCTTTTTTTGGCTGACTCTATATAGCTTCTCCATATTTGGCTGCAAAGAATATAATCAATCTTATTTCAGTATTGACCGTCTGGTGATGTCCATGTGTAGTCTTCTTTCATGTTTTTGGTAGAAGGTGTTTGCTATGACCAGTGCTTTTTTTTTTTTTTTTTTTTTTTTTTTTTTTAATTCTTTTTTCCTTTTTTTTCTTTTTTTTAGTCT
>SJYV01042151.1:465715-499414 GCA_006410875.1 Neotragus pygmaeus
TGCTATGACCAGTGTTTTTTTTTTTTTTTTTTTTTTTTTTTGCAAAACTCTCTTAGCCTTTGTCCTGCTTCATTTTATACTCCAAGGCCAAATTTGCCTGTTACTCCAGGTATCTCTTGTTTTCCTAATCTTGCATTCCAGTCTCTTATATTGAAAATGACAATTGTCAAGGTGTTAGTTCTAGAAGGCTTTGTAGGTCTTCACAGAATTGTTCAACTTCATCTTCTTGTACTCCATTTCTTCTAAGGGATTTTTGTTCACCATAGTGCATATAATGGTCATCTGAGTTAAATTTGCCTATTTCAGTCCCTTTTATTTTGGACATTCCTAAAATGTTGATGCTCACAATTGTCATCTCCTATTTGACCACTTCCAAATTGCTTTGATTCGTGGACCTAACAATCCAGGTTCCTATGCAGTATTGCTCTTTACAGCATTGGACTTTACTCCCATAACCAATCATATCCACAACTGAGTATTGTTTTTTCTTTGGCTCCTTCTCTTCATTCATTTTGGAGTTACTTCTCCACTGATTTCCAGTAGCATATTGGGGACCTAGTGACCTGGGAAATTCATGTTTCAGTGTCCTATCTTTTTGCCTTTTCATACTGTTCATGAGGTTCTCAAGGCAAGAATACTGAAGCAGTTTGCCATCCCTTCTCCAGTGTACCATATTTTGTCAGAACTCTCCACTATAATCCATCTATCTTGGGTGGCCCTACACAGCAGGCCCCATAGTTTCAGTGAATTAGACAAGGCTTTGCTCGTGGTGATCAGATTGCTTAGTTTTCTGTGACTGTAGTTTTCCTTCTGTCCATCCTCTGATGGATGAGGATAAGAAACTTATGGAAGCTTCCTGATGTGAGAGGCTGATATGGGGAGAAACCGGGTCTTATTCTGATGGGCGGGGACATGCTCAGTTCAGTTCAGTTCAGGCACTCAGTCGTGTCTGACTCTATATGACCCCATGAATTGCAGCATGCCAGGCCTCCCGGTCTATCACCAACTCCCGAAGTTCACTCAAATTCATGGCCACCAAGTCTGTGATACCATCCAGCCATCTCATCCTCTGTCACCCCTTTCCCTTCTGCCCCGAATACCACCCAGAATCAGTCTTTCCCAATGAGGCAACTCTTCACATGAGGTGGCCAAAGTACTGGAATTTCAGCTTTCACATCATTCCTTCCAAAGAACACCCAGGACTGATCTCTTTTAGAATGGACTGGTTGGATCTCCATGCAGTCCATGGGACTCACAAGAGTCTTCTCCAACATCACAGTTCAAAAACATCAAATCTGTGGCACTCAACTTTCTTCATAGTCCAACTCTCACATCCNATGGGGCCCCCCAAAAATAAAGTCTGCCACTGTTTCCACTGTTTCTCTATCTATTTGCCATGAGGTGATGGGACTGGGTGCCGTGATCTTTGTTTTCTGGATATTGAGCTTTAATCCAATTTTTTCATTCTCCTCCTTCACTTTCATCCAGAGACTCTTTATTTTATATTCACTTTATGCCATAAGGGAGCACATAGCTCTAACTTTTATACTATACTATGCAAAGTAAACTTCTCATTTCAAATATATTAGGACAAATTTCTAAATATTCCCCTAGCTAAAGATGTTGTTTTTCGGTCTCTAATTTATATCTATTTCTTTTATGATCCCTTGGAACTGTAGCCACCAGGGAAGCCCACTGGAAAAAGGAATGGCAAACCACTTCAGTATTATTGCCTTGAGAACCCCGTGAACACTATGAAACGTCAAAAGATAGGACACTGAAAGATGAACTCCCCAAATTGTTCCTAAAGATCAGTGGAGAAATAACTCCAGAAAGAATGAAGGGATCTAGCTAAAGCAAAAGCAACACTCAGTTGAGGATGGGACTGGTGATAGAAGCAAGGTCCAATGCTGTAAAGAGCAATATTGTATAGAACCCTGGAATGTTAGGTCCAGGAGTCAAGGCGAATTGGAAGTGGTCAAACAGGAGATGGCAAGAGTGAACATCTACATTCTAGGAATCAGTGAACTAAATAGAGGAAAACAATAGAACGGGAAAGGTTAGAGATATTTTCAAGAAAATTAGAGATAGCAAGGGAGCATTTCATGTAAAGATGGGCTCAATAAGGGAGAGAAATTGTATGGACCTAACAGAAACAGAAGATATTAAGAAGAGGTGGCATTAAACAGAAGATATTAAGAAGAAATGGGCGAATTTAACTCAGATGACCACTATATCTACCACTGTGGGCAGGAATCCCTTAGAAGAAATGGAGTAGCCATCATAGTCAACAAAGTGTCTGAAATGCAGTACTTGGATGCAATCTCAAAAACAACAGAATGATCTCTGTTCATTTCCAAAGTAAACCATTCAATATCATGGTAATCCAACTCTATGCCCCAACCAGTAATGCTGAAGAAGCTGAAGTTGAATGGTTTTATGAAGACCTACAAGTCATTTAAAAAGTAACACCCAAAAAAGATGTCCTTTTCATATAGGGGACTGGAATGTAAATGTAGGAAGTAAAGAAACACCAGGACTAACAGGCAAATTTGACCTTGGAGTACAGAATGAAGCAGGGCAAAGGCTAATAAAGTTTTGCCAAGAAAATGCACTGGGCATAGCAAACACCCTCTTCCAACAACACAAGAGAAGACTCTACACATGGACATCACCAGATGGTCAACGCTGAAATCAGATTGATTACATTCTTAACAGTCAAAGAATCCATAGCTCCATACAGTCAGCAAAAACAAGACCAGCAGCAGACTGTGGCTCAGATCATGACCTCCCTAATGACAAATTCAGACTTAAATTGAAGAAAGTGGGGAAAACCACTAGACCATTCAGGTATGACCTAAATCAAATCCCTTATGATTATACAGTGAAAGTGAGAAACAGATTTAAGGGACGAGATCTGATAGACAGAGTGCCTTATGGACTATGGATGGAGGTTCATGACATTGTATAAGAGGCTGGAATCAAGACGATCCCCAAGGGGGAAAAAAAAGCAAAAAAAAATCAAAATGGCTGTCTGAAGAGGCCTGAGAAATAGCTGTGAAAAGAAGAGAAGTGAAAAACAAAGGAGAAAAGGAAAGATATATCCATTTGAATGAGGATTTCCAGACAATAGCAAGGAGAGATAAGAAAGCCTTCCTCAGTGATCAGTGCAAAGAAACAGAGGAAAACAATAGATTGGGAAAGACTAGAGATCTTTTCAAGAAAATTAGAGATAGCAAGGGAGCATTTCATGCAAACATAGGCCCAATAAGGGACATAAATAGTATGGACCTAACCGAAACAGAAGATATTAAGAAGAGGTGGCAAGAATACACAGAAGAGCTGTACCAAAAAAAAAAAAAAAAATCTTCACAACCCAGATAATCATGATGCTGTGATCATTCACACTTACCTAGAATCAGACATCATGGAATATGAAGTTAAGTGAGCATTAGAAATCATTACTACCAACAAAGCTAGTGGAGGTGATATAATTCCAGTTAAGCTATTTCTAATCCTAAATGAGGATGCTGTCAAAGTGCTGCACTCAATATGCCAACAAATTTGGAAAACACAGCAATGGCTACAGGACTGGAAAAGGTCAGTTTTCATTTCAGTTCCAAAGAAAGGCAATGCCAAAGAATGCTCAAACTACCACACAATTGCACAATCTCACACACTAGTAAAGTAATGCTCAAAATTCTCCAAGCCAGGCTTCAGCAATATGTGAACCGTGAACTTCCAGATGTTCAAGCTGATTTTTTTTAGAAAAAGCAGAGGAACCAGAGATCAAATTGCCAACATCCACTGGATCATAGAAAAATCAAGAAAGTTCGAGGAAAATATCTATTTCTGCTTTATTGACTATGCCAAAGCCTTTGACTGTATGGATCACAATAAACTGTGGGAAATTCTGAAAGAGATGGGAATACTAGACCACCTGACATGCCTTTTGAGAAACCGATATGCAGGTCAGGAAGTAACAGTTAGAACTTGACATGGAACAACAGACTGGTTCCAAATAGGAAAAAGAGTACGTCAAAGCTGTATATTGTCACCCTGCTTATTTAAATTATTTGCAGAGTACATAATGAGAAATGTTGGGCTGCTGGAAGCATAAGCTGGAATGAAGATTGCCAGGAGAAATATCAGTAACCTCAGATATGCAGATGACATCACTCTTATGGCATAAAGTGAAGAAGATCTAAACAGCCTCTTGAGGAAAGTGAAAGAGGAGAGTGAAAATTTGGCTTACAGCTCAATATTCAGAAATCTAAGATCACGGTATCCAGTCCCATCACTTCATGGCAGTAGATGGGGAAACAGTGGAGACACTGGCTGACTTTTTTTTTTTTCCTTGGGGGGACTCCATAATCACTGTAGATGGCTATTGCAACCATGAAATTAAAAGACACTTACTCCTTGGAAGGAAAGTTATGACCAAATTAGATAGCATATTAAAAATCAGAGACATTACTTTGTCAACAAAGTTTCATCTAGTCAAGGCTATGGTTTTCCAGTAGTCATGTGTGGATGTGAGAGTTGGACTATAAAGAAATCTGAGCACTGAAGAACTGAAGACTCTTGGAGTCAAGTTCCTTGGACTGCAAGGAGATCCAACCAGTCCATCCTCAAGGAGATTAGTCCTGGTTGTTCACTGGAAGTATTGATGATGAACCTGAAACTCCAATAATTTGGCCATCTGATGTGAAGAGCTGACTCGTTCGAAAAGACCATGATGCTTGGAAAGATTGAGCACAGGAGGAGATGGAGACTGCAGAGGATGAGATGGTTGGATGACATCACCAACACAATTGACATGGATTATTGTAGACTCTGGCAGTTGGTGATGGACAAAGAGGCCTGACATGCCATGGTTCATTGGGTCACAACGAGTCGGACATGTCTGAGCTACTGAACTGAACTGAACTGGAAATGTAGCCCACCAGGCTTCTCTGTAAATTGGGCTTCCTTTTTAAGAATACTATATTGAATTGGCCATTTCCTTCTTTAAGGGATCTTTCCAACCCAGGGGTCAAATCTGTGTCTACTACACTAGCAGGTAGTTTTTTGTTCCACGGAATCCCCTAACACAATGAGCTTCAGTGTTAATGCTCTTTTGCATGGAATCTAGGTGGTTTTAGGGTAATAACAGGGACCCTTAAAAGAAGAAAATTTCGCTGACTTTTAGATGAAGAGAAAGTCAGACAGGTTCAAATTGTGAAGAGAATGTGTGGTCCTTGCTGCTTTGAAGATAAGAAGTAATGTAAGTGGCCTCTAGAAACAGAACTTTACCTGAATCACAGTCCACAAGGAAATCAAAACTTCAGATTTAAGAAAATGAATTATTCTTATAATTTGAATGAGTTTGGAAGTAGACTTTTCCTCAGAGTCTCCAGATTGTTAATGTTTAGATCAAAATGTCAAAGAAGAAGAATATTCAGCTAATGAGAGGGTGTTAAATTTGATCTAAATTAGAAATGGTACACTCTCTTCTCCTTCAAAGATGCCATTTTAGAAAAAGAAAAAGAGCCAGGACATAAACTAAAACTGAAAAATAAAGCCGTATAATTACATGGTCACAGGAAATGCCACATCAGGTCCTCAGAGCACCCGAGGTCTCTTTTGGTGACACATTCCAAACATGCTAGGAAAGTGACAAGATAACAATCAAAAAGAATATATATCTATGCAAGGTCACATTCAGAGGCTTAGAAGGACCAGATTAACAGTTATGAAGAATGTGAGAAAGTGGTAATAAACTTTTTCATCTTGAAACCTATAAAGTTGATCCTTCATCTACCAGAGGTGAGAACACATCTAACTAGGTCATTAAGCACAGCAAGCTTCAGGCAAAAGTGAGAATGAGATACCACTAAAAGACAATTTATCAGCAAGTTAGACCTTCAGCCCTCAGAACATTATGTAATTCAACCTCTCACATGACTTATTCTAGACATGATAATGATTACAGTTACTTTGCATTAGTTTTTTTTTTTTTTTTTTAACTAAGGGAACTACACAAATAACAAAAAAATTCTTATGAGAAGTAGGATTTCAGTCAATGTCAGGTCAAATTTCCTGCATTTGTACAGTCAAGAGTGTTTTAGCATTTTCATCCATTAAATAAGCTTCTGAGTGATAACCTGCACTCCCTTGTTCAACTTGCCCTTGATTGATGTGTCAATTCTCTGTAATTCTAATTATTTGCCCAAAGCGTGTATATTAGGTGTGTGAGAAGTGACTCAAGCCACAATATTTATGGGAGAAAGCCATAAAGTAATGGGAGCTCATACAAATTAAGGAAAGATGACACAGAAAAACATCTGGTTCATTAAATTTGAATAGCAAGATTATCTCTTCCCCAATAATTACCCTGAAGTACTGTTTGAATGGTGTCAGTCAGTTCAGTTCTGTTCAGTCGCTCAGTCGTGTCTGACTCTTTGTGACCCCATGAATCCCAGCACACCAGGCCTACCTGTCCATCACCAACTCCCGGAGTTCACTCAGACTCACATTCATCGAGTCAGTGATGCCATCCAGCCATCTCATCCTCGGTCGTCCCCTTCTCCCCCTGCCCCCAATCACTCCAAGCATCAGGACATCCAATGAGTCAACTCTTCACATGCGGTGGCCAAAGTATTGGAGTTTCAGCTTTAGCATCATTCCTACTAAAGAAATCCCAGTGTTGATCTCCTTTAGGATGGAATGGTTGGATCTCCTTGCAATCCAAGGGACTCTCAAGAGTCTCCTCCAACACCACAGTTCAAAACATCAATTGTTTGGCGCTCAACCTTCTCCACAGTCCAACTCTCACATCCATACATGACTACTGGAAAAACCATAACCTTGAATAGATGGACCTTAGTTGGCAAAGTAATGTCTCTGCTTTTGAATATGCTATCTAGGTTGGTCATAACTTTTTTTCCAAGGAGTAAATGTCTTTTAATTTCATGGCTGCAATCACCATCTGCAGTGATTTTGGAGCCCCAAAAGATAAAGTCTGACACTGTTTCCACTGTTTCCCCATCTATTTCCCATGAAGTGATGAGACCAGATGCCATGATCTTCATTTTCTGAATGAAAATGAAGCTAACTTTTTTCACTTTCCTCTTTAACTTTCATCAAGAAGCTTTTTAGTTCCTCTTCACTTTCTGCCATAAGGGTGGTGTCATCTGCATACCTGAGGTTATTGATATTTCTCCTGACAATCTTGATTCCAGCTTGTGTTTCTTCCAGTCCAGTATTTCTCATGATGTACTCTGTATATAAGTTAAATAAGCAGGGTGACAATATACAGCCTTGACGTATTCATTTTCCTATTTGGAAATAGGGAGTGCTTTGATTCAAAAGGTTGTCCCTGGGATGTTATTAATCAAGTGACATAGTGTTATAGTCAAAAAGAGTGAATAAGCTCAATATTCTGTACATTGTACTTATAGTCAACACTCATGTAGTACAGTTTATAAAATTAAACAAAATTAAAAGGTAAATTTTCTTCTCTCTTACACTAAAAATTGTACTCAGAATAGAACTGCCCTACGACCCAGCATTCCCAATGCAGGGCATACACACCCAGGAAACCAGAATTGAAAGAGAAATGTGTACCCCAATGTTCATCACAGCACTGTTTACAATAGCCAGGACATGGAAGCAACCTAGATGTCCATTGGTATATGAATGGATAAGAAAATTGTGGTACTCATACACAATAAAATATTACTCAGCCATTAAAAAGACTGCATTTGAATCAGTTCTAATGAGATGGATGAAACTTGAGCCTGTTATACACAGTGAAGTAAATCAGAAAGACAAACNTATATGAATGGATAAGAAAATTGTGGTACTCATACACAATAAAATATTACTCAGCCATTAAAAAGACTACATTTGAATCAGTTCTAATGAGATGGATGAAACTTGAGCCTGTTATACACAGTGAAGTAAATCAGAAAGACAAACACCAGTTCAGTGTACTAATGCATATATATGGAATTTAGAAAGATGGTAACAATGATCTGATATATGAGACAGCAAAAACAAACAAACAAACAAACAAAAATGCAGATGTAAAGCATAGTCTTTTGGACTCAGTGGGAGAAGGTGAGGGTGTGATGATTTGAGAGGGTAGTGTTGAAACGTGTATATTATCATATGTGAAGTGGATCACCTGTCTAGGTTTGATGCATGAGACAGGATGCTCAGGGTTGTTGCACTGGGATGACCCTGGGGATTGAGATGGGGAGGGAGGTGGGAGGGGGGTTCTGGATGGGGAACACATGTGTACCTGTGGATGACTCATGTTGATGTTTAGCAAAAACCACTACAATATTATAAAGTAATTAGCCTCTAATTAAAATAAATAAATTTAAAATTTAAAAAAAGAGAGAATATTCATTCTGGAATAGAATCAGGATATATATGGCTTAGAATATGTAACATCCAGACATTATGTCATTAATTTCAGTTTCTAAGAAATAAGCCATATTATTTTCTATGTCCATTTATCATTAAAACGCTGATGGGGTGAAAGGGCGGTAACAGGGATGGGGGAACACACGTATACCCATGGTTAATTCATGTCAATGTATGGCAAAACCCACTACAATATTGTATAAAGTAATCAGCCTCCAATTAAAATAAATAATTTTTAAAAAGAAAAGAGGATGTTTGATTTTTTTTTTAATTTGTGCCAGAATCTTGGTGCTTAGAAATGAGCATGCCAATTCCAGAAAAGGTTTTATTATAAAAGCCATTGCTATAATATCACCATACATGGTAGAACTATTGGGTGGCCAAAAGATTGGTTCAGGTTTTTCTATAACTTTTTGGTCAACCTAATATAATTGTTATAGTTTATTTTTAATACAAAAGTCTTTTAATAACAAGCCCATCAGCTCATTTCTTCACTAGATATAATTTAATAATTTCAAGATAGCTTTCCTGCTGCTGCTGCTGCTAATTTGCTTCAGTTGTGTCCAGCTCTGTGGGANGGTTTTTCTATAACTTTTTGGTCAACCTAATATAATTGTTATAGTTTATTTTTAATACAAAAGTCTTTTAATAACAAGCCCATCAGCTCATTTCTTCACTAGATATAATTTAATAATTTCAAGATAGCTTTCCTGCTGCTGCTGCTGCTAATTTGCTTCAGTTGTGTCCAGCTCTGTGGGACCCCATAGATGGCAGGCCACCAGGCTCCCCCTTCCCTGGAATTCTCCAGGCAAGAACCCTGCAGTGGGTTGCCATTTCCTTCTCCAACAAGACAGCTTTAAGAGATAAGAAAATACGGCACAAATACAGACAAACCCATAATTACAGGATAACATGACAAGATATTAGGTGTTGTAGCACACGTCTGGTAGAAGTGCTTATCCCTCTTCCACTGTGAACAATGCACACATGAATCAGAGTCCATCTTTGGGAAATGCCATTGGTAGTGCCACTCTTGCATTTTATTAGGTTTTTTCTTATGGTCTGAACACTCATAAAAATGAGTCTAATCAGTTAATCTTGTAAGAGATGTAGTAAAATTAGCATTCAATAATATAAAACAACAAACAAAAAACTTGTTAAATAAGTAAATCAAGCATTTATGCCATTTAATAGTATAAAAATTTTATCAACAGACTCCTTTGTTAGCTTCGATTTTTAAAAATTGTTTAAAAATAAAACTGCAAGTGTGAAAATGGTGCTCTAAAACACCTGTGGGCCTAGGTCACTGATTTTAGGCATTCCTGCTATCACAGTTTCCAGTTTGTTCTCATGGAAAATAAACGAGTTTAACGGAAAAGATTACCCTATTGAATTTGCATCCAAGAAACTCTGTTTACAAAATTGGAATTGTTTTCTGTTTATCTTCTAAACAGAATAGAATCTCCCAGAGACCAAAGATGATATTAGGGATACCAGTGGTGTTATCCCTAACTTCTAGTATGATGCCTGGCCCAAAGCACGTGTGTGCATGCTCAGTCACTAAGTCACATCTGACACTTTGTAACCCAAACCTCAATATTCAGAAAACTAATATTCAGGGCATCTGGTCCCATCACTTCATGGGAAATAGATGGGGAAACAGTGGAAGCAGTGTTAGGCTTTATTTGGGGGTGGGCTCCAAAGTCACTACAAATGGTGATTGTAGCCATGAAATTAAAAGATGACACTCCTTGGAAGGAAATTTATGACCAACATAGATAGCGTATTCAAAAGCAGAGACATTACTTTGCTAACAAATGTCCATCTAGTCAAGGCTATGGTTTTTTCAGTAGTCATATATGGATGTGAGAGTTGGACTGTGAAGAAAGCTGAGTGCTGAAGAATTGATGCTTTTGAACTGTGGTGTTGGAGAAGACTCTTGAGAGTCCCTTGGACTGCAAGGAGATCCAACCAGTCCATTCTGAAGGNGTTGATTTCCTTTAGGATTGACTGGTTTGATCTCCTTGTAGTCCAAGGGACTCTCAACAGTCTTCTCCAGTTCCACAGTTCGAAAGCATCTGTTCTTCAGCACTCAGCCTTCTTTATGGCCTAAACTTTATGGTTACAGGATAGAGCCATTTAACACCAGAAGCAAGCAGAACAATCAGAGGTGTGGGCAATAATTTGAGTGGGAATGATAAGAGCCCAAAAGGAGATGCAATCAGGAAGTGGATCTGGATCTGCACAAGATGCACCAGGGCTGGCCCTGTGGACTTCTCATTGAAGGACCTTCGTGTAGTCTCTAGATTCAGGAGTCTCTGCTGGCTCACATCTTATGAGATGCCTAGAATGTTAGGTCAGGAACAGATCCCTTCGTTAGCAAAGTCCACCTTACATGTCCCCTTCCAGCTACCGGTTTTCACTTCTCCACCTTTATTATCTTTATGTCACTTGCCTAGAATTCCATCCCCTCTTCTAGAAGTTCACACCTGTCGCTTTCCTCAAGGGCCCAGTCAAAACTCAGCTTTCCCAACATTCTTTTTATAGCCTCACCACAGCACTGTGTAATTTTGAACTTATTCTGCATGTAACTTGTAAGTGTTCCTTAGCGATTTCATTTATGTTTTGACTTCTGATATAGCACATTGAGTGTTTGTATGTCCAAGTGAGTAGAACTGGTCTGTGCACACTGAATTGTATGAACCACCTTATATTTTTTTTGAAACTTATTTTTATTGGAGGATAATTGCTNGTGTTCCTTAGCGATTTCATTTATGTTTTGACTTCTGATATAGCACATTGAGTGTTTGTATGTCCAAGTGAGTAGAACTGGTCTGTGCACACTGAATTGTATGAACCACCTTATATTTTTTTTGAAACTTATTTTTATTGGAGGATAATTGCTTTACAGTACTGTGTTGGTTTCTTCCATACATCGACATGAATCAGCCAAAGGTATACACATGTCTTCTCCCTCTTTCACCTCCCACCTCCCTGCCCATCCCATCCCTCTAGGTTGTCAAAGAGCACCTGAACCACCTCATATTAATGTTCAGTTGGGAGAGGGGGACATTATTATTTCCATTTTATAGATGATGACATTGAAGTTCAGAGAGGTCCACTGACTTAACCAAGGTCACATAGTCAAGGGCAGAGTAGGATTTAAAGCTGTATCTTCCAACTTCATGTCCAATATTCTTTCCATGACCACATACTACCTCTGAGCTTGACGGGCCAAATAAAGTCTGCCTTCAAAAAACTAGAGCCATAATTTTTTAAAAACATGAAATCCTTCCTTAGAAGTATCTTTCTCAACAGTATGTCTTTTTCTAGAAAATAGCTTGACTTAGAGGAAAAGAGTAGGTGCAACCTTTGGGAAAAGGTGTTCTCAAGGTTTACCTATTCTTTTGTGAGGTATTTATTGAGTGCCTGTCCTGTGTCAGGTATCCTGCTGATTGACAGGAATGGGAACAGGGTCAAATGAAGACGTGATTCCTATGCTTCCTAATCTTATAGTCTAGTGCCTGGGAGGTGGGCACCACGGTGGTGGATTTCCTGTGTGCTTGTGAATCTGGAAGACTGTTGCCTACTATGGGCAAATTTGACCTTCATTCACTACAAATGAGATTATATTATACAAAAAGTAGTGTTCAGAGTGGGTGGCTGAATGGATAAACAAATATTCACACAATAGAATATTATTCAGTGTTAGAAATCATGAAAATTTGACATTTGCTATAGCATGTAGCATGAACCTTGAAGACATTATGTAAAATAAAATGTCAGACACAAAAGGAGAAATATTATATAGTTCCCCTTATATGATAGGCAAATTCATGGAGAAAGAAAGTAGAGGTTGCCAGGGGCCAGGGGGAGGGCAGTGGGAAGTTACTGTTTACTGGGTGCAGAGGTTCCATTTGGGATGATGAAAATGTTCTGGAGATGGATAGTGGTGATGGTTGCAAAACATTATGGACCTACAATCAATGCTGTTGATTTGTATACTTAAAAGTAGCTAAATTGGTAAAGTTCATGTTATGCATATTTTTGCTTGTTGTTTGGGCTTCCTTCGTGGCTCAGATGGTAAAGAATCTGCCTACAATGCAGGAGACCTGGGTTCGATTACTGGGTTTGGAAGATCCCCTTGAGGAGGGCATGGCAACCCACTCCAGAATTCTTGGGTGGAGAATTCACATGGACAGAGAGGCCTGGTGGGCTACAGTCCATGGGGTCGCAGAGTTGGACACAACTGAGCCCTAGCACAGCACACAGCTTGTTGTTTTGTCCCTCAGTCGTGTCCAACTCTTTCATGACCCCATGAACTGTAGCCCACCCGCCTCTTCTTTCCATGGGAATCCCTAGGCAAGAATACTGGAGTGAGTTGCCATTTCCTCCTTCAGGGGATCTTCCCGATCCAGGGATGGAATCCACGTCTCCTGCACTGGCAGGTGGATTCTTTACTGCTGAGCCACCTGGGAAGCCACAAAAATTAATTCTCCAGAATATTGTCAGCTATATGCATAACCATGTTTAAGACAAGAGGAAGATGGACATGGTCATAGCAAACAGTCTCAGGAAAGCAGAGGAGACCTCAGCCACCAACTGGTTTCCAAAGTGCAGAAAACATTGGGTGGACAGCCTTCTGCGAATGTGAACTGCTTTGCTAGTGTTCAGAGTTGCTCTGGCAAGGGTGGAGCCCTGGACCAGGATCTGGGTGACTCTTGTACAGTTGATGGGGTAATGAGAAGAGCTGGTCTCAGAGAAACTAGAACATGTGTATTGGAAGGCTGCCTTTGCTTAATGTTCCACACGATCCAGGAGGCCAGATGGCATTTTATGTGGTTTTCACAACTGTGACTTTGGATTGATTACTAAACCTGTTTGTGTTCCTAACCCAGCTCCCTGCCTCCCGCCTGGCTTTTAGCTTAACCCGAATTCTCAGAGCTGAGTTTGAACAGTTGCATTATAATTTTTTTCTTTTCCTTATTACTGTTGCCTTGGTGCCAGCCTCTACTACCTGATCCAGACCTATTTGCCTGCCCAGAGTCTAACATGGTAAATAAAATCCTTTTTCCAACAGGTCTGATCAAATGAATGGCTTTCACTTTGCATTTGTGTTCAATTCCAGATTGATTTTTTTCTTAGTTTGGATCACCCGCTTGATGTGTTATGAGAGGAAAACACATGATCCTATGTTGACTTTTCCTCACCCAGTTGGCTTCCATCATCAGACGATGTTTTCATAGGAAAGGCAAATTTATTTTATGTTTAATGTAAGAAAAACAGAATATAATCATAAAAGTAATAAAAGTTAATATTTGAATTTTCAAAACACTTTTCACATAAATAATCTCTTTCAATCCTGACAACAGTCCCAAGGAGCTGAGCAGATATTTACCCACTTCATCGGAGGAACTGAGACACAGAGATGTTACATAGTATGCCCGAGCTGGCCTGGCTAACACTGGCTAGAGCTGGATCTGGAGATAATAGCTTCTGGGTCTACATACAGAATTCTTTCCTCCAGCCCACTCTACCTACTAGAAGAGAAAATCCAATGTAGGTGTAAATAATTTTGGGATCAGCTACCATTTCGAGCTACTTACCAGATCTTTGTTGTCCTTTATTAAAAAAGTCATAGACCTTATTTAATATTAATTAATATTTGCTCAGTCGCTTAGTCGTGTCCNTAGGTGTAAATAATTTTGGGATCAGCTACCATTTCGAGCTACTTACCAGATCTTTGTTGTCCTTTATTAAAAAAGTCATAGACCTTATTTAATATTAATTAATATTTGCTCAGTCGCTTAGTCGTGTCCAACTCTTTGCGACCCCATGAGCTGGAGCCCACCAACCTCCTCTGTCCATGGGATTTTTCAGGCAAGAATACTGGAATGAGTTGCCATTTCTTCCTCCAGGGGATCTTCCTGACCCAGGGATTGAACTTGGCATCTCTTGCATCTTCTGCATTGGCAGGTGGGTTATTTACCACCTGGGAAAAAATCCTTTCTCATGTTCTTTGTTCTTTAGGAATGCCTGTGACAATGGTCTGCACTGGACCCACTTTAACAGACTGGCAAAGTGAGTCAAAGAACAAGCCGTGTGGGGGGAGAGAGCCTGAGAGAGGAGACTGATCTCGGGATAGAGGACCTGCCTTGCCCCTTAAACTGTGGATTCAGAAGGGAGTATCTTCTTCATCTTTCCTCTTTGGGCACTTTGCCAATGCTTGATGCAATAGGAGCTCAGTAACTATGTGTTGAGTGGAGGCTCTGAAGATACCAGTTCCTTCTTCTGAGGAATTAGATTGATTTGCTCTGTGAAAGTGCATTTTATTAAGATTTTGAACATAACTCATTCATAATTTCTTCTCCCCTTACTTTTTTCATGTCTTTAGTTCAATTTCCTCTTAAAACACAACTATCATTCTTGCACTTGTCGAGGCACGGATGCATTAAAATCTGGGTGAGATGACAGTGAACTGTGATGGCTGTGCTGTGGGCCCCTTTGCCTGCTTTCCTTGGGCTCTCCCGCTTCCCGAACTATGCAGGAGGTGAGGTGGGGGCTCTGGGTTATTACAGTGATATATCTTGGAACTGAGCTTGAGCAGGGATCATCCTGTTTCCTGTTGGAATTGATTTTCTGTCCAACTTTCATTTCCTATTGTGCATTCCTTTGGGGTCAGAGCAGCTTTGTCAGACAAAAGCAGGGCTTTCTCCTCTGGAGATATTCCTGGGTTCTCTGTGTGTTTATATAAGTGGACAGCCAGGCAGTGCAATAAAGTGGCTACCTGGCCAAGTTCTGGCTGTACCTGCCTGGCTGGACTCTGGGGGTTGGACTCAAAGAGCTTTAGGACTTGGGCTGGAGTCCCAGGTCATCCTGTCCCGTGCCCTGTATCTTAACGTTGTAGGCTTTTATTCTCTGACACCTGTATCAGAGAGCTCTTCAGAAGAGAGGAAATGTTATATTGCTGTTATCATTTCAGATGTTTACTGCTTAAATGGATCTGGTTCGAAGCTTAAACAGACTGTTGGTGAACCATACGGCTGAGTCATTTCTCAAAGAAATCTCTGACCCATGCTTCTGCTTTCCACTGCCTGATTACTTCCTAATCAGTGTTAAGATGACAATCTCCAGGTTGCCAAGATGTGTGAAAACTAAATCCGTAGCATCCTAAGAGGCTGAGTGGAATCAACTCAGTTGTTCCACTTTCTGTGTCCTCAGTATCCGCTCCTGTTTTTATTGTCCTGTCGTCTGCAAGTGTCCTAGAATATGTTCATCAGCTAGAAAAGCGGTGCCAATAAAGTACTGTTTTATTAAGTTTACCAAAGATGAGGAATTTCGTCTGATCTTTTATTGTGACTTAGTACCTCTTTAAGCAGTCATTTTCTATCATATTTCTTGGATTTATGCTTAGTAGACTACGTTAGTCTACTTGCTGCTTCACAATCAAGGCCCTGCTTGTTGATGTGTAATCATATCAACGGGATTATATCTGTCAGCATGTTATTATCAGTAGTAGTCAGAAAAATCTAATATAAATTTACTGTAATGCCATAAAGGGTGCCAGTCTTGTGGGCCTAAATAATCTCTTGTTGGGAAAGAAAGCCAGTGATGTGGTAAAGGATTTGAAGGACTTGTTTTGGAATTATTTCTAAAACATGAGGGTTGATAGTATACAAACATGTCCAAATGAATAGAGTCATGTGAAAGCATCCAATATTATTCAGCCATAAATTAGATGTTGTATTCTCTGGGTATAGGATTGAAGGAAGGTGATTTTCCATAAATTCAGCAGCAAGGAAGGAAATACCTTATCACTCTAATCCACCCCACCCCCTTTATATGTCATGGACACAGCAAGAAACATTGAGGATTTACCCAGTATATCAGAGAATCCTGGTTATTTCTTCCAGGTTATGAAGAACTGTGTCATTGTAGAGAATGGAATGGTCATCTACATAGTAATTAAGAAAAATAGAATAAACCAAGAGATTTGAGTTCTGTTCTCAGTTCTGCTTCTAACATGTTCAGGGACCCTGAGCAAATCTCTTTATTGTGCCAGACCTAAATTTCCTTATCTGTGAAAAGATATTTTCAGACTAAATGTCTCCGAGGATCCTTTTCAATTCTGACATTGAACTCAGTACATCAACTCCCTTCATTTATTTACTCAATCTTAGCAAAATTAATTTGGATGTGTTAATGGTTTGCATCTGGGTAATTACTGCTCACGCACCTGAAGAATATCTGGCATGCTGGTGGTTTCTGATATTAAAGTGTGGTGAAGGAAATGTGAAATTCCTCCCCCAAACTAAAACTAGAAGCAACTTCTCTTTTAGAGCAAGCGCTAGTGGGATAAACATAAAGGCAGTGTAGCCAGGCCCTTCTGTCCCTTCATCAAGGCCTGAGGTTTCAGAGTCAGTCGTTCCCGGCTCTCGTGCCATGAAATGACATCCTGTCCAGCTTTTCGACAACATGTGAAGGAGGAGGAAGTGTGAGGTCGTGAAGATGCACCCTCTCATCTGTGGCTTCACCANAGGGGACAACAGAGGATGAGATGGCTGGATGGCATCACTGACTCGATGCACATGAGTATGAGTGAACTCTGGGAGTTGGTAATGAACAGCGAGGCCTGGCGTGCTGCAACTCATGGGGTCACAAAGAGTCGGACACGACTGAGCAACTGAACTGAACGGAACTGAACCCAGTGGACTGAAGCCTGCCAGACTCCTCTGTCCATAGGTTTTCCCAAGCAAAAATACTGGAGTGGGTTGCCATTTCCCACTCCAGAGGATCTTCTGGACTCGTGGCTCAAACTCACATCTCCTCCATCTCTTGCCTTGGCAGGCAGATCCTTTACTATTAAGCCAGGTGGGAAGCCTTTCCTGACCTACAGAGTAATTGTGAATAAATAATAACTAACTGAATAACTTTTATGAGGATCTGTAGACAAAATCACTGGGGAAAAAAAATATTGAGCAGAACATCATGTCCATGTTATCAGTCTCACAGGATGATTCCAACCACATTGAGGATAGTAAAGTTCATCACTGTGTCAACCTCCAGAAACAGAAATCCAAACACTTCTGCTCATTATATCCTGGCATCAAAGTTGGCAAAGAAAACATAATACTATCAAGTCCTGATGAAACAATGGTTAACTTACATACAGATGTTTCATGGTGGGCATGGTTACTGGCTTCTTCTGGTTCTCTCTTGGCAGAGCATTTACCTGTATAAAACACTTTTGTGCAATAGCAATACAATTGAGAATCTGTCCATGAATGACAGACAACAGCAGTGGGGTTGGCATGGTTATATGAGATCACACACTTAAGCAGGACAAAAGGATACTCATTGACCTTGAAGCAGTGAAATATATTCCTGCACAAGATAATAAGCTCCACATAGGATTTACGGCTTTTTTATCTCTGGATAAAGAAGTATCCCAAACCCTTGTTCCATCCTTAAGTGGAGTGTTAGAAAGATTGTGTTTGAAACTGCCTTTACTAACAACAACCAAAGTGATTTTTCATAGTTTATAGGCTAGAATTAGGGTTGGGGCTAGATAGATGGTTCTTATGAAATTGTTTTCTTGAAAAGCTAAAATTATTTGGAATAATAAACTCATGAGAACTAGAATAATTTTCCCCTTAGGTCACCTTTCATTATGTTTTTCAAAGCACTTATTACTGGAAAGGACAACTTAATCATGTTCAATAGCCAAAAGAGTCCTAGCTGAATAGATCTACAGAGATATATAGAGAGGTATGGATATTACACATTTGGAACAAGTCAAGTAATGCTACAATTTTAAGTAACATTCATCAGTTTATCTAGTACATTTGATTTTGTAAAAACTTAAAACAAAGGAATAAGAAAGCATCTTGATTAGAATTCAAGCCATAAATCTTTAAGCATTTTCACCATCTGCTGCAGCATATTAGAGAACATATTAATAAGAAGCTACATCCCTACATATCTTTTATTGTGGTGTAGTCCTAAGTAAGGTAAAAAACATTTCATGATTTGGTACATTAAATAAAAGCATATTTTTAAATTGTTTTTGTTCTGTAACTCCATCTAAAATTTTATTTTCTTTAACAACTTATTAAATAATTCACAATATTATCTATTTTCTTTCAGTTTATTGAAATATAAATTTGCAATTTATTTCATAATCCTTGGTTTATTCTTACTGCTCTATATAGATAAATATCTTCAATATTCATCAACTGCCATCTTGTTGAATATTTTCTAATCAGCTAACATTCCTCAAAACAGCATAGGAGTACAACATTTCCTGAGACCTGGCAAAGATAAGCATACATATCATTTCAAATGTTTTAGAATTGAGAAACTTGAAATTGAGTAGTAGAAACAATTTCTTAGAACTTTGCACGAGTTGTTTGTGTGTGGTAATGAAGAAAGATGGAGATAATATAAAGACAAAGCATGTGTATCATTTAGTTTTATTTCTCCAGTTAAAATTTATCAATGCTATGGCATTGGTAATTAAATTAAAAAAAAAAAACACTGGAGTACACAATTCAGTTAATTACTAGCTCAGGAATTAGAGCATAAGAATGAGACAATCTGGATCACCAAGATAAGGCTAAGTAGACAGGAGGCTAAGAGGAAGGCTTCCTATACCTTTCTCATAACGTACCCTCATTTAATTTTCCAGCTACTAACAAAGCAGACAAGAAATTTTGAAATAATTGATGATCAGACTTAAAAGTTAGCAGTGTTTCATATTAGAAAGCCAAGGTTTCATTGACATCATTTTCGTTTTTTTAAATATGTTTATTTACTTTAATTGGAGGTTAATTACTTAGCAATATTGAATTGGTTTTGCCATACATCAACATGAATCTGCCATGGGTGTACACGTGCTCCCCATCCTGAACCCCTGTCCCACCTCCCTCCCCATACCATCCCTCTGGGTCATCCCAGTGCACCATCCCCAGGCATCCTGTATCATGCATTGAATCGGGACTGGCGATTCATTTCATATATGATATTATACATATTTCAGTGCAATTCTCCCAAATCATCCCACCCTTTCCCTCTCCCACAGAGTCCAAAAGACTGTTCTATGCATCTGTGTCTCTTTTGCAGTCTTGCATACAGGGTTATCATTACCATCTTTCTAAATTCCATATATATGCATTAGTACGTGTGGATCACAATAAACTGTGGAAAATTCTGAAAGAGATGGGAATACCAGACAACCTGACCTGCATCTTGAGAAACCGATATGCAGGTCAGGAAGCAATAGTTACAACTGCAGATGGAAAAACAGACTGGTTCCAAATAGGAAAAGGAGTACGTCAAGGCTGTATATTGTCACCCTGGTTATTTAACTTATATGCAGAGTACATCATGAGAAACGCTGGACTGGAAGAAGCATAAGCTGGAATCAAGATTGTCAGGAGAAATATCAATAACCNAAAAAAAAAAAACACTGGAGTACACAATTCAGTTAATTACTAGCTCAGGAATTAGAGCATAAGAATGAGACAATCTGGATCACCAAGATAAGGCTAAGTAGACAGGAGGCTAAGAGGAAGGCTTCCTATACCTTTCTCATAACGTGCCCTCATTTAATTTTCCAGCTACTAACAAAGCAAACAAGAAATTTTGAAATAATTGATGATCAGACTTAAAAGTTAGCAGTGTTTCATATTAGAAAGCCAAGGTTTCATTGACATCATTTTCGTTTTTTTAAATATGTTTATTTACTTTAATTGGAGGTTAATTACTTAGCAATATTGAATTGGTTTTGCCATACATCAACATGAATCTGCCATGGGTGTACACGTGCTCCCCATCCTGAACCCCTGTCCCACCTCCCTCCCCATACCATCCCTCTGGGTCATCCCAGTGCACCATCCCCAGGCATCCTGTATCATGCATTGAATCGGGACTGGCGATTCATTTCATATATGATATTATACATATTTCAGTGCAATTCTCCCAAATCATCCCACCCTTTCCCTCTCCCACAGAGTCCAAAAGACTGTTCTATGCATCTGTGTCTCTTTTGCAGTCTTGCATACAGGGTTATCATTACCATCTTTCTAAATTCCATATATATGCATTAGTACGTGTGGATCACAATAAACTGTGGAAAATTCTGAAAGAGATGGGAATACCAGACAACCTGACCTGCATCTTGAGAAACCGATATGCAGGTCAGGAAGCAATAGTTACAACTGCAGATGGAAAAACAGACTGGTTCCAAATAGGAAAAGGAGTACGTCAAGGCTGTATATTGTCACCCTGGTTATTTAACTTATATGCAGAGTACATCATGAGAAACGCTGGACTGGAAGAAGCATAAGCTGGAATCAAGATTGTCAGGAGAAATATCAATAACCTCAGATATGCAGATGACACCACCCTTATAGCAGAAAGTGAAGAGAAACTAAAAAACCTCTTGAAAGAGAAAGTGGAGAGTGAAAAAGTTGGCTTAAAGCCCAACAATCAGAAAATGAAGATCATGGCATCTGGTCCCATCACTTCATGTGAAATAGATGGGAAAACAGTGGAAACAGTGTCAGACTTTTATTTTGGGGGGCTCCAAAATCACTGCAGATGGTGATTACAGCCATGAAATTAAAAGACGCTTACTCCTTGGAAGGACAGTTATGACCAACCTAGATAATATATTCAAAAGCAGAGACATTACTTTGCCAACAAAGGTCCGTCTAGTCAAGGCTGTGGTTTTTCCAGTGGTCATATATGGATGTGAGATTTGGACTGTGAATAAAGCTGAGCACTGAAGAACTGACACTTTTGAACTGTGGTGTTGGAGAAGACTCTTGAGAGTCCCTTGGACTGCAAGGAGATCCGACCAGTCCATTCTGAAGGAGATCAACCCTGGGATTTCTTTGGAGGGAATGATGCTGAAGCTGAAACTCTAAATTTTGGCCACCTCATGCGAAGAGTTGATTCATTGGAAAAGAAACTGATGTTGGGAGGGGTTGGGGGCAGAAGGAGAAGGGGACGACAGAGGATAAGATGGCTGGATGGCATCACTGACATGATGGACGTGAGTTTGAGTGAAGTCTGGGAGTTGGTGGTGGACAGGGAGGCCTGGCGTGCTGCGATTTATGGGGTCGCAAAGAGTCGGGCAAGACTGAGTGACTGAACTGAACAGAAGTGATACTGTATTTGTGTTTTTCTTTCTGATTTATTTCACTCTGTATAATAGGCTCCAATTTCACCCGCCTCATTAGAACTGATTCAAATGAATTCTTTTTATGGCTCATTAATACTCCATTGTGTATATGTACATTGACTTTCTTATCCATTCATCTCCTGATGGACTTCTAGGTTGCTTCCATATCCTGGCTGTTATTAACAGTGCTGTGATGAACATTGGGGTACATGCGTCTCTTTCAATTCTGGTTTCCTCGGTGTGTATGCCCAGCCGTAGGATTGCTGGGTCATAAGGCAGTTCTATTCTAGTTTTTTAAGGAATCTCCACAGTGTTCTCCATAGTGGCTGTGCTAGTTTGCATCCCCACCAACCGTGTAGGAGGGTTCCCTTTTCTTCACACCCTCTCCAACATTTATTGCTTGCAAACTTTTGGATCGCAGCCATTCCGACTGGTGTGAAATGGTACCTCATTGTGGTTTTGATTTGCATTTCTCTGATAATGAGTGACGTTGAGCATCTTTTCATGTGTTTGTTAGCCATCTGTATGTCTTCTTTGGAGAAATGTCTTTTAGTTCTTTGCCCCTTTTTTTGATTGGGTCATTTATTTTTCTGGAATTGAGCTGTAGGAGTTGCTTGTATATTTTTGAGATTAGTTCTTTGTCAGTTGCTTCATTTCCTATTATTTTCTCCCATTCCGAAGGCTGTCTTTTCACCTTGCTTATAGTTTTCTTTGTTGTGCAGAAGCTTTTAATTTTAATTAAGTCCCATTTGCTTATTTTTACTTTTATTTCCCATATTCTGGAAGATAAGTCATAGAGGATCCTGCTGTGACTTTTTTTTTTTTTTGGATGATATTNAAGGCTGTCTTTTCACCTTGCTTATAGTTTTCTTTGTTGTGCAGAAGCTTTTAATTTTAATTAAGTCCCATTTGCTTATTTTTACTTTTATTTCCCATATTCTGGAAGATAAGTCATAGAGGATCCTGCTGTGACTTTTTTTTTTTTTTGGATGATATTACAGTTTTATTTTGTTTACCTCTCATTATTATAACCAAGTTGAACAGTTTTTCAATTGTCTGTTGGCCATTTGAATGTCATCTTTGTGAAGTGCTCTTTGTGCTGTCCTGCTCTTTTAGAGAGTGTTTTGCCTATGTTCTCCTCTGGGAGTTTTATAGTTTCTGGTTTTACGTTTAGATCTTTAATCCATTATGAGCTTATTTTTGTGTATGGTGTTGGAAAGTGTTCTGATTTCATTCCTTTACAAGTGGTTGACCAGTTTTCCCAGCACCACTTGTTAAAGAGATTGTCTTTTCTCCATTGTATATTCTTGTCTCCTTTGTCAAAGATAAGGTATCCGTAGTTGCGTGGATTTATCTCTGGGCTTTCTATTTTGTTCCACTGATCTATATTTCTGTCTTTGTGCCAGTACCATACTGTCTTGATGACTGTGTCCTTGTAGTAGAGCCTGAAGTCAGGCAGGTTGATTTGTCCAGTTCCATTCTTCTTTCTCAAGATTGCTTTGGCTATTTTAGACTTTTTGTATTTCCATACAAACTGTGAAATTATTCATTCTAGCTCTGTGAAGAATGCCATTGGTAACTTGATAGGGATTGCATTGAATCTATAGATTGCATCATTTTCTAAACGTTTTTACCAGTTGAAAATAATCAAAGTAGTTTTTCAAAGTATTAGAATCAAAAATAAAACTATTCATTAAGAAATGCAGGCAAGAAAATTGAAACATGTATAATATCATATATGAAATGAATTGCCAGTCTAGGTTTGATGTATGATTCAAGATGCTTGAGACTGGTGCACTGGGATGACCCAGAGGTGATGGTAAGGGGAGGTAGGTGGGAGGGGGGTTCAGGATGGGAAACACAGGTACACCTGTGATGGATTTATGTTGATGTATGGCAAAACCAATACAATATTGCAAAGTAATTAGCCTCTAATAAAAATAACTAAATTTATATTAAAAATGATAAAAAATAAAATAAAAAGTTGTAATCAGAAATAAGTACTTATGAAACTATGCATTCCCACTAAAATGTTTTGATATAAACATGCTTGGATATAACTGATTACTTATCATTAAACTGCTTCAATCCTGAATTATTTAAAGTGCATACAACATTGCATGTTCTATAATGTGAATAAAATAGTGCCTTAAACAGCCTTTTTCAGTGTCAGAATTTTCACACAATCAGCTTTTAAAGAATGCTCACATGAAAATCTCATGAGAATATTATGTTTCTATAGCTACTCACAGTGGCTGAGATCCTCCCAAACTGGTTGATCATAGTTAGAGGGGGAAAAAAAATGTTCCCAATATGAATGTGTGCATTTTCCTATATAGAAAAATAAATAATTATATTAGGATTTGTTTGTCAGTATTTCCATTTCAATGACTGAAACTCAATGGAAAGTAGGTTACGGGAGGAAAAAAAAAGATGTCTTATTGCCTTATGTATCTAAAGTTGAAGGAATAATATTAATATTTCTTTCAGGCACAGATGGATCCAGTGGTTCAGGGCTGTCTCTTAGTNATGACTGAAACTCAATGGAAAGTAGGTTACGGGAGGAAAAAAAAAGATGTCTTATTGCCTTATGTATCTAAAGTTGAAGGAATAATATTAATATTTCTTTCAGGCACAGATGGATCCAGTGGTTCAGGGCTGTCTCTTAGTCATACCAATTCCCTCTCATGGTTCTGATAATTTTTGGTTTCTTTCTCAGTCTCCTTCAATTAGGTAACACTATAGGCCACAGCTCACCAGGAGTATATGATTCCAGGGGCTAAGAATATCCTCCTCCCATCTTTCCATGCTGTCATTCATCCAGATTTCCTTCTGTGCTTGTGACTGGAGCAGGCACTGTCACCAGAAGAATGAGCTGTTCTCATAGAGCTGCCTGTGGGTAGCCTCACTACAGTCTCCTAACACAGAGTTGAACTTTCCTAGGAAGATAACTTTAGGTAAATATTAAAGTACTAAATATTAAAGCATCTAAACACACCTATCACCATATGCACAAAAAATTCCCAAACATCTCCCTTCCTGGGTAATTTAAATGACTGGTACTTCTTTACCAATCACAGATTTACCTTTGCTCTTGTCCTCTCTCCTTCCAGATGTAATTAACTCAAATAACTTATCATAGAATAATTCCTACTTATGACACTATACAACAAACTGCAAAAGTATTCTATGTATACAGACCACAACAATAGAAATTAAACTCAAATGTACTGTTTGGGAAAAACAATTAAGAGATAAAGAGTCTTAATCCAATGAAAAGAATCACCCCTCTGGATTGGAACAGTATATTTGTGGAAATGTGTGCTAAAACTCTATTGCACATACTGTAACAAGGTAAAGACATCCAGAGAAAGACATTTAGGAAGAAACTTGGCATCCCTGTGTTAGGGCATATGTGTGCCCTTGGACTATTGCCAGGAGAGTTTTCAGTGAGCCAAGGCATAACAAAAGGAAGAGAAACAGCATTTTCAGCTTTTCTGTAGAAGCCAGGAAAGGAGATGCAGCCTGGCAGCTAAGGTAAGGCCCACAACAAGTAATTGAGTGGGAGCACAGCTTTATAATCCCCCCCAAAGGGGACTTAGACAGAAAATGCTCCTTTTGGAATCCTAACTGAAGGAATGTTGTTTCCGCCCACCCACTTATTCATCAGACCTCACTTCCATGACTTTTACAACTAGCTTGTAAACAACTCTATTGGACACAATCCATTGTCTCTCACCTCCTCAAAACAGGCTCATAGAGAGTCCTTTCAGCAATTATAGACCTCTTTGATCTGCAGCACAGGTGGAGACTGAATTTAATGGCCTTAGATGATTGTGTCCTAAAATTACTTTGCTGCTGCAGGGTTTTCAGTTATTTTTCCTCTCCATATGGACCTTATTTGCTCAGCTCATGTTGTATTGATTCTAGTGACATTTAGGATATGTGCACTCTATGCTTCATTCTCATAGCTTCCATCAAAATCTGTTCTTACTGATTATGCGAGCTGTAATTGGTCAGTGAAGAGAAATGTTGTATACATTTCCTGGGCTTTTCTATCTTCATCATAGAAGATGTATTGCCTGCTCCAGACAAAGAAACAAAGTCCATAAAGGGCATTGTCCACCCATAGGATTTCTGTACGTAAGAACAAGTGACAGAGTGAAAGCAGTCAAAGTGGTACCCTGTGAATGTTCATATTGATACTTTGTGTTCTATAAGCTAAAACACATCTGATTTTGAGACCCTTCCACATGGTTGGTACATGATAAAGTGAGAATGTGGCAGATACTTAGAAAAATAGACAATATCTAATCCTATACTTGTGTTGTAATACATTTTTCCCATTGATAACTGGGTACATGACCACTTAACATGTATGGTCTTTATTTCATTCACTTGTGTGGTGATTAAAAACTTGACTGATATGTAGACTATTCATTTTTCTTTTACCATAAAATACTGTCATAGTTTAAGACTCTGAGATTCTCCCTCTTTCTGTACCATAGCTGTTGGAATTTTCACTTCCTGTGTGGAGACTAAGACATCAACTAGATGTTGATGTCTAGAAACTAGACATATAATACGTTGCCTCTTTGTTGTTCTGTCTCTAAGTCGTGTCTGATTCTTTGCGACCCCATGAAGTACAGCATGCCACGTTTCTGTGTCCTTCACTATCTCCCTTAGTTTGCTCAAACTCATATCCAATGAGTCAGTGTTTCCATTCAACCATCTCATTTTCTGTCGCCCCCTTCTCCTATTAAATTTAATAAAGATTTTGAATGACAACATGCCTAATTTTCAGGAAAAAAAATTAATAATTTCTATAACGCTGCTCACAAACCACTCTAAGTAGTCAATAGGAAAAATCCTTCATTATGTGTAAAATTATGATATTCATGTATGTCAATACCAGTAAGGTGTGTTTAGTACCTCTTGGAAGCTGCATAGGTAAAGGAAACTAAAGTAAGCTCTCTGTACCTTTGAGTCTCATAACATCAATTAGTAAGAAAACGAGGCATGCAACTTTCCTTTAATGCTCTTCAACTAAGGTAAAATCTATAGGATAAACTGGAAAAACCAGTCTCAGTGAGAAAAGCCTTTTTTAAATTAAAAATATATATATTATATATGCCACTAGGATCTGAGGAAGATCAATAAATTAATATTAATATATTAACAACTATTTTACTAAATGGGGCTTCCCTGGTGGCTCAGATGTTTAAAAATCTGCCTACAATGCAGGAAATTTGAATTCTATCCTTGGGTTGGGAAGACCCCCTGGAGAAGGGAATGGCCACCCGCTCCAGTATTCTTGCCTGGAGCATGCCATAGACAGAGGAGCCTGGCAGGTTAAAGTCCATGGGGTCACAATGAGTGGAGCACAACTGACCATGAATTTTATGTATGTACTTTATCAAACTAACAAAAAGTATTGTTTGTTTTAGATTTAGTTTACAATTATATAAATGCATATACACACTGTTACCTAAAACAATTATACTTACAGTTATTCCCCAGCAAAAATGTGTTTCATTGGAATCATTGGACAATTGCAACATGAAGCCTGCAATCATGTCAAGTCACATGCAAGTGCCCAACACAAATGGAGAAGATAACTCATTTACAGAGGGGAAAAGGAAGTTAGGAAGTGAAATGTTAGTTCCACAGTTATGTGATCTTATCGACTGTAATCCACCAGGCTCCTCTGTCCATGGAATTATCCAGGCAAGAACATTGTAGTGGATTGTCATTTCCTTCTCCAGGGGATCTTCCCGACCCAAGAATTGAACCCTGGTCTCTTGCATTGTAGGCAGATTCTTTACCCTCAGAGCACAGGGCTATAGTAATTAGAGTCTATGACTTCTCATTTGCTGAGTTGTGACAGTTTCTTACTGGCTGACTTTTAGGGAGAAAAGAAAATCTTTCTTCTTCTTGTTGGGCTCTGCTATTGTCACAAGATGTGAGAGCTCCAGTTCTGGTTTCCCATATTCTATTTAATTGAGGTTTCCATTTATTCATTTTTACAATGTATATTTATATGTAAATGTATATATGCATGGACTTCCCTGATAGCTCAGTGGGTAAAGAATCCACCTACAATGTAGGAGACTAGGGTTTAATCCCTGGGTCCATAAGATCCCCTGGTGAAGGAATTGGCAACCCATTCCAATGATCTTGCCTGGAAAATCCATATACATACATATTTATCTTTAAAATAATTCAGATGGTATCATACATCATTTCAACAATTTGGGTAAGGTAATTGAGAGAACTCAGGAGACTCCATAGGGTACATGCATACAGTCTTTGATAAAGATACATAATATTGTAAAAGAAATAAGCAAAGATCAGTGAAGTTTGCATTTTCCAAACCAGATCTCAGAGCTTATTCTCAATTAAACAGAAGATATCTCAACATCAGACTGTGATTTATAAATATGAAACACTTTTTCTCAGGTGAGCCAAAGAACGAGCTTACTAAAGAATCTTTTATCCTCTACTGGTCACCCAGCTAAAATCATGTGCATAACATCATCTCTACACATTTGATAAACAATATAAGCACGCTGGTACAAAAGGTGAGTTTTAGAATTTTCCCATCATAAATCACAAGATAATGGTCCATCTAGTCAAGGCTATGGTTTTTCTGGTAGTCATGTGCGAGTTGGACTATAAAGAAAGCTAAGCAACGAAGAATGGATGCTTTTGAACTGTGGTGTTGGAGAAGATTCTTGAGAGTCCCTTGGACTGCAAGGAAATCCAACCAGTCCATCCTAAAGGAAATCAGTCCTGAATATTCATTGGAAGAACTAATTTGAAGCTGAAACTCCAATACTTTGACCACCTGATGCAAAGAACTGACTCATTGGAAAAGACCCTGATGCTGGGAAAGATTGAGGATAGGGTGAAAAGGTGATGACAAAGGATAAGATGGTAGGATGGCATTACTGACTTGATGGGCATGAGTTTGAGTAAACTCCGGGAGTTGGGGATGGACAGGGAGGTCTGGCGTACTGCAGTCTATGGGGCTGCAATGAGTCAGAGATGACTGAGCAACTGAACTGCACTGAAGTGAATGCTCTTTATCCCTATTTTACAAGTCAGTATCATGTTTCCAGATATCCTAATAAAAAAATGTTGAACAAACACAGATAGGCTGCAGGTTAACCCAGTTCTAACACAATAGTTCATTATAACATTCTATCGACTTCTTTCCATGCCATGCTGCTTTACCTCTTTATGATACCATATATTTTATTTTCTGTGTTTGATGCTTTGACATCTTAGGGCCTTACTACCTAGAGACATTGCTCCTCCCAGAGTTAGTAAATCCTTAACTAGCATAGCAAACAAATTGTCTCAAGCATATTTTTCATATACAAACCAATCAGTTCAGAGTTCATACCCCCAACCATCTCCTTTATGGAGCTCACACACTATTCCTTTGCCCTAATCATCTTAAGACCAGGTATCAAGCAACTGGAGACAGATCCTATAACTCAGAATTTGTGGAAATTGTTAAAACTAGCCTATCCTAAGCCTCCTTACCCCACCTCATCCATTCTTTCCTTAATAAATTGCAATAAGACTCATGTCCTTGCTTTCTCCTCACTCTCTCTCTCCCTTTGACTAACTCTGGTCTTTCCTGTTGGCCCCCTCCCCATGCTCCTCCTTTTAGAATCTGTGACTATAATGAGCTATTTTTTAAAAGGCAACCATCGCTTGATTTTTTGGTCCTGCCATATATGATTGATAATAATATTCTATATTTTAAAACAGGGCTTTTTTTGTGGCTCAGATAGTAAAGAATCCACCTGCAATGAAGTGACACTCTTCTATATAATAATTAATTGATTTTTTTCTGGCTGCATGTAACATTATTTATTTAAGCAATCCTTTATAAATGGACAATTATATTGATTCAATTCTTTTGTCATTTTTACAAGTACTTCAGTGACAGCTTTCAGTTTTCTTAATATCTGGGGCAAAAATTCTTAAAGATTTATTCTTAGAATTGTTTTGTCCTTTGTGTTAGATATTATTTGAAGAATTAGCATAATTTTAAAATATCTGCTGAGATCTATTTATGGGCATAGTGCTAGGATCTATATGGCACATTCCATGTTACAGGTGTTTTCTAGATTAGTAAAAAGTTAGTAGAAAATATTAATAAATATATAAAAAAACAATAATAATAATAACAGTAGTTGGTATTCATCAGAAACATATTTCAGTGTCAGGCAGTGAACTACTAAGAACAACAACAACAAATAGATAATGCTTTCTATGTGGCAAACAGCATGCTACATGTTAGACTTCTTTTATTACCCTATTTAATATTTATCAAAGATATATGAGGTAAACATTCCTACTCACGTTTTATATACATAGAAACTTAAGCAGGACTTTCTTAAAATTGCAATTTGAAAGGGAAGGACTGGAATTTAGTCTTCGTAAGAATTCAGCAAAAAAGTATCATTATGCCCATTTTAAAATGAAAGTAAGAGAGATTCAATAAGTTTCTTAAGATCACATAATTGCTCAGTAAAAAATGGATTTAACTAACTCAGGTCTGTGGAAAACCAAAACTACTTTCTACCAATACTTATAAGTAGGTATCTTGGGTTCAATGTTCAGAGTGTATGCAATTTTAGAGCTAGAATGGTTTATCTGACTAGCTTGCTAATATCTTCTGCTTGAGACTCAGAGCATGGAAATGATTTTGGTTACTTGACTATGTGGTTAGGCCTGACCTCTCAGGAGTATGTGGCAAGAAAACAAGAACAAAGCTAACATATGTATCACATCTGAATAGCAATGATGGGTCTGATTTGAAAAGGAGAAAAATGCAAAAGACTTGGAAGTTCATTGTTTATGACACTTCCTGTTTCAAGGAACAGAACATCCAACCAATCGGTTCAGTTAAGTCCACCTGTTTGTGATTCCATGGACTGCACAATGCCAGTCTTCCCTGTCCATCATCAACTCCCAGAGCTTGCTCAAACTCATGTCCATCGAGTCAGTGATGCCATCCAACCATCTCATTCTCTGTAGTCCCCTTATCCTCCTGTCTTTAATCTTTCCCAGCATCAGAATCTTTTCCACTGAGTCAGTTCTTTGCATCAGGTGGCCAAAGCTTCAGCATCAGTCCTTCCAATGAATATTCAGGACTGATTTCCTTCAAGACTGACTGGGTTGATGTCCTTGCTGTCCAAGGGAATCTCAGGAATCTTCTCCAACACCACAGTTCAAAAGCATCAATTCTTCAGCGATCAGGTTTCTTTATAGTCAAACACTCACATTTATACATGACTACTGGAAAAACCACTAGCTATGAATGGATGGACATTTGTAAGCAAAGTAATGTATCTGCTTTTTAATATGATGTCTACATTGGTCATAGCTTTTCTTCCAAGGAGCAAACATCTTTTGATTTCATGGCCACAGTCACCATCTGCAGTGATTTTGGAGCTCAAGAAAATAAAGTCTTTCACTGTTTCCATTGTTTCCTCATCTATTTGTCATGAAGTTATGGGAGTAGATGTCATGATCTTTGGTTTTTGAATGTTGTTTTAAGCCAGGTTTTTCAGTTTCCTCTTTCACTTGCATCAAGAAATTCTTTAATTCCTCTTTGCTTTCTGCCATAAGGGTGGTGTCAATCTGCATATCTGAGGTTATTGATATTTCTACCAACAATCTTGATTCAAGCTTGTGCTTCATCCAGCCCAGCATTTCGCATGATGTATTCTGCATATAAGTTAAATAAGCAGCATGGCAATATACAGCCTTGATGTACTTTTTTCCCAATGTGGAACCAGTCTTTTGTGTCATGTCTAATTCTAGCTGTTGCTTCTTGACCTGCATACAGATTTCTCAGGAGGCAGGTACTATGTTGTTGTTGTTTAGTCCTTGAGTTGTGTCTGACATTTTTGTGACCCCTGGACTATAGCCTACCAGGTTTCTCTGTCCATGGGTTTTCCCTGGAAAGAATACTGGAGTGGGTTGCCGTTTCCTTCTCCAGGGGATCTCCCTGACCCGAGGATCAAAGGTGGATTCTTTACCACTGATCTGCCAAGGAAGCCCAAGGAGAACTAAAACTTCCAAGTTTGGTTCAGCAGTTCAACATTACCAAAGATATTAGAGCTTTTTCTACTTTTGTTCTGTCATCCTTGTTGTGATAGCAAATTCTTCTTAGGGTCAGCCTTTTTAGTAGCCCCGGGTGTCTCATGTAAACACAATCAGTTGCTGCCAGTGGAGAAGAAAATGGTGCTTTGGTCTGTGTGCCTTTGTGTGTGTGTGTGTGTGTTCAAGGGAGGGAAATTTTCCAAGAATTACTGCATCTCTCCTCTATCTTTCATTAAGAAGGACTGGGGTACAAATTCTGCTATATTTACAATTCTGAGCAAACATGTTTCTTGGTTTTTAAGCTTATAAGATATGAAGACATGTTTGCTAAGGAGGAAAACATAGGAACAGGAAAGGCTATTGGACAGAAAACCAGCAATGATTGTACAGATAAGTTAAGGACAAGCTAAGAGGCAAGGAGCCAAGTAAAAACAGCTAAGTGTATGGACTAAGGTGATAGGAGTATGTTAAAACATGATAACAAGGTTATAGGAGTATACTGAGCAAGATACCAAAAACTTTTTAGTTCACAGGAAATGATAACGATTTTCAGAAAAACAAAATAATCTAGGGCTCTAAGTTAGTTGCAGGAGTAAAACTGTGGGCGATCAGAATATGCCAGTGCCATTAACTGAAACACGGGAATCAACATCTGAGTCAGCCCTGTAGAGTTTCGCCTCACAAGCAGTCCAAATGTTTATCTGTAGTTTCTAAAGTTGCTAAACTCCAGTGCAGAGGGCACGTTCTAAGCTCTGCTTTGAATCTTTTGTTTTGTACCTGCTTTCTCTAATCTGGTATCTCAAGCATGTGTGTTTTGGCCCTTTGATGGGACTGCATATCGAAAGTGAAATTCTTGCTTAATCTGGGAAGAAATTTTCTGTAAGTCTAATGTGCTCATAATCTTCACTCTGTCCAGGCTCCCAAAACACATCTAGGATTCTTAGCTTGTGAGATTGAGGTCATTTCAAAAAAGATGTGCTTTGGGAAATGACTTTTAAAAAAGCAGTGAATTTGGGTTGGAGACATAGTGATATAGAGATAATTAGGGAAATCAAAAAGGTGGCAGGGTAGTGAGGTAGTTTAGATTTGTGGTTATATAGCTCAAAAAACATATGAAGCTCATTTTGTAAATTGATACTCTGTCAATATTAGGGTTGAAAACATAGACGGGTAAATTTAAAGTAGCATCATATAATACACAGAGCATTTATTTCTGATACAGATAGTTTTTAGTATACATATTTTGGTGAATGTGGACAGTTTTTCTATATGGCTTAATCATCTTTTATACAACTAAGAGAACTTCCTTAAAAGGATAATTCTGAAAACAAAAAGCTATAATGGATATCAAATTAAAATAGCACAAAATTATAAATAAAATAAGTTCTTTTGAGAATGTGAAATTAGAATAGTTTATCAAAGGGATGAAAATGGAATTATATATTGGATAATTATAGGTTAGATATATAATTATTCTTTATGTATTAGATAAGGCCTTCCCAGGTGTCACTGGTGGTAAAGAATCTGCCTATCAGTACAGCAGACAGAAGAAATGTGGGTTCAATACCTGGATAAGGAAGATCCCCTGGAGTAGGAAATGGCAACCCACTCCAGTATTCTTGCCTGGAAAATATCATGGACAGAGAAGCTTGGCGGGCTACAGTCCATGGGTTCATGAAGAGTCAGACACAACTAAAGCAACTTAGAATGCATGCATATTAGATAAAGACAATACACTTCCCACAATGACTCCTCTTCGTTGTCATGCAGAAAGAGTTTATTTTCAAGTGTCCCTTGGTTATGAGTCACTTTTCAGAAATAGGGATGTGTATCTCACTCCCTGTTTGAGGTAGTTGAGGTTAATTGTAATTGAGCATTCTCAGAGCTCCTATCTTTGAATATCTACAGGTGGAATGTGCTAAAAAAAAAAAAAAAAAAAAAAAAAAAAAAAAAAAAAAAAAAAAAAGTTT
>SJYV01042151.1:502167-566619 GCA_006410875.1 Neotragus pygmaeus
CCAGCATCACAGTCTTTTCCAATGAGTCAACTCTTCACATGAGGTGGCCAAAGTACTGGAATTTAGCTTCAGCATCCTTCCCTCAAAAGAAATCCCAGGGCTGATCTCCTTCAGAATGGACTGGTTGGATCTCCTTGCAGTCCAAGAGACTCTCAAGTCTCCAACACCACAGTTCAAAAGCATCAATTCTTTGGCACTCAGCCTTCTTCACAGTCCAAATTTCACATCCATAAATGACTACTGGAAAAACCATAGCCCTGACTAAACAGAACTTAGTTGGCAAAGTCATGTCTCTGCTTTTGAATATGCTATCTAGGTTGGTCATAACTTTTCTTCTTGCAAGAGGGCATCAGAAGGCAGACACACTGAAACCATACTCACAGAAATCTAGTCAATCTAATCACACTAGGATCACAGCCTTGTCTAACTCAATGAAACCAAGCCATGTCTGTGGGGCAACCCAAGATGGGCGGGTCCTGGTGGAGAGGTCTGACAGAATGTGGTCCACTGGAGAAGGGAATGGCAAACCACTTCAGTATTCTTGATTTGAGAACATTATGAACAGTATGAAAAGAGAAAATGATAGGATACTGAAAGAGGTACTCCCCAGATCAGTAGGTGCCCAATATGCTACTGGAGGTCAGTGGAGAAATAACTCCAGAAAGAATGAAGGGATGGAGCCAAAGCAAAGTGACACTTTAGTTGCCAGAATATTCTCATTGTCTCCCTTACATTCCCCAGCCACCCTTGAAGAATCATTCATGTGACCAGTCCTGACCAATAAACTATGATCAGAAATGTCTCTTGATATTTATGGGCTAAAACAATTAGAGGCAAATGTGCCTCCTCCATTCTTTACTGCCCCTTCTGTGGTAACTGAGGAGATCATGTGTTGAGTTGACAGATCCCCAAAATGAAAGTAGCTTGGATCTTGCATTGGAATTTTTATGCAAGAAAAATAAATCATTTGTGCTTTGGGGTTTATTAATTACTACCCAGTAATTAAATTATCTTGATTAACACAGAAGGTGGTGAAAACTGAGATTATGTCATGCTGTGAAAGACACAAAAGGAAAAAGATTAAAAAACAAACAGAATGGGAAAATGTTAACACTGACAGTTTCATAGAGGGAATAAACAGAGATGAAGAACAAACACGATCATTGCTTTGTCATTTAGATCTACCGTAGACCTTGGAAAAACAATCTCACTGTTGTTCTTGATAGAAGGCAAAACTGAAATTGAAAGAGAACTGACTGCAGTGAGAAATTGGAGGCAATGAAAGTAGACTACGTATTTTACAAGTTTGGTATGAACCTGAAGGATTCCTATTGTCCTCACTTCTGGAATGCATAATTAGAATAAATGTCCTCAGTAACAGGCAGATCCCTACACTGGCTCCCTGACTTGTGAAGTGAAGTCTATTACATTGGAAAAGGTCAAGCAGAAATCCCTAGAACTACCGCTACCTAAAAAAGGATAAGCTGCACGCATTACTGCAGTCCCTCTAGGACTTAGAGCTTAGTTCTACCATTTAAAGCCTTGAAAGATGCAGGACCGGTGAATCCTAGTACATTCACATTCAGCTTATCTATTTGGATCCTGCAGAAGGCATGGGTCTTAGAGAATGACAATGGATTATAATAATTGCTTAACTAGATAGCTGTTTCAAATGCAGCTCTGTACCAGAAATTATTTCATTACTGGAGCAAATTAACACATGCCCTGGTACCTGGCATGTAGCTGAAAAATTATCCCCCCCCCAATTTATGTTAGTAAAAATGACCAGGATCAGTTTACTGGTAAGGCCAATAATCCAGCTTCATCATCCTACCTCAAGAATTCATCAATCTCCAGCTCTAGAATTCAGTTCACAGGGATTTTGATTTCCTTATCCTTTCATAAGATATCACCTGGTCCTTTACAAATATGACATTATGTTATTTGGGCCTATTTACTGAGTGACCTGAGAAGCTGATTGACCTTGAGAAAGATTGAACAGCTGTGAACAGAAAATATAAAGGAAGCAGGATTAGATAGAGAAAGTCCAAGACTGGGTCACAGAAGTCAAAGTCTTGGAAGTGAAGTTACCCTGTAAAGGGAATTTCATTATGGGCAGAAATATCCAGGCATTAGTACCCTGACCATGCAGTGTGATCTGCTGAAAGATGCCTGGAAAAAGCATGGGCCCCAACTCAAAAGCTGAGGAGAGCAATGCTGGAATTTCTCAGTTAAGTCTTATACAGATGGATGGCAAACTGTTTTCTGTAGGAAGATCCGGGGGCACACAGTCCATGCCTACCACAGGCCTAAGAAGACCAGGCAACATCAAAAATGATATCTTTTGAGATTTTATGTTCTTTATTGGGAAAAAACTTTTGCTCCTAGTATCTCTATTGCTAGTTTATTGAATCATTTACCTTGTCCTAATAGATGGGGAAACAGTGTCAGACTTTATTTTGGGGGGCTCCAAAATCACTGCAGATGGTGACTGCAGACATGAAATCAAAAGGCACTTACTCCTTGGAAGAAAAGTTATGACCAACCTAGATAGCATATTCAAAAGCAGAGACATTACTTTGCCAGCTAAGGTCCGCCTAGTCAAGGCTATGGTTTTTCACGGTAGTCACATATGGATGTGAGAGTTGGACTGTGAAAAAGGCTGAGCGCTGAAGAATTGATGCTTTTGAACTGTGGTGTTGGAGAAGACTCTTGAGAGTCCCTTGGACTGCAAGGAGATCCAATCAGTCCATTCTGAAGGAGATCAGCCCTGGGATTTCTTTGGAAGGAATGATGCTAAAGCTGAAACTCCAGTACTTTGGCCACCTCATGTGAAGAGTTGACTCACTGGAAAAGACTGTTATGCTGGGAGGGATTAGGGGCAGGAGGAGAAGGGGACGACTGAGGATGAGATGGCTGAATGGCATCACTGATTCGATGGATGTGAATCTGAGTGAACTCTGGGAGTTGGTGATAGACAGGGAGGCCTGGCGTGTTGTGATTCATGGGGTCGCAGAGAGTCGGACACGACTGAGCGACTGAACTAAACTGAACTGAATTGAATAGATTGACATAATGACAGTGGTGTAGGAACTTTGTGTTTTTGTTTCTGTTGTCAAAGGAAAAATTAATTGGCTTGTTGTTTAATTGTTAAGTTATATCCAACTCTTTTGTGACTCCATGGACTATAGTCCATCAGGCTCCCCTGTCCATGGGATTTCCCAGTCAAGAATACCAGAATGGATTCCCATTTCCTCCTCCAGGGAATATTCCTGACCCAAGTATCAAATCCATGTCTCCTGCCTTGACAGGTGGGTTCTTTTCCACTGAGTAACCAGGAGAGCTCCAATTGGCTTCTAGAAAAAATAAAACAAAACAAAACTGCCCCTCACTTAATAATAACAGAGATAGGAAGAAAGAATTATGTCTTTTTATGACATTTGAAAGAAAGAATCATGGAGCAGTAAGAGCTACCATGTAGATATAAACCTCCATTGCAGGAGACCAGAGAAGACAGATTATAATTTGCAGAGCGATGCTGTATTTTCAAAAATCATAAACAGAGATGGCAAAGATGTTTATCATTACAAAATCTCAGCTGTCAGATCTCCTCATAGATTAAACTACTATGTTAACATGTATTACAAATCTAGACACATTGACAGAAAGGTCTAGCAAATCAAAGACAGAAATAATAAGTATTATCACTCTCAGGGCTTTATGTAATTCAATGATAGAGAAATTGATCTTCAGTTAAAGCAATAACAATGCAAGCTTTTCTCTAATTAGATAGCAATAATCTTAGAGAAGATAACAGAGATGTTTTGAGATTAAACTTTCATTGTACAACTGTAAACTGTACACTATCTGTACTACTTAAAAAATTATTGTCTTAGAGGAATATGTCTCTAAATTTTGAGTTAATCTGAGTAATGCATATCATTATAGGTATTAAAATCTTTGCAAAAGGAGTTAGTGATATACATGGGCTTTTTTAATAATAAAATATGTCAAGGATAATTGGAAAATTTTATGGTAGATAGATCTAGATAGATTTTTGCCAATTTTATTTTGTCTTTATTTGCTAGATTTAAAAGAATGAAAACCAATAGTATGCTTGAAAACATGAGGCTCACAATGCATCTATATCTTGCTCTAGAGAGAATATTCTTAGGATGCATGGAGTAGAGACATTTAATCTTGATCTAATCTGGGACTGAGGTAATAAATGGCTTGAATTTAAACCTTTTGTCAGATTATCTATTTCTATTGCACCTTCACTTCTAAGGAGTAACCAGCCCTTCATATTTCCCAACAGAAGAACACATGCTCACCAAGGCTCCTCCTCTTCGGTGTACTCTAAACTCCAACTGTGGTCTCCCAACCTAGTGAAACTGCTTAAAACTCCCTCATCTTCTAAACATCTAGTCTGCCACTTAATAAATGGAAAATGTCTCAAGGGGAGAATAGAATTAATTCTAAGAGTTTCTTCTTAGCACTTTTCTCCAGTCTAAAATCTTATGTTCTCCAGTTTTCATTATTTAATTAGTACTCAAATGCTTTCAAACAGGTGTACACTATATTTCCTGTTGTTTTTCATGGGAGATTTGCCCTCAAACAATCCATTCTGTCATAGCTGGAAATAAAAGTCAAGTGTTCAGTATTTAATCTGCAAATTAGTGTCTGTAATTGATAAAAAAAAACTTTCCAGGTTTGGTTAGCTGTGAGTTACATAAGAGGCCAGACTCCAGAAACAACTGGTCAACATTTCATCCATCTTTAATTCTAACTAATGAGGGCTTTAGATAAATGTTAGAAGTTTCCTTTTTCTTAAGAGTGAATTTTGAGGGATTATCACTTTAAAATTTGTCACTTTTTAATTAAATTATGATTAGAATTGCTATTGTTATTTTTAATTGTGAAAGTGTTTAAGCTACCTGGATTTCCTATGATATTGTAAAGATACACTGCAAATTGGATGAATAGTATATACACCATCTATCAAAAACGTTATTCATCAATCTTTAGAATGGTCCTTGACACTTGATTAGATTATAGTCTTATTATACTGTGAGAGATTTGGAGAATTCTGGTTGCCTATAATTGATTTATAATGATAAATGGTTTTACTTCTACAATTTCTCTTATTGCCTTGTGGGAACATTTCTTTCAAGGTACGGACAAAGATCCTAAGAGGGCACAGGTGAGAATGTATTTTTCAAGTTTCGTGGTCATTGCTTTTCTAAACAGAAGTGAAGCTGTGATTGTGGAGACCTATAGATTTCACCTACACCTAATTTTTGTGCTGATTTCAGATGTTCACACAAATAAGATTTACAAATAAAATTTTGTAAGTTGAATTCATTTAAGTTAGCTTTCAACATACCTAAAATATAATTTTCTAAATAGAAATACAATTTAAGTCTTAAAGATAGGGTTGAAAACTGGCAGAAATTTGGCTACATACATGTGTGTACATATGTGTTTATGCATGTATGTGCACATGTGTACGTGCATATAGCTGTTCATCTAGTTTACTCAGCTTACTGGTACTGCCATATACAGTGCTACATGCTGAATAGCTTCAAACAACAGACATTTATTGTTAGTTCTGGAGGCTAGAAATCTGAAATCAAGGTGTCAGCAGAGCTGCTTCTGTCTGAATGCTCCGAGCAATACATTTTTCCATGCCTCTCTCCCAGCTTCTGGTGACATTCAGCGTTCCTTGCCATCCCTTGACAAGGGATGCGTTACTCTGATATCTGCCTGCATTTTTACCTGTCGCTCTCTCAGTGTCTCCATACCTGCACATGTTCAATCAATAAGGGAACCAATCATATTGAATTAGAGTCTCACTCTACTCCAGTATGACCCCGTCTTACCTGATTACATATACAATGGCTCCATTTACAGCTAAGGGTACATGGAGCTAGAGCTTCAACTATCTTTTGGGAGATGGGACACAATACAAACTGTAATAGGTGGTATGCATGCAAACTAAGTTAAATAAACAGGGTGACAATGCAAAGCATTGTCATACTGTGCAACTGAGCAACTGAACTGAGAAGTAGCACATTCCCCCAAAAAAGAAACATACATAGTTCCCAGATGTTGCATCTAATCAGTTCAGTTCTGTCACTCAGTCATGTCTGACTCTTTATGACCCCATGGACTACAGTGCACAAGGCTTCCCAGTCCATCACCAACTCCTGGGGCTTACTCAAATTCATGTCAGTTAAGTCACTGATGACATTTTAATCATTTCATCCTTAGTCTATCCCCTTCTCCCACCTTCAGTCTGTCCCAGCATCTCAGTCTTTTCCAATAAGTCAGTTCTTCACATTAGGTGGCCAAAGTATTGGAGTTTCAGCTTCAACATCAGTCCTTCCAATGAATATTCAGAACTGATTTCCTTTAGGGTTGACTAGTTGGAACTCTTTCCAGTCGAAGGGACTCTCAAGAGTCTTCTCCAACACCACAGATCAAAAGCATAAATTCTTCGGAGCTCAGCTTTCTTTAAGTCCAACTCTAACATCTATTCATGACTACTGGGAAAACCATAGCTTTGACTAGATGGACCTTTCTTGGCAAAGTAATGTCTCTGCTTTTGAATAAGCTATCTAGGTTGGTCATAACTTTTCTTCCAAGAAGCAAGTGTCTCTTAATATTATGGCTGCAGTCACAATCTACAGTGATTTTGTAGGCCCAAAAAATAGTCTCCAACTGTTTGCATTGTTTCCCCATTTGCCATGAAATGATGGGTCTAGATGCTGTGATCTTAGTTTTCTAAATGTTGAGTTTTAAGCCAACTTTTTCACTCTCTTTCACTTTCATCAAGAGGCTCTTAATTCTTATTTGTTTTCTGCCATAAGGATGATGTCATCTGCATATCTGAGGTTACTGATATATATCCTGAAAATTTTGATTCTATCTTCTGCTTCATCCAGTCCAGCATTTCACATGGTGTACATTGCATATAAGTTATATAAGCAGGGTGACAATAAACTGCCTTGATGTATTCCTTTCCTGATTTGGAACCAGTGTGTTTTTCCATGTCCAGTTCTAACTGTTGCTTCTTTACTTGCATACAGATTTCTCAGGAGACAGGTCAGATGGTCTGGTATTCCCAACTCTTGAAGAATTTTCCGGTTTGTTGTGATCCATAGTCAAAGGCTTTGGGTTAGTCAATAAAAGAGTAGTTAATGGTTTTATCGGGAACACTCCTGCTTTTTCTATGATCCAATGGATGTTGGCAATTTGGTCTCTAGTTCCTCTGTTTTTTCTAAACCCAGCTTGAACATCTGGAAATTCACAGTTCATGTACTGTTGAAGCCTGGATTGGAGGATTTTGAGTATTACTTTGCTAGCTTGTGAGGTCAGTGCAATCGTGTGGTAGTTTGAACATTCCATTCTTTGGCATTGCCTTTCTCTGGGAATGGAAACAAAACTGACCTTTTCCAATCCTGTGGTCACTGCTGAGTCTTCCACATTTGTTGGTTTCCTGAATGAGGCACTTTCATAGCATCATCTTTTAGGATTTGAAATAGCTCAACTAGAATTCCATCACTTACACTAGCATTGCTCATAGTGATTCTTCCCAAGGCTTACTTGGCTTTGCATTCCAGGATGTCTGGCTCTAAGTGAGTGATCACACCGTTGTGGTTCTATGGCTCATAAAGATCTTTTTTGTATAGTACTTCTGCGTATTCTTGCCACTTCTTCTTAGATCTTTCTGCTTCTGCTAGGCCTATGCCATTTCTTTCCTTTATTTTGCCATCTTTGCATGAAATGCTCCTTTGGTATCTCTAATTTTCTTGAAGAGATCTCTAGCATTGATCACTGAGAAAGACTTTCTTGTCTCTACTTGCTGTCTGGAACTTGCATTCAGATGGGTATATCTTTCCTTTTCTACTTTGCTTTAGTGTCTCTTCTTTTCTTAGCTATTTATAAGACCTCCCCAGACAATTATTTTGCCTTTTTTCATTTCTTTTTCTTGGGGATGGTCTTGATCCATAGTTCTTCAGGTACTGTCTCCAACAGATCTAACTCTTTGAATCTGTTTGTCACTTCCACTGTATAAGTGTAAATGATTTGATTTAGGTCATACCTGAATTATTTAGTGGTTTTCCCTACTTTCTTTAATTTCAGTCTGAATTTGGCAATAAGGAGTTCATATTCTGAGCCACAGTCAGCTCCAGGTCTATTTTTTACTGAGTGTATATAACGTCTCCATCTTTGGCTGCAAAGAATATAATCAATCTAAGTATTGACCATCTGGTAATGTACGTTTGTAGAGACTTCTCTTGCATTTTTGGTAAAGGGTGTTGGGTGTTTGCTTTGATCAGTGCTTTCTCTCAGCAAAACTGCTAGCCTTTGCCCCGCTTCATTTTGTACTTTAAGGGAAAATTTGCCTGTTACTTCAGGTATCTCTTTACTTCCTACTTTTACTTTCCAATTCCATATGAGGAAAAGGACATCTGTTTTGGGTGATAGTTCTAGGAGATCTTGTAAGTCTTCATAGAAGCATTTGACTTCAATTTCTTCAGAAATACTGCTTGGGGCATAGACTTGGATTACTGGATATTGAATGGTTTGCCTTGAGCAGGAACAGAGATCATTCTCTTGAGTCGTTTTTGAGATTGCACCCAAGAACTGTTCTTTGAACTCTTTTGTTAACTATGATGGCTACTCCATTTCTTCTAAGAGATTCTTGCCCACAGTAGTAGATCTAATGGTTATCTGAGTTAAATTTGCTCATTCCAGTCCATTTTCATCCCCTGATGCCTGAAATATTGATATTCACTCTTGCTATCACCAGTTTGACCACTTCCACTTAGCCTTTATTCACGGACTTAACATTTCAGGTTCCTATGCAATATTGTTATTTACAGCATTGGACTTCGATTGCCAGTCACTTCTACAACTGGGTATTGTTTTTGTTTTGGCTCCATCTCTTCATATTATTTGGAGTTATTTCTCCACTCTTCTCCAGTAGCATATTGGGCATCTGTTGACCTGGGGAGTTCATCTTTCAGTTTCCTATCTTTTGCCTTTTCATATTGTTCATGGGGTTCTCAAGGCAAGAAAACCTAAGTGATTTGCCATTCCCTTCTCCAGGGGACCACATTTTGTCAGAACTCTCCACCATGAATGTCTTCATTCCTACATGAAGGAATGAATTCCTAAATGTGTCCTCACATGGCATGGCTCATAGTTTCCTTGAGTTAGACAAGGTTGTGGTCTGTGAGACCAGTTTGATTAGTTTTCTGTGATTGTGGTTTTCATTCTGCCTGCCTTCTGAGGCATAAGGACTTCCCTGATAGCTCAGTTGGTAATAATCAACCTTCAATGCAGGAGACCCCAGTAGGATTCCTGGGTCAGGAAGATACTCTGGAGAAGGGATGGGCTTCCCACTCCATTATTCTTGGGCTTCGCTGTGGCTCAGCCGGTAAACAACCAGCCTACAATGCAAGAGACCTGGGTTCAATCCTGGGTTGGGAAGATACCCTGGAGAAGGGAAATGCCACCCACTCAAGTATTCTAGCCTAGAGAATTCCATGCACCAGTCCATGGGGTTGCAAAAAGTGGGACACGACTGAGCAACTTTCACTTTCACTTTCTAAAGGATAAGGATAAGAGGCTTATGGAAGCTTCCTAATAGGAGAGACTGACTAAAGGGGAAACAGGGTCTTGTTTTGATGAGTGGAGTCATGGTCAATATATCTCTAATACAATTTTCTGTTAATTGGCAGGGCTGTGTTCTCTCCCTGTTGTTTGACCTGAGACCAAACTATAGTGGAGATGATGAAGATAATGGTGACCTCCTTCAAAACTTACATGCGACTGGAAAGCAGACTCTTGCAGGGCACCAACAAAACCTTGTGCACACCAGGACCCAGAAGGAAAAAGCAGTGACCCCACAGGAGATTGACCCAGTCTTGCCTGTGAACATCCACTAGTCTCTGGCAGAGGCAGGGATTGGTGGTGGCCTGCTGCAGGGTTGGGGACATTGCAGCAGTACATGCATGGGACCTTTTGAACGAGGTCTCCATTATCCTCATCATAATCAGTAAAACTTAAAATTATTTTATTGTGACCATTCTCTTTGGTTCATATAATAAAAACAAAAAAAGAAAAACGATCAATTTTAGTACAACCTGATTCATAAATAGGCAATACTCTATCACCAGATCAAAACTGATATATCTTTAAAATATGCCATTAGTGATGGTTAATTTTACATGTCAACTAGGCTGACCATAAAGTACCCAGATTAACTTATTTCTGGGTGTACTGTGAGAATGTTTTGGGACCAAATGAACATTTGAATCAGTGGACTCAATAGATTTCCTGCCCCAATTTTTTGAGCTTCATACAGGAGCAACCCGAGGAGGGGTGGATGTGCAGGAGCAGGAGGGTCTAGAGGAGCTATCCCACGTTGAAGGTCAGGAACAGTGGCTGTAAGGAGATACAGCCTTACCTCCTCCAAGGTAAGGAGCAGTGGCTGCGCTTTGCTAGAGCAGCCATGAAGAGATACCCCATGCCCAAGGTAAGAGAAACCCAAGTAAGTTGGAAGGTGTTGCAAGAGGGTATCAGAGGGCAGACACATTGAAACCATTCTCACAGAAAACTAGTCAATCTAATCACACTAGGGCCACAGCTTTGTCTAACTCAATGAAACAAAGCCATGCCTGTGGGGCAACCCAAGATGGGCAGGTCATGGTGGAGAGGGCTGACAGAATGTGGTCCACTGGAGAAGGGAATGGCAAACCACTTCAGTATTCTTGCCTTGAGAACCCCATGAACAGTATGAAAAGGCAAAATGAAAGGATACCAAAAGAGGAACTCCCCNGTGGGCTGCCGTCCATGGGGTCGCACAGAGTCGGACACAACTGAAGCGACTTAGCAGCAGCAGCAGCAGTGCTTTTAGGGAGCGAAAAGTGAGAAAGGGTTACAGGGCAAACACCGGAAATTGAGCTTTTTAGGTCTGATTTCCTAAACCGAATAGTTTTTTTACATGGATATTCATCATTACACTTGCCTCTATGTTTGTATCATTTTCTATACCTGAAAGAGTAGGACATTAAAAAAATTAATGCTAAGAAATGAATAAATTCACAAATTTAGTTTCTATTGATCAAAGTAGCATTGTATCATTTGCTCATCTTAAAAAATAATATTTCCTTGATTTTTCTTTCTATATTTACATACAAGACTCCTAGTTTTAAAGCAACATTCTGAAATTAAGAGGAAAATCTGGAGGCATCAAGTCTTTTCTTTTGAGCTGAAAAGAAGAAAATGATAAAGAAATAGAAAAACGCCATAACTCCTTTCTCATTTGTGGCAGATTTTTGCTATTGGTTTGATTTTGCTTGGCCTGTACAGTAACTCTCTTATGATCCTTCCCAAGGCAAGTCTATATTTGCATGTCTCTTTTAGATTACTTTCTTCTATTTGGACTTTAATCCTGCCCTTAGAATTTTGAAGTGGGACTGTAAACACCTATTAATCCTTCTTCATTTGATTCCTGCCCTAATCCTAGAACTATGGAAACTCAGAAAAGGAAATTAAGGAAAACTGTTCATCTACATTCTTTCTTAATACTCTGCACTCTTCATACACAAGGTGGTCTGCAGACCAAGGTCATGAGCACCCTCATTATCATCCAAGAGTATGCTTAAAAAGCAGAATCTTAGATTCTATCCAGGTCTACTAAACCAGAATGGTCATCTGAGGGCTGCCAGTGTTTAATAGGCCCATTCAAGTTTGGAAGAACTGGGTCTATAATATTCCCAAAAAGTAACCATGGGCTGCCTATGAGGGACAGAAATAAGAGTTACCCAATCTTGATTTACCCTATTTCATTTTCAAGAACTCTTATTAGAAAAATCAACCCTCCTTCCTTCTTTCCTTCTTCATTCTACTCTTCCTCCCTCTCTCCCTCCATCCCTTCTTAGCAAAAAAAATTTGAAAGTTAAGAGAAAAGTGTTAGCTGCTCATCGTGTCCCACTCTTTGCAACCCCATGGACTGTAGCCCACCAGGTTCCTCTGTCCATGGAATTCTCTGGGCAAGAATACTGGGGTGGGTTGCCATTCCCTTCTCCAGGGGATCTTCTAGACCCAGGGATTAAACCCGGGTCTCCCACAGTGCAAGCAGATTCTTTACCATCTGAGCCACCTCTGAGTGCCTATGTTCCCAGGCTCTGAGGGAGGGGTAAAAAGCTCCTTCATGGAGCTTACATTATGCTAGAAGCCTTTTTTCGGTTTCTCAGTTCCTGTCCCTCCCCCTGTGTCTAGCCCCAGTCTGATCCGATCCTACCATTAAAAGTAGAATGAACAGAAATGAGATTCATAAACGAGTGCTCCTTGGTTTATGGGTTGAACTCATCGTGTGACTATGCGCAATTAACCAAACTCCATTAAACCTAAGATTTCAACATGCAAAATGAAGACAGTATCATCTTCCCCACATGGTTGTTCTATTGATTTATTTACAAACTGCTGAGAAAAGAAGTAAAACAAGGTGAAGGAGAAAAGGAAAGATATATCCATCTGAAGGCACAGTTCCAAAGAATAGCAAGAAGACATAAGAAAGCCTTCCTAAGTGATCAATGAAAAGAAGTAGGGGAAAACAATAGAATGGGACAGATTAGAGATCTCTTCAAGAAAATTAGAGATACCAAGGGAACATTTCATGCAATGACAGGCACAATAAAGGAGAGAAACAGAATGGACCTAACAGAAGCCGGAGATATTAAGAAGAGGTGACAAGAATACACAGAACAACTATATAGAAAAGATCTTCATGACCCAGATAACCATGATGGTGTGATCACTCACCTAGAGCCAGACATGCTGGAATGCAAAGTCAACTGCACCCTAGGAAGCATCACTACCAACAGCTAGGGGAGGTGATGGAATTACAGTTGAGCTATTTCAAATCCCAAAAGATGATGCTGTGAAAGTGTTGCACTCAATATGCCAGCAATTATGGAAAACTCATCAGTGGCCACAGGACTGGAATAGGTCACTTCTCATTTCAAAGAAAGTCAATGCCAAAGAACGTTCAAACTGCCACACAATTGCCCTCATTTCACACGCTTGAAAAGTAATGCTCAAAATTCTCCAAGCTAGACTTCAATAATACATGAACTGAGAATTTCCAGATGCTCAAGCTGGATTTAGAAAAGGAAGAGGAATCAGAGATCAAATTGCCGGCATCTGTTCGATTGTAGAAAAAGTGAGAGAATTCCACAAAAACATCTACTTCTGCTTCATTGACTATGCTTACGCCTTTGACTGTGTGGATCACAACAAATTGTGGAAAATTCTTAAAGAGATGGGAATACCAAGCAACCTTACCTGCCTCCTGAGAAATCTCTATGATGGTCAAGAAGCTACAGTTAGAACGGGACATGAAACAACAGATGGGTTCCAAATTGGGAAAGGAGTAGTAAAGGCTGTATATTGTCAACCTGCTTATTTAACTTATATGCAGAGTACATCATGTCAAATGCCAGGCTGGATGAAGCACAAGCTGGGATCAAGATCGCCAGGAGAAGTTCCAATAACCTCAGATATGCAGATGACACCATCCTTATGTTAGAAAGGGAAGAGGAACTAAAGGGCCTCTTGAGGAAGGTGAAAGAGGAGAGTGAAAAAGCTGCCTTAAAACTCAACATTCAGAAAACAAAGATTATGGCATCTGGTCCCATCACTTCATGGCAAATAGATGGGGAAACAATGGAAACAGTGACAAACTTTATTTTCTTGGTCTCCCAAATCACTGCAGATGGTAACTGCAGCCATGAAATTAAAAGATGCTTGCTCCTTGAAAGAAAAGCTATAACAAACCTAGATAGCATATTAAAGAGCAGAAACATTACTTTGCAAAACAAAGCCCCATATAGCTAAATCTATGATTTTTCCAGTAGCCATGAATGGATGTGAGTGTTGGACTATAAAGAAAGCTGAGTGCCAAAGAATGGATGCTTTTGAACTGTGGTGTTGGAGAAGACTCTTGAGAGTGTCTTGGACTGCAAGGAGATCAAACAAGTCAATTCTAAAGGAAATCAACCCTGAATATTCACTGGAACGACTGATGCTGAAGCTGAAGCTCCAATACTTTGGCCACCTGATTCGAAAAGCTGACTCTTTAGAAAATACCCTGATGCTGGGAAAGACTGAAGGCAGGAGGAGAAGGGTATGACAAAAGACAAGATGGTTGGATGGGATCACTGACTCATGGACAATGAGCTTGAGCAAGCTCTGGGAGATGGTAAAGGATAGGGAAGCCTGGCATGCTGCAGTCCATGGGATTGCATAGTCAGACACAACTGAGCAACTGAACAACAACAACCATCAATCAATCAATTTATTTAAACAATGTATATAAAACCAGTGGCTCGTGGTAGTCATCCAACAAATAGGTAGGCACAAGTGTTAACATGGGAGGGGTTTCCATCCAAATCTGCAAGTCTGTCCGTTTGCTTTGTTATTTTTTTCTTCAGTCCTCATAGAGTGTATGTTGGTTAAATGCAACCTGTTTGATCCAATGGTTTGGGTCATCTCCTCTCATGTGGAATGAACTGTGTCTTCCACATATGGTTTGTCTGCATTTGTACCTGACTTAGAAGTCAGTGAAACATGGGACAAAATACATGCTGGGCTTGACCTTCAAAGAATAAATCTGACAGTAAATCACTAGTAGGTGGGCTGAATTTTTAAGCTGCAAATGGTTTGCTAGTTACTAAGTTATTTGATGGCTTGTGGAGGAAGAAGGGAGAACTCCTCTAAATGCAAAGCAGGAAAAATGCAGTTAATTTCACACACTTTTGAATGGAGAACTTTCATGACAAATGGTACTTGTGGCTTTGTTATCTACAAAGAACAGTGTGTATCAAGGAAAAAAGGTTTCAGCTCCAAAGTCTAGAATGTTTATGGCCTGATGAAGCATGCTTGATGGCTTCATTTGAAAATTCTGTTTTCGTGTTTAGCTGATGAATAATAAAGGTACAATGGCTATGTGGCAAATTGTAAAGATAAATAAAAATATATAGAAGCACTTCTTCTTGTCTATTTAATAGCTGGAAAGATTTAAGAGATCATAAAATACGTGGGAAAACACCTTATTTCAGTAAGCATCTAAGATGTAAAAGCTATCATATCTCTAAGTTTTGACTGAAGAGCCAAAATGGAAAACATTTCTTACATTATGCATGAATGTTTCTTACTTATGTTATCTCACTCTTTGTCATATAGACACAATTTCTAAATTATTTTACTGTGCAAAAAATCCAAAACTGCTCTTGTACATATGTTTCTGCTGTAACAAAATTATAACTGCGTTTGTTTTAGTAAACTCATCAGAGTGAAGATATACTTGAGATACTCAGAAGATGGTTAATTTTCTTTTAACAAAGCAATATAATTATTTCTCTCCTTCTTAATATTATTCATCATTAAATGGAACTCATCCCCAGGTGATATAAAATTTCTCAATATCTTATTATACATGGGTTGCTTTTCTTCTTGCTAAAAGTATGTTGATTCAAAAGGGTTATTTTTAAACTCTGCAATGTGTAAGCAACTCATGAGCCTGGGCATCCAAATGTTATTTTATTCTGAGAAAATAGTGCACTTCACTTCCTAATACAGAAATTTATTTCTGAATATTTTCAATAGAATCTTTTGTATAGGAAATAATCAGGAAAGTTGAAGGCACACAAACATACTCCTTCCACAAATAATGTGTCTAATAAATCTGCAAATTAGACTACATTTCTTCACAGTAAATTATAATCCAACTGTCCAGAGTTTGTGAACATTATGCACAGTGGTAAGACAGTGACAGGTAAATGGTGCATTTAGGTCGTAAATTTGGGAAGCTTTTAGAAGCAGACACTGCCTTTTAGCTTTGAACATGCACAACCCTTTGTGAAAGTTAAAAATGTCTACTTTTATGAAGGAATTTTGAAGTTCCTTAGGACTTTAAAGTCTCAGAATGAAATACTTTTTGAAATATGGAAATCGTTTAAAACTTCATAAAAGTAAAATCTGCATATTCCAATTTCATTCCGAAAAGCTTCATGCAGTGATTTGGAGCAAAAGAAGACAGCTCTGGGGCTCTTGGGGTGATGTACACTAGCATTTCAATCATATAACATTTACACTGTGATCTAGGAGCAGACTAAACTTGTAGCTTTAGTTCAGTGGTAAATGTCACAAGATTAAGTACCTTTGCATAATCATCATCTTGTAATGCTCTTGAATGATCTTGTAAGATCACTGTCAGCTTTCAGTGTTCAAACGCTCATTCTACATGAATTAGGATTTGCTTTTAGAATCCACAAGTGAGAAATGGTTTAATTTTCATATTTCACAACTCTGATTCTCAAGCAATAGGCTCTCAACTCCTTTAACTGCTTGGTGTGGAGCTTATATGTGAATTTGTTTCTAGGTCAATAACTCGAGGTTCGGATTCTGGAAGAAGGTGCAGTTCCAGAAGAAGTCCTGGGCCACTTACTCTGCCAGCTGACCTGAGGTAGCATGGATTAGATTGGTCCATTTCTAAATTTCAGTTACACACTCTATACAACAGGAAGCTGTTACTGGCCTACAATTTGTTTAAGATACTGTACAGGCCCTTGGGTTAACAGTTTTTGAACCTTAAGTATAAAGCATAAGGTGGGGATATTTCAACTGGCAGTTATCAGTGTTAAATGATGGAAACAGTAATTGTGACTTCTAAGAAATAACATAATCATCAATCATGGGGAGTGTATGAATCACTGCCTTCCAATACAGAGAACAAACTATGTGTAAGATTCTGTGTATGTTTGTGTGCAAACAGAAGTTTATGTAACAATGAGTTAAATTAACATAAAAAGCCTAGATTCTAAGTGTTGAAAGGTATTTTCAAGCCATATAGTCATGCTATCAATCACTGCTGAATTCCTTCCATCAGTCATAACAGGCAGGTGAGCATACTAGGTGCTGACAGAAGTTTCCTGAATGAAGTAATCTTATTTTAACCCTCTAACCTAGCCATCCCAGCCTCCTAGCTTCCTAGCCTCATACAGTCATCCCTCTCACTATGATCACACATATTATCAATAAATATCTCAAAGACAGGGAATAAATGTATAATTATTTTCACTACCATCTAGTTACTATTTATTTACCATACTAGTTAATTATTGGATATGGCAACCTCTTTACACAAAACCACACTAGTATGGAATGCAAATCATGGAGATAAACATAGATGTATCTTGTTGTCAGTTTAAGGCACTAAATCCTAACTTGGATCTTCCACTAAAACTCTGTAATAAAAGGTTAGAAAATATCACCCTTTGAAATCGAAACTAACAAAACTCAGTGACAATAAACTGAGTGACAATCAGGTAGTTTCAAAATAATCTGAGGATGTAATTCATCTCATGGTTGATTGTATTATCCTTCAAGGTATCTAAACTAACTTATAAAGTTTGGTCAGGAAAAATGGAAACATAAACAATATTCCAGAGAAAAACAAATGCTACATATTAGACTTTGATGAAAAATCAAGAAAAAGGTAAAACAATTTACTAAATTCTTTAAGAAGCTGGGGCTGGGTTTTGAAAATATGCCCAAATTAAACACTTGTTAAATCAACAGGCAATACTTTATTTAGGGTTTGACAGGAAAATTACGAATTTAATCACAGAAGCAATTTGTGGTTTTGGATGCAGCTTTCAAGTTAATAAGCAAATGCATTTGTGTTCAAACGCAATGTTTGTTAATATGTTTACTGAAGTGATGAGAATAATTGCAGCCCTTGAAAGAATGAATGCCTGAATTTGCATATTCAATACTTTATTCAAAAATAACTAGTAAGGCTTCAGCAATAATTAGTGACGATACAAATGAGTTAAATTGTGATGCTGTGTTTTTAAAAATCAAGTTTCTAAAATGTGCTTCATGACAGAGATTCCCACTCATTGATAAATTTTAATCATATATAATAAAAAAAGACATAAAAAGAGATTAGACCTACACTGGGATTAAAAACAATTTAACTCTTCAGTTTATATAGGTAAAGCCTAGCTCAGATTGACCAGTGATTATATTATTCTGAGAAGAATCAAAGAAGATGACTGCTCTTTCTGCCATCTCTGCTTCCATTTCGGCTTTTACTGGCAGTATCGTTCTCATTCTCCTCTGGAGAGGCCACACTTCCCAGGACCCAGGCATGGCCACTGGGACATTCCTCATTTCAGGCCTTAGAGATTAGTTAGGAATACAACTGTGATCCAGTTGATTTAACTAGTGTTTGATCAGTATGTGTTTTCCTTCCTTCTTGCCTCATGACAAAAACATAACAACAACAAAAATACATTAATTTTTCAACTATCATCTTTAATATCTAAAATCTAACCTCTACATTTCTCCTGGGTTCTGACTACTGTCAGTATTAGCTGTGTTTTTATTTCATGTTTTTCTGACACCATTCAGAGCTTTTGGTAACATATTAATAGGAGAGATTTCCTCTTTTTCCAGTTAATATTCTGTGGAGGATATAAGTAGACCTAGGCAGTCATCTTTGCCACGTCAAGGGCAATCTGTCTTAAAATAGAGCCATTAAGAAGGGCTCAATCCAAATTTAAGAATATCCTATAGAAGAATCTATAGATTGCTTCTGTTCCTGTGATACTTCATGACACTCTTGACTCCTGAAATAAACTCCTAACCCCAAACTGTCTCTGTTTCCTCCCAGCTACCTAAATCCCATTTCTTCATTCATGCCACCCATTTAGCTTTCACTATTTGCTAAGCATTTTGAATAAAGGATGAAGAAAGAACTGTCTTCACCTTAGAGGGAGTTACAGTCAACCAGGCAAGTATACTTCATTTTAGTAAATTTCATAATCCAGGAAGGCACAGGTACTATAGGCAGTGCATGCTGGGAACATGGAACCCAGCTCTGAGGGTATCAAGACGGCATCATGGGAGAGATAGTAGCATAGTCAAGTTTAAAATGCCTACCTCTACTTGCCATCAGGCACCACAGAAATTCTTTCTACTTACTGTTTGCAATCATTGCAACCATGTAAAGGAGTATGTCAAGGCTGTATATTGTCACCCTGCTTGTTTAACTTCTATGCAGAGAACATCATGAGAAACACCGGGCTGGAAGAAGCACAAGCTGGAATCAAGATTGCCAGGAGAAATACCAATAACCTCAGATATGCAGATGACATCATCCTTATGGCAGAAAGTGAAGAGGAACTAAAAAGCCTCTTGATGAAAGTGAAAGAGGAGAGTGAAAAAGTTGGCTTAAAGCTCAACATTCAGAAAACAAAGATCATGGCATCTGGTACCATCACTTCATGGCAAATAGATGGGGAAACAGTGGAAACAGTGTCAGACTTTATTTTTGGGGGCTCCAAAATCACTGCAGATGGTGACTGCAGCCATGAAATTAGAAGACGCTTACTCCATGGAAGAAAAATTATGACCAACCTAGATAGNGAAATAGATGGGGAAACAGTGGAAGCAGTGTCAGACTTTATTTTTGGGGGCTCCAAAATCACTGCAGATGGTGACTGCAGCCATGAAATTAAAATACGCTTACTCCTTGGAAGAAAAATTATGATCAACCTAGATAGCATATTCAAAAGCAGAGACATTACTTTGCCAACAAAAGTTCATCTAGTCAAGGCTATGGTCATGTATGGATGTGAGAGTTGGACTGTGAAGAAGGCTGAGTGCTGAAGAATTGATGCTTTGAATTGTGGTGTTGGAGAAGACTCTTGAGCGTCCCTTGGACTGCAAGGGGATCCAACCAGTCCATTCTGAAGGAGATCAGCCCTGGGATTTCTTTGGAGGGAATGATGCTGAAGCTGAAACTCCAATACTTTGGCCACCTCATCCAAAATGTTGACTCATTGGAAAGACTCTGATGCTGGGAGGGATTGGGGGCAGGAGGAGAAGGGGACAACAGAAGATGAGATGGCCGGATAGCATAACTGACTCGATGGACGTTGAGTCTGAGTGAACTCCAGGAGTTGGTGATGGACAGGGAGGCCTGGTGTGCTGCGATTCAAGGGGTTGCAAAGAGTCGGACACGACTGAGAGACTGAACTGACTGAACTGATGCAAATGAGCTTTGTTTTATTTCCTCAAAAAATGATGATGGGCAGAACTTATTCTGATGTATGAGAAATAACATTCAGTATAACTTTGTAGTTGTCTCTTTTAGCACTTCTTTAGCTAAGCAACAGTAAAAAGCTCTCTAAAGACATATTAAGTTGTTTCTCTGAGAAAATAATGATTGTCTTCAACAAAATCTCCTTCTTTCAACTTACAGTTTTAATTTGTTTACATTGTTTAAGTCTCAGATCTTAAGGGACATAATCAACTTGGCATTGGAAAAAAATAAAAACATTCTAAAGCATCTGTTTTCAAAAGTTAGGTTGAAAACTATGACTAAACTATATTCTGATCTGTCCTACCATGAGTGATTTTCTTATCCTTTCTCTTTCAATTTATTAAATTATGTGTTCTTTGAGGTTAAGGACTGAGTTATCCAATATTAAAATTTCTGAATTTCTCTAGCATTATTCCTAGTATATATTTCCTGAAAATCAGTCATATAAGAGTTACTAAATCAAAAATAATAATAAACTACTCATAATCATCAAAGTCATTCAAATATTTTGATGTATTGCAACAAAACAATGCTCAAATATGATTCTAAACATCTGTGAGTAATAAGATCACACATAACCTTGTTTTTGCTGTCAATCTCCTAATCTAGCTTCTTACTGTTCATTTTCATATTTCTTTGACTTAGCTAACAAGAGCCTTTGCAGTATGTCACAGGTTCCAATGTCTTTTGTATCTTTTTTTTTTTTTTCCTATATGTATTTTTTGTCTAGATGCATTCCTACTTATTCTTAAGGCTATGGTTTAGGGGAGGATATGTGTATGTGAGTGTTACAAATATATAAGAAATGTCTGTACCTTTCCTCAATTATTCTGTGAGCCTTAAAATACTCTTTAAAAAGTCTTAATAATAATAATTCAAGGAATCCCCCATATGTCCAGTATTTAGCACTTGGTGCTTTCACTTCTGAGAGCCTTGGTTCAATTCCTGGTCAGATAGATAAGATCCCATAAGTTGTGCCGTGAAGCTAAACATAATCAGCATAAATGCCATGATATTCTCTCCCCAAATAAATTCATCTCAAGATTGTGTGCTTATGGTACAATTATCCACTGCTGCACAGATAACACTATATGGCAACTGCATGTTTTCTTAAATAAAGGAATAATTTACCGAATAATTAGAATTTACTACAGTACTTTCCTTTCTTCAGCTTAAATTGAGTGGAATTATCTTTTTGTGATAAAGATATCATTCCCTTTTTGTGATACATCACCGTAAGCATTTAGAAGTGTAAATTAAGTATTGACATGTCTTCAATGAGAAGAGAAGAAGGGAAACCTTATAAGGTTAAGAAGTAAGACTTAAGCTACTCAACCTACTTTTTTTTTTAATTTAAATTTATTTATTTTAACTGGAGGCTAATTACTTTACAATATTGTATTGGTTTTGCAATATATCAAAATGAATCCAGAGATGGTTTTGTGGATCATGTGATAGATCGCCAATTTATTTGATTCACAGTTTCTGAATTTAAAACAATTTTATTGAGGTATAGTTGATTTATAATACTGTGCTAGTTTTAAATTATTTGCTAATTTATATAAAACACAATTTTTTATGATTTATGATCATGTCAAAGGAAATATTATGAAAAAATTAGAGAAGATATAGATTTTCAAAAAAGCAAAATGTAGTGTACATTTAGGTGTTCTTGACATCATTTGACTTTTAAAAGAGATTGGAAAAAGCAAGAAGTAAGAATATATTTAGTGAGAAACATGAATAGACTGCAGGTATATTTCCTTAGTTTTGCTGTCTAGAAGATGGAACTGTCAAAATAAGCTCTCACTATGTCAGACTTTAGAAGCTAAATGATTAATTCAGCCACATTTTCTCTCACATCATTTAGACAAAAGAAGTCAATTAAGTGGAACATTAAAAGCTGATGAATCAAACACTGGCATAAAATAGCAATTAGAAAATAATCAGTTAATTAAGTAAAATGACAATGGAAAAGTCATCTAATGACAGTAATAGAACTAGTGAATTAACGAGAAGTGACACTGAAAAATAGAAATGCCAAATACAACAGTTATGATGACTAAAAATGTATTAGAGAGATTCATACAGATAATTAAGTTAAAACACTTCCAGTGCTTAGGATATTTTTCTGGTATTGTAACAAAAAAAAAAAACACCTTAAACTTAGTCTGCTCTAGATATGACCTCCAAATAAATACTCTCACATTTATAAAGCTATCCTCTGAACACTGATGAAACTAGATAATGCAGTTTAAAAAACACCCATACCTAAATTGCATGAATATTAATATGTAAGATGCATATACATAGGCATAAGGAAAGGTTTCTTTCTTTCTTACAGGGCTTGCATTAATAGAAAAAGCCCTGCCAGTCATCAAATGGCTCAGAATGAGGGATAAAGCTGGTGTGTTGCTAGTTTGAAGTGAGAAATGTTAGGAGGAATTGAAGTGATTAAGTTTCCAGGATTTCTCCCTTCCAAAAAGACTCTTCAGTAATATGTACATGTTTTTCTGTACATATGACAAAATTCTAAATGAGTTATGACCTCATAATCAGTTATTGTTCAGTTACTAAGTGATTTACAACACTTTGCAATGCTATGGACTGCAGCAGGGAGGATTCCGTGTCCTTCACTATCTCCCGGGGTTTGCACAAATTCCTGTCTATGAGGTTGGTTATGCCATCCAACTATCTCATTCTCTGTCATCCCCTTCCACTCTGCCCTCAATCTTTCCCAGCATCAGGGTATTTTCCAATGAGTAAACTCTTTGCAACAGGTGGCCAAAGTATTGGAGCTTCAGCTTCATTCTTTCCAATGAATATTCAAGGTTAATTTTCTTTATGATTGACTGAATTGGTCACCCTACAGTCCAAGAGACTCTCAAGAATTTTGTCCAGCAACACAATTCAAAAGCATCAATTTTTTGCCACTCAGCCTTTTATACAGTTCAACTTGTACATCAGTACATGACTAATGGAAAAACTTTAGTTTTGAAAATGCAAAACTTTGTCAGCAAAATGATGTCTCTGATTTTTAATAAGCTGTCTAGGTTTGTCATAGTTTTCCTTCCAAGGAGCAAGTTATTTTAATTTCATGGCTGCAGGTGGCACTTCTGAAAAATAACTCTCCTGCCAACATAGGAAACATAGGCTATGTAGTTTAGATCTCTGGTTGGGAAGATTCCATGAAGGAGGGCGTGGCAATCCATACCAGTATTCTTGATTAGAGAATACCATGAACCGAGGAGCCTTGTGAACTAAGGTCTATAGGTTCTCAAAAAGTTGGACATGACTGAATCCACCTAGTATGTAGGCACAGAGGTAGGATTGTTTGACGATATAGTAATCATGTTTTTCTTTGTGGAAGAAGGCTTTCCTGATGGCTCAGATGCTAAAGAATCTGCTTGCAATGAAAGAGACCCAGGTTCGATCCCTGAGTTGGGAAGATCCACTTGAGAAGGGGATGTTACCCACTCCAGTATTCTTGCCTCAAGAATTTCATGGACAGAGGAGCCTGGAGGGCTACAGTCCTTGAGGTTGCAAAGAGTCAGATATGACTGAGTGATTAAGACTTTTAACATCAATAAATAGTTCCAAATCTAAGAAAATCCTGTGAAAAGGTAAACAATGCAAAATGTAACTAACATACTTTTAGACATTAAGTGACATTTATGGTATTGGTACAGACTGGTTTTACAAAGATAATTTATTTTTAAAATTTTATTGGAATATTTTATTTAAATATTTATTGGAATATTTTATTTAAATATCCAATATTTATTGGAATATTTTATTTAAAATTTTGTGGTAAAGCCAAAACTAATCAGTTATACACATACAGATGTCTACTTATTCATAGATTATTTTCCCATATTGGTCATTCCAAATATTGAGTAGAGTTCCAGTGCTGTGCATAGGCCCTTAACTACTATATGTAAAGTTTATCATTTTTTTATTTGTTGATAGGATAAGGTGTCAATTTGTAAGCCATCTACTTCCAGACTGGAAAACAGAAGTCAAAGTTAGTTTTTTTTTAATATTGAAATATTTATGAATAATTGTCTCCTCCTCCTCCTGGAACATTTTGGATGTTCATGTAATATTTTATTGATTTGGGTTTTATTTTTCGGTGAAAAGGATGAGATCTAGATTAAGTTATTTATAATTTGAATAGAATTTGATCTGGTAATTCTGATATCAATTTCTCCTTATTTAAAAGACTTTCATCATTAGTTACGTATCTATTTAAAGTGCAGACATGTAATATCACTATATAGCATGAAGTAACTGCCCCATTACTACGATTCTTGATTATACAAACAACATGAAATCAAAATTCATCCTTCTTTTTTTTCCTTATGTGATATATAATGGAATAAGTTTGCACTAAAAAGCATGGCTTACTTCACAGGGATTGAAAGTTAATGAATAACCATGGGAATCAACCCTCATGAGACAGGGTAAGAAAAACAAGTCAAATTATAAAATTGCTCTTAAGTTAAATAGTGCACAGCTTATGGACCAGTACATGTTACCCATGGAAATTATTATCCTTCGGGAATATATCCAGGTTTCTTCCTACATGGATTATACATCCTGATATATTTGGTACTCTCTCCCACTTTCTCTTTTTCATAAAGGTTCTTTTAGAACCTGGCTCATTGATTTTTTAAAAATTATTCTTGAGATATGAATATTCATCTTCCTTTATAGCCATTTTTATTTGGCTTTGTCCTATAAAAATTAGTAATAAAAAATATTGGCTTTAGAAAAATCTTGCTTATAAATGTTATTAAATATACAAATGTAGAGCAAACCCATGAATTAAAACTTATGGTGCCAACTCAAATGTGCATGCTTGTGCATACTAAGTTGCTTCAGTCGTGTCCAGCTCTGTGTGACTGCATGAACTGTAGCTCTCCAAGCTTCTCTGTCCATGGGATTCTCCAGCCAAGAATAGTAAGTAACTGTTAATTTTCTTGCTATAATAAGCACTTAAATAAAATAACTTATGTCCACATTGGTCTTCCCTAGTAGTTCAACTGGTCAAGATTCCACCAGCAGTCAGAACACCCAGATTCAATTCCTCGATCTGGAAGACCCACTTGAGAGGGGATAGGCTACCCACTCCAACATTCTTGGGCTTCCCTGGTGGCTCAGACAGTAAAGAATCTGCCTGCAATGTGGGAGACCTGGGTTTGACCCATGGTTTGGGAAGATCCCCTGGAGAAGGGAATGGTACCCACTCAATTATTCTGGCCTGGAAAATCCATAGGCGGAGGAGCCTGGGGGGCTATAGTCTGTGGGTCTCAAAGACTGAGCCATTTTCATGTTCACTTTATAGTCAAGGTAATTCTAGTGTTGTGGGACCTACTTCTTTCATAAGGATTACTTTTCATTTAATTTGAAAATGTACTCAGAAGTGAAGAGGAAGAATGTCCGTCCTCCTGCCTGGGATGTTATATCTATTATGGCAACTGCCATAGTATGGGAAAAGTGGTACCTTCTCCATCATGAATGTTTAGGGTGTTTTTGTACTAACAGAAAATTTTTTTTTAAGAAAATTTTAAATTAGTCCATCATGTATGTTTCTATGAATGTTTGAAAACACTTTATGGTTGTATAATGCCAATTTAAAAATAAAGAAGCAGATACCTGAGAAAACATATCCTAAACCAAAAAATTGCAATCCTTCTTTAAATTTTTAAAGTTTCCCAAATTTCCAGATGGAGTATTTATGACTAGAATTAGGAGCAAACATTGGTATGTTTAAATATCCCAGATATATTTTCTCTCCTTTTTTTTTCCCCTTATAGTTTCATAATTGATGGGCACCTAAATATCAGAGTATGTTTCCGTATTTCCTTTTCCTACCAGCTTGCTCTATAAGTACACAGATATGACTGTACTATTATTTTATCTGTTGTTATATTAAAATTAATTTAACATTAATTAATGGAGGGATATATAAAATAATGCTTTAAGTGTAGATCCACCTAATCAAGGGCATACATGATATATTCTTGAAACATGAGTTGAGCAGTCTTGTTTCTTTGCATGTCTTAAAAACATAATAACTGTTTCCCATAAATATGTTGCATAAAAAACTGTTATTATAAGTTTCAAAGGCAAAATTATGAAATAGCAATATCTGTCACCATTTTCACATTTTATGATGTGCTATTATTCACTAAATTCCAATTGTTTATTATTTTTATATATTTTCTACTCCAGCTAAGATTCTCTGTAAGGGTTTGTTTTCTGGATATGGTTTTAAATCTTTCACATTCACATATGCACAAACACAAAACATATCTTTGAAAGAAAATCTTGTTTATATGTCAATTGATAAGTAATTTAAAAGCAGAACTATTATGGTTGAAATACTGAAAAGGCCCCTGAGTCATCTTACCATGAATCATGCATTAAAAGGTACCTTTTAGCTGAAAGTTACTATATTAAATATACACATATATATATATATTTCAACTGAATACTCTATGCTTCTATCTTAAGACATTAGAAGAGCAAATTGAACATATGTAAAAGGAAAATAATAAAATTTACACTGAAATTATGAAATAGATAATATTAAAATTAAAACAGACAACTTCAACAAAAACACGAATATTTATTTGTAAAAACTGACAACATAGGCATATTTAAGCTAGACTGCTAGAAACAAACAAATAAAAAACAAAAAACGATTTAAATTACTATTTTTTTTTGTAAAGAGCAAACATCATGGCCAATCTCACAGAAATGAAAAGGATTTTAAGGGATTGTTATGAACAAGTACATACGAATAAATTAGATAATTAGATTAGATAAAATGCACAAAGAAAGAAAGATAACATTGTCATGTCCAACTCTTGGGATTCCATGAACTGTAGCCTTCCAGACTCCTCTGTCCATGGGATTCTCCAGGAAATAATACTGGAGTGGGTTTCCATTTCCTTCTGCAGGGGATATTTTCGACCCAGGAACAACTCAGGTCTCCCGCACTGGGAGCAGATGTTTTACCGACTGAGCTACGTGGGAAACCGGGAAATGCATAAGTTGATAGAAAATCAAAAGCACCACCCATGGCTAAAAAAGAAATGAAAAGTGTGAATAGATATTTACCTAGTAAAGGGACCTCCCGGGTGGCGCTAGTGGTAAAGAATCTGCCTGCCAATGCAAGTGGAGAAGGAGATGTCGACTCACTTCAATATTCTTGCCTGGAGAATCCGGTGGACAGAGGAGCCTGGTAGGCTGCTCTCCACGAGGTCGCACAGTCGGACATGACTGAAGCAACTTAGCAGCAGCAGCAGTCAGTGCAGCAGACAGAAAAAGTGCAAGTTCTATTCCTGGGTTGGGTAGATACCCTGAAGGAGGAAATGGCAAACCACTCCAGTATTCTTGCCTGGAGAATTCCATGGACAGAGAAGCCTAGCAGGATACAGTCCGTTGGGTCATAAAAAGGCAGATATATCTGAACACACATACATACACAAGTAAAAAAGCTACTTACAAAGAAAATGCCAGGGCCAAGTTAGTGTGACATGTGCATAGGAGAGAGACAGAGAGAGAGAGAGAGAGAGAGAGAGAGAGAGAGAGAGAGAGAGAGAGAGATCAGTAGAATAGAATGGGAAATACAAAAGTAAAACACTGCACCTGTGATGGTTTGCAAATGTGCCCAGTTTAAATTATTTTTGACAAATGTGACACAGAAAACTGAATACCCAAATACAAATGAATGATTCCCCTACCCTACACCTTGTGTGTTTTAGTCGTTTAGTCGTGTCTAACTCTATGCAATGCCATGGACTGTAGTGCCCCATTGGGTTCTCCAGGCAAGAATACTGGGGTGAATTGCCATGCCCTCTTCTAAGGAATCTTACCTCCAGGGATTGAACCCAGGTCTCCTGCATTGCAGGAGAACTCTTTACCATCTGAGCCACAACACCTTACATAGAAATTAATTGAAGATGCATCACAAACCTAAATTTAAGTTCTAAATCTACAAAATCTTAGACTACATAGACAATGGTTTCTTAGTTCTCCCAGCAAACATATATGTTACCAAAAAAGATATTTTTGACTTCATCACAACAGAAAACTTTTGTGTTGTGTATACTAACATCAGTAAAGTGAGAAGACAACCACTGAGTGCAAGAAAATATTTGCAAATCACAAATGTGATAAGGGACTTGTATCCAGAATATATAATGAATTATTAAAACTCAGCAAAACAAAGACAAATGAAAACATATAACTAAAATAATGAAGATTATGAATATACACTTGTATAAAGGAGAAAAAAAATCACCAATAAACAGAAAACAATCATCTCATCATCTTTTCCAACGAGGAAAATGAAAATTTAAAATGTGTTCTAAAATGATCTACCACTTGAATTGTGGTAATAGTTGCATTGTCCTGTGAGGATACTAAAATAACATTGAATCATAAACTTGAATGAATGAATTTTATGATGTTTGAATAATATCTCAATAAGATTTAAAAATAAGTGATCCATATGAGAAAGCATATTTTAGATTTAAAAAACAAACTAATCTCCAAAATTTAGACAAAGTGATTTTTTCTTAACAACAGAGTTCAGTTCAGCTCAGTTCAGTTCAGTTCCTCAGTCAACTCTTTGCTACCCCATGAATCACAGCACGCTAGGCCTCCCTGTCCATCACCAACTTCCGGAGTTCACTCAAGCTCACATTGATCGAGTCGGTGATGCTGTTCAGCCATCTCACCCTCTGTCTTCCCCTTTTCCTCCTGCTCCTAATCCCTCCCAACAACAGAGTCTTTTTCAATGAGTCAACTTTTCACATGAGGTGGCCAAAGTACTGGAGTTTCAGCTTTAGCATCATTCCTTCCAAAGAAATCCCAGGGTTGATCTCCTTCAGAATGGACTGGTTGGGTCTCCTTGCAGTCCAAGGGACTCTCAAGACTCTTCTCCAAAACCACAGTTCAAAGGGATTAATTCTTCAGTGCTCAGCTTTCTTCACAGTCCAACTCTCACATCCATACATGACCACTGGAAAAACCATAGCTTTGACTAGATGGACTTTAGTCGGCAAAGTAATGTCTCTGATTTTCAATATGCTATCTAGGTTGGTCATAACTTTTCTTCCAAAGAGTAAGCATCTTTTCATTTCATGGCTGCAGTCACCATCATGAACAATGTGAAAAGGCAAAATGATAAGATACTGAAAGAGGAACTCCCCAGGTCAGTACATGCCCAGTATGCTACTGGAGATCAGTGGAAAAATAACTCCAGAAAGAATGAAGGGATGGAGCCAAAGCAAAAACAATACCCAGCTGTGCATGTGACTGATGATAGAANTTCGTGCTGCTGTGCCAGAGACCCCACCCCCGCTTCCGATTCTTTGCACCCCTCCTCTCTTGCCCAGATGCTGTCCTCTTTACATCCCCAGGATCTACTGTCATCGATAGAGCTGAGGTCTGTAAAGTCCTTTAAGTGGCACACTGTGTTAACCACTCAGGTAGATGTTTCTTGGTTAATCTTTGTAATGGTGCTGTGAAGCAGATGTCTCATGTCCTTTCTGTTTCACAGATAGGGAACCCGAGACTTATGGCATGTTCAGAGCCATAATACAGCCAGCAGCTTGGACCAGGGTCTCAACACTTGAGTCCTGTGTGTTTAGTCATAATCCCATGGTTCTCTACCAAGAACTTCCCCCCACCCTGGAGTGTGAGGGAGACATTTGTCAATGTCTGGAGACCTCTTGAGTTGTCACAAGAGAGGGTGGGATGCTCCTGGCATGTAGTGGATAGAGATCAAGGATGCTGCCAAATATCTCACAGGGCACAGTCCCACCCCCACAACAGAGCACTATCTGACCCCCAAGGTCAGAAAGTGCCAAGGTTGAGAATCTCTGCCACAGCCATAAACTGAGCTACGTTTTCTTAGTTCATACTATGAAAATGATGGTTAATATGACTGTGCTTTGTAAAGTACTCCTGCCCCTCCTCACTCTCTATCTCTCCCCCGGTTGGGCAGAGCACAGCCTCTTCCCTCCCCGCTTTGATAATCCCTGGGTTTGACTTTGTCAAGAATCACTTCATCTCTGGCAGCAGAGGTTCAATCTGTCTTCCTAAGTTTCCTTCCACCTTTGCAGAAACTCATGAATATGCTAGACCAGCTTCAGGAATGCAGTGGCTCCAGATGTGGAGAAAGCAGGTGGGTTCTCTCAGACCACCCAGGCCTTCTGCTTCCTCTTATCCTCTGTCTGCTCCTCCCCTTCCACCAGCACCACCACCTCTCTTCTTTGTTGAGGGCTCCACTTTAATCGGTATCTGCAGCCCTCATTCTAAGTCTGATGGGAAAACTCCAAATCACAGAACAGGACCAAGAGAGAGAAGGTAAGTCAGGATTCTAGGTTTGCCGTCTCTGGCTATCTTCAGCATCCTGGCCTGGTGTGGCTCAGGCAGGACCCCCAGGGCCTGTGGGCACTGCTGCCAGGGCCTCAGGAGGGAGGGCATAGCCTATAGGGAGCTGGGCAGGTAGGATCTGGCTTTCAGCCTTGGGAAGACACCCTCAGTTGAGAGCTTAAGCCTTCAGTCAGGCTAATGAGGATTTGAGTGCTGCTTGCTGTGTGATCTGGGGGACTGATCCCTGCCAACCCTAGATTTCTTTGCTGAAAAGTGAGAAGGACTATACCCACTCTCCAGGGTTGATGAGACTTGAATGAGGGTGACATGTGAAATTGTTGAGTACCATGCCTTCCCCATAGTAGATACCTAAAAAGGCACCCCTTGTGAAATCCTCAGTGGAGACAGACTGACAGAGGACAAGCTACAGAGGAGGGGCGGGGAGGTCACATGGACAGTGGTCTTAGGGATAGTAATCGTGGTAATGATGGCATTCATTACTGAATAGCTGCGATGGGATGAGGGCGATGCCTATGCGTTAACTCACTATGTAAAGGTCTGTTCTTATTCCCTATTGTAGCCCCCACAGCAGTTCTCATCTTCGCTCTTCCTTGCCTTGTTTTTGGCTGCAGCACTTAGCACTATTTGGTGTAGTATATATTTTAGTGCTTAGTTTTTTGTCATTCTCCATTAGTGGAATGGAAGCTGCATGCAGGCAGAGACTTCATATGGTTTGGTTTTTTGCTGCTGTTGCCCAGCAGCTGAAAGCGCCTGGCACCTGTAGCACAGTAGGCGTTTGGTAAATCTGACACGTGGTAGGCATTCCTGAAATATGATGCTGAAAGAATGAGTCTCTATTTAACAGGTGAGAAAACAGAGGCTTAGAGAGATTAAGAGATTTGCCCAAGATCAAATGGCTCATGAGAGGCAGCTGGAGTCCTGAGCCTTTGTGAGCAGACTGCCTCATAAAGCAGTGTTTGGCCAGTGCTGATGACCACAGGTAAATGTCCATGGGGCTCATACTTAAAACTAAGTACAGAGGCAGCAGGTGCTTTGCTTGGGTTCAGAACTTCCAAGTCGAGGTATGGGTGGAGATGGAATGGTTTGAAATCTGAAACCACCCGCCCTTCTCACGTGAGCTCCAGGTATTTTCAGTTGCAAACAGCTCTGAATAACTTAGCACAGGATTTGGAGAGGAACTTATTTTCTTGTCCCTTCTCACTGTGTGCCAGAAATTACAGACTTGTATTTAATATCCCTGTCCCCAGCTTTGTTTCAGCCTCAGAGAAAGCGCACCTGGCTTCTGAATCTCCTGGGAGATAGGCTAAGGTAAAGGGTGATAGACTGCCAACTTTTTCCATGGCATTTTATAAGCTTCTCTAATTACAAACAATTCATTTTTTTTTTTAAGTTGCACAACTACAGAAATGTGTATTATGTAAGTCGAAGTTGTCCCATCAGTTCACCTCCCACCACAACCATTGGGTGAATAGTCCTTTGGTATTTATCTCTGGGCATACACTGACAGATACAAACAAAAAAGTTATCATGCTGTTTCGCAATTTGTTGTTGATTTAAATGTTTAATTTATTTATGTATGTATTTTGGCTGCCCCGGGTGTTAGTTGCAGCCCTCAGGATCTTTTTTATTTGTACAGTATGTTGGGTCTTTCATTGTGGCATGCAGACTCTTAGCTGTGGCACGTGCGATCTGGTTCCCTGACCAGATATAGATCCTACAATAAAGGCGAGAAGTGTTAGCTACTGGACCACCAGGGAAGTCCTTGTTGTAGTTTTTTTCTTTTTTTTTTTTAATATACTTAACAGGATACCTTGTTCATCTTTCCTTGTTGGTCTTTGTAGGCCTAACTCATCTGAACTTATACGGTATTTCATGGTATGATTATACTATCATCCTTTTAATATATCCTTTATTGCTGGACACTTGGGTTTTTTTACAAATTTATACTGGCATAATTTGTTTTCCAGTAAGTACGTTTTTACTTACGTCTGTGTGCTTATTCAAGTTTTGCAGTAGCATGAATTCCTTGGGGATTTCAGGATCAAGAAAGTTCTGTAGATGCTACCACATTGCCCTCTTGGGTTGTGTAACTTTGCCCTTAGAAGCCTAGGGGCCATGAGATGGCCACTTGGTAGGACCAAATCCTGCTTGAGGACAGGTACTGTACATCAGGCCCAGAGCGGTCACCTACTTGCTCTGATATTCGGGTGTTTTTCATGCTCAGAGAGCAGGGACCTGCTCTGATGGCCCAAGAGTTGGAGACAGACCAAGTAAAATCCCTCCCTCTCTACCAGCCTCCAGCATCCTGATGGGTTTCTCGGGTACCAGCCATCTGAACAGTTTCCAGGGGAGCTGGGTTGCCATCTACCCTGTCTGGGTTGGGGAATTAAGTCATCAGTCTTCAGCAGCCAAGATCTGGCGGGAAAAGTAACACAAACTGTCCTGGAAATGGTGTATCTGACAGTGACCCGGCTCTTGGCAGGTCACAGAATCCTCGCACCTTGCTTGGCCCTGGCATGGCCAAATTACATAACAGGCAGCTTTTCAGACTGTGAAGTCCAAGGTTGCTGGCAAGTGAGTGGAGCTGGTGCCGGGACTTGTTTACATATTCACAGTCATATGACTTCAAAGCAGTGGGGTTTTTTGTTTTTTTCTTTTTGGTTTTTGTAATTTTAAAGACATCAAAATTAATTGAAGAGCTTGTTTAAAATGCACATTCTTGAGCCTCCCTCCTAGAAATTCTGATGCAGTAGATCTGGGATGAGCCCTCCAGGTAAATATGACCCAGGTGGTGCCAGGACCACACTGTATTTTAACATGAGCCTTGTCTGTTCAGTTAGGACTTTGTAGGGGCAGAGTCAGGCTCCAGGTACCACATGATTCATTTACGGGCTGGCGATAGATTTAGAACAGTGAAAGATGACCAAGTACACACCTCTTGGGTTTAGTCTCTCTTTCACTTCCCTGGTAGCTCAGCTGGTAAAGAATCTGTCTGCAGTGCAAGAGACCCTGGCTTGATTTTTGGGTCAGGAAGATCCCCCAGAGAAGGGATAGACTACTCACTACAGTGTCCTTTGGCTTCCCTGGTGGCTCAGACAGTAAAGAAATCTGCCTGCAAGGCAAGAGACCTCGGTTTGATCCCTAGGTTGGGAAAATCCCTTGGAGAAGGGGACGGCTGCCCACTCTAGTGTTATGGCCTTGAGGATTCCTATACAGTCGCAAAAAGTCAGACATGACTGAGCAACTTTCACTTTCACTTTTCTTTTGTTTCTGCCAACAAACTATACCCCTAAATATTTGCTGACTACTTAGGAGCCATCTAATTATTTTCAGTTATAACCCCTCTGGCATCATCCCATCAACTCCTCTTGCTTCCCTTTTACCCCCTTGATTAGAACTTATCTTTCTCCTACACACCATTCCCTCGGGAATCAGGTGCTGCCGTGGCCCCTATCCATTAATCCATACTGACCTGATCATGAGCCGTGTCTCTTAGATCATGGAATCAAAATCACAGATTCTCACAGAAGTGGGTGAAGGGGGATCAAAAGATACAGACTTATAAAGAAAATAAGTCATGGAGAGCCAATGTTAATAATACTGTATTGTATGCTTGAAAGTTGCTGAGAAAGCTGTATGCAGGTCAAGAAGCAACAGTTAGAACTGGACGTGTAACAACAGGTTGGTTCTAAATCGGGAAAGAAGTACATCAGGGCTGTATATTGGCACCCTGTTTATTTAACTTATGCAGAGTACATCAGGCAACATGCTAGGCTCGATGAAGCACAAGCTGGAATTAAGATTGCCAGGAGAAATATCAATAACCTCAGATAGACAGATGACACCACCTTTATGGTAGAAAGCGAAGAAGAACTAAAGAGCCTCTTGATGAAAGTGAAAGAGGAGAGTGGAAAAGTTGGCTTAAAANCCCCAACCAGTAACCCTGAAGAAGCTGAAATTGAATGGTTCTATGGAGACCTACAAGACCTTTTAGAACTAACACCCAAAAAAGATCTCCTTTTCATTATAGGGGACTGGAATGGAAAAGTAGGAAGTCAAGAAACACCTGGAGTAACAGGCAAATTTGGCCTTGGAATATAGAATGAAGCAGGGCAAAGGCTAATAGAGCTTTGCCAAGAGAATGCACTGGTTATAGCAAACAACCTCTTCCAACAACACAAGAGAAGACTCTACACATTGACATCACCAGATGGTCAACACTGAAATCAGATTGATTATATTCTATGTAGCCAAAGATGGAGAAGCTCTATACAGTTAGCAAAAACAAGACTCAGGATCTGACTGTGGCTCTGATCATGAGCTACTTATTGCCAATTTCAGACTTAAATTGAAGAAAGTAGGGAAAATAACAGAGTAACAGAGAAGAAATAAGAAAATTACAATGAAAGTGTAAATATATTAATTTTGTTGTTGTTTTTTAGTTACTAAGTCATGTCTGATTTGTCTGTAACCCCACGAAGTCTAGCCCTCCAGACTCCTCTGTCTATGGAATTTCACAGGCAAGAATATTAGAGTGGGTTTCCATTTCCTTCTCCAGGGGATCTTCCTGACCTAAGGATTGATCCTGTATTTCCCACATTGGCAGGCAGATTCTTTACCACTTAACCACCAGGGAAGCCCACAGATAAATTAATATAAAGCTCAATTTGTTATTGTATCTCATAATTATCAGTGGTTTCATGTATTTCTTAAGTTCATAACATTTTTAACTATAAATATTTTGCTACTGTATTTTTTTAGCATTTTCTAAGTATCATAGTAACCTATTAAATATTGTTTTATAAAAATAATTATTACCCAGATGTTAATATTTTAATAGTAATGTAATTATTAATAGGTTACATAGACAAGAAAGAATTAGTGTAAAATAAAATGAAATTTGAACTTAAACACATTGAGACAATCTGACCCAGATATTGGTCATAACTGTCCCTCATCCATATCACTTTGACTCAAAAATTATGATTATGTAAACATGTGTATCACACATTTATTAAATTATATGGAAATTATAATTTGTAAAACTGTAAAAAGTGAATGTCAAATGAAGATTAAACTATCCTGATAATATTCTTATTGATAGGTAATTATTTAACATCCTTTATAAGAAATAGTATTATGAACTAATCAGGCCTATGCCACAGTATATATTTTGTCATTTTACCTCAGAAATCTCTTCTGTGTTCAATTTTTTAAATTCTAGTTCTGTATGCTTTCTTGAGCCATCTTCTGAAAATTTCAGATACCTCTATTTTTCTGTTCACATTATAATAGCTTCTTTGCAGTGAACCTGTAATTTGGAAAGACAAAGAAAATTACAAGAAAAAATAATTTTGATATTTTCCTATTAAAAAACTAACTTCTCTACATTCTACTTTTCCTAAGTTAGCAACCTAATGAACATATAATGTCCTACAGCTCTAGATTGGAGAAGGAAATGGCAACCCACTCCAGTGTTCTTGCCTGGAGAATCCCAGGGACGGGGGAGCCTGGTGGCTGCTGTCTATGGGAGAGCCATGCAGAGTCGGACACGACTCATGTGACTTAGCAGCAGCAGCAGCACAGCTCTAGATATTACCATAATAAAATAAAGGCCAATTTGTGCCATTAATTTTATTTTCATTTTGGTTAATTTAAATTTTAAAAATACTAATAAAAATAAGCTTTCAAATGTAGTCAATTTGGGGAGTAACCGTAAAGATATTTAGTAGAAATCATAGTTTCAAATTAAAGTAATTCTATAGTCCAATGCTGTAAAGAGTAATATTGCATAGAAACCTGGATGCTAGGTCCACAAGTAAAAGCAAATTGGAAGTGGTCAAACAGGAGATGGCAAGAGTGAATGTTAATGTTCTAGGAATCAGCAAACTAAAATGGACTGGAATGGATGAATTTAACTCAGATGACAATTATATCTATACTGTGGGCAAGAATCCCTTCGAAGCAATGGAGTAGCCATCATATTCAACAAAAGAGTCTGAAATGCAGTAGTTGGATGCAATCTCAGAAATGACAGAATGAACTCTGTTCGTTTCCAAGGCAAACCATTCAATATCATGGCAATCCAAGTCTATACCCTGACCAGTAATGCAGAAGAAGGTGAATATGAGGGGTTCTATGAAGATATACAAGAACTTTTGGAACTAACACCCTAAAAAAGATGCCCTTTTCATCATAAGGGGATGGAATGCAAAAAGTAGAAAGTCAAGAAACACCTGGACTAACAGGCAAATTTGACCTTGGAATACAGAATTTAGCAGGGTAAAGGGTAAGAATTTTGCCAAGAGAACACACGGGTCATAGAAAACATCCTTTTCCAACAACACAACAGAAGACTCTACACATGTACATCACCATATGGTCAAAACTGAAATCAGGTTGATTATATTCTTTGCAGTCAAAGATGGAAAAGCTCTATTCATTCAGCAAAAACAAGACTGGGAGCTGACTGTGGCTCAGATCATGAACTCCTTATTGCCAAATTCAGACTTAAATTGAAGAAAGTAGGGAAAATCACTAGACCATTCAGTTCAGTTCAGTTCAGTCACTCAGTCATGTTCGGCTCTTTGTGACCCCATGAATCACAGCACACCAGGCCTCCCTACCATTCAGATATGACGTAATCAAATCCCTTATGATTATACAGTAGAAGTGAGAAATGGATTTAAGGGACTAGATCTGATAGACAGAATGCCTGATGAACTATGGACAGAGGTTCATGACATTATATAGTAGACAGGGAACAAGATCAATCCCAAGAAAAGAAATGCAAAAAAGCAAAATGACTGTCTGAGGAGGCCTTATGAATAATTGTGAAAATAAGAGAAGTGAAAAGTAAAGGAGAAAAGGAAAGATATACTCATTTTAATTCAGAGTTCCAATGAATAGCAAGGAGAGATAAGAAAGAACGCCTCAGTGACCAATGCAAAGAGTTAGAGGAAAGCAATAGAATGGAAAAGTCTAGAGATCACTTCAAGAAAATTAGAGATATCAAGGGTACATTTCATGAAAAGATATGCTCAATAAAGGAAAGAAATTGTATGGACCTAACAGAAGCAGAAGATACTAAGAAGAGATAGCAAGAATACACAGAAGAACTATACAAAGAGATCTTCATGAGATGGTGTGACCACTCACCTAGAGACAAACATCTTGGAATGTGAAATCAAGTGAGCCTTGGAAAGCATCACTACAAACAAAGCTAGTGGAGGTGATAGAATACCAGTTGAGCTATTTCAAATCCTAAAAGATGATGCCATGAAAGTGTTGCATCCAATATGTCAGCAAATTTGGAAAACTCAGCAGTGGCCACAAGACTGGAAAATATCAGTTTTCATTCCAAATCCTAAGAAAAGCAATATCAAAGAATGCTAAAATTATCACACAATTGCATTCATCTCACACGCTAGTAAAGTAGTGTTCAGAATTCTCCATGCCAAACTTGAACAATACGTGAACTATGAACTTCCAAATGTTCAGACTGGTTTTATATTTAAGGCAGAGAAACCAGAGATCAAATTGCCAACATCCGCTGCATCATCAAAAAGCAAGACAGTTCCAGAAAAACATGTATTTCTGCTTTATTGACTATGCCAAAGCCTTTGACTGTGTGGATCACAACAAACTGTGGAAAATTCTGAAAGAGTTGGAAATACAAGACCACTTGATCTGCCTCCTGCGAAATCTGTATGCATGTAAGGAAGCAACAGTTAGAACTGGACATGGAACAACAGACTGGTTCCAAATAGGAAAAGGAGTACGTCAAGGCTGTATGCTCTCACCCTGCTTACTTAACTTATATGAAGATTATATCATGAGAAATGCTGGGCCGGATGAAGCCCAAGCTGGAATCAAGATTGCTGAGAGAAATATCAGTAACCTCGGATATGAAGATGACACCACCCTTATGGCCAAAAGTGAAGAACTAAAAAGCCTTTTAATGAAAGTGAAAGAGGAGAGGGAAAAAGTTAGGTGAGTGAGTGAGTGAAGTCGCTCAGTCGTGTTTGACTCTTTGTGACCCCATAGACTGTAGCCTACCAGGCTCCTCTGTCCATGGGATTTTCCAGACAATAGTATTGGAGTGGGTTGCCGTTTCCTTCTCCAGGGATCTTCCCAATTCAGGGCTCGAACCTGTGTCACCCGCATTGTAGACACATGCTTTACCATCTGAGCCACCAAAGCTCAACATTTAGAAAACAAAGATCATGGCATCCAGTCCCATCACTTCATGGCAAATAGATGGGAAACAGTGGAAGACTTTATTTGGGGTGGGGGGGGGCTCCAAAATCAATGCAAATTGTGACTGCAGTAATGAAATTAAAAGACACTTACTCCTTGAAAGAAAAGTTATGACCAACCTAGACAGCATATTGAAAAGCAGAGATATTACTTTGCCAACAAATGTCCATTTAATCAAGGCTATGGTTTTTACAGTAGTCATGTATGGATGTGAGAGTTGGACTATAAAGAAAGCTGAGTGCTGAAGTATTGATGCTTTTGAACTGTGGTGTTGGAGAAGACTCTTGAGAGTCCCTTGGACTGCAAGGAAATCCAGCCAGTTCATCCTAAAGGAGATCAGTCCTGGGTGTTCTTTGGAAGGACTGATGCTGAAGCTGAAACTCCAATACCCTGGCCACCTCATGCGAAGAGCTGTCTCATTTGAAAAGACCCTGATGCTGAGAAAGATTGAAAACAGGAGGAGAAGGGGTTGATAGAAGATGAGATGGTTGGATGGCATCTCCGATTCAATGGACAGGAGTTTGAGTGAATTCTGATAGTTGGGGATGGTCCATGGGGTCACAAAGAGTCCACACGACTGAGTAACTGAACTGAACAGTACTGATAGTGGGTGGATATAGTGTCAACAAATATATGTAATTGTGAATACTGTACAACTGGCAAATAAACACCAGCATTTCAGAACTTATATTTTAATGCTGTTTAAAAAGATAGGTGATAACTTTATCTTTCAAGATCAACAGGTGTTTATACAAATTACCTCAAGTAATTTGCTTTGAGTATCACCTTAAAAATGTATATGATGCATGTATTTCTTTCTATAAACATAAATCAAAGTTGATTTCATCTTTTTTTCCAATACTTACTTGTTATTATAGAATTATTATCTCTTCTTATAAGGAAACGGGTAAAATACAAATTTAATTCAAGGTGTCACTGTCAAAATCTTTATTAGCCAGAGCAACTAGGATTCAAATTTTCAAGATTTAGTTGGAAAATTGATGTCTTTAAGCATATTTTTGTTACTCTGTGTAACCCATAACATTGTACATTTATAAATTTACCCACTGCTCAATGGAAATATCATGGAAACATATTAGTCAGATGGCAATTTCTCTTTGTAGCTTTTACATCCTTTTATACAAAGATTCTAGTTTATTTCTAGTTGGAAGGACATATATTAGGTATTGCATAAAAAGGCATAATCACAATTGTGAAATCACTTAATTTTTTTCTGAAAATATTTTATTTTGCATATATTGTTTCTTATTGTTATTGCTGTTTAGTTACTAATTCATGTCTGATTCTTTTGCAACCCCTTGAACTGTAACCTGCCAGGATCTTCTGTCCATGGATTTCTCACACAAGAATACTGGAGTGAGTTGCCATTTCCTTATCTAAGGGATTTTCTCAGCCCAGGAATTAAACATCTCCTGCATTGGCAGGTGAATTCTCTAACAGTGAGTCACCAGTGAAGTCCATATTGTTGCCTAATCTTTGAGGAATCTTAGGTGAGTTACATCAATGTTTATGTTGCTAATAGATACTTAATCCATCCTGAGAGGAACTTTGATGGTAATGTTTTATTTATTTTATGTAAATGTAAGATACAATATTATATTTTAGTTGTAATATAATCATAAAGGACTAATATTAATCTGTAATACATAGTTTAATTTTAATAACATTTCAAAATACTTCCTAATTTAAAAACAAAATAATTTATGGATTTTGCCATTTTTTTTTTACAATGTTGCCACAGCATTTCTTTTTTTTACTTTATATAATCTGGAATAAGGTTATTTTATTGTTTGATTTAATGTATAATTTAGTGTTTCTTTTTCTAAATTAAAGGATCAAGAATACACAGTGGAGAAGACAACCTCTTAAATGTGTGGTACTGTGAAAACTGGACAGTTACATGTAAAAGAATAAAATTACAACAGTTCCCTAACACCATACACAAAAATAAATTTGAAATGGATTAAAGATCTAAGTGAAATGAAGTGAAGTTGCTCAGCCATTTCTGACTCTTTGCGACCCCATGGACTGCAGCCCACCAGGCTCCTCTGTCAATGGGATTTTCCAGGCAAGAGTATTGGAATGGGTTGTCATTTCCTTCTCCTAAAGTCCTAAATGCCAGGCCAAATACTATAAAACTCTTCAAATAAAACACAATCAGAAGACTCTTTGACATAAATTCCAGCAATACCTTTTTGATCCACCATGTGGAATAATGAAAATAAAAGCAAAATTAAATGAACAGGACCTAATTAAACTCAAAAGCATTTGCACAGCAAATGCAACCATAAACAAAAGAGAAAAGATATCCCTCAGAAGAATGGGGGAAAATATTTGCAAACAAAGCAACTGACAAGGGATTAAACTCCAAAATATGCAAACAGCTGATGCAACTCAATATCAAAATAAAACAATCCATTACACATCTATTAGAATGTCCAAAACCTGGGACATTGATAGCACCAAATGCTGGTATGGCTATAGAAGGGAAATTGCCATTCTTTGCTGTGTGGTAATGTGAAATAGTGCAGCCAATTTGAAAGACAGTTTGGTGATTTCTTCCAAAATTAAATATACTTCTAACACATCAAGGGCAATCTCATTCTTTGGTATTTACCAAAGGACTTGAAAATCGATGCCCATGTGGGGAAAAATAAATTCACATAGATTTTCAACAGTTTTATTTATAATTGCCCAAACTTGGAAGATACCCTCTATTACTGAAAGGATCAAAGAACTGTGGTACTCACAGACAGTGGAATATTATTCACTGCTGAAAAGAAATGGGCTATAAAACCATAAAAAAGACATGAAGGAAAGTTAAATGCAAATTATTAAGTGAAAAAGATGGAGAACAAGAGATAAGCTGCCAACATCCATTTGATCATAGGCAAAGAAAGAGAATTACAGGAAAACAGCTAATTCTGCTTTATTGACTATACCAAAGCCTTTGACTATGTGAATCACAACAAACTACCAAAAATTCTTAAAGAGATGGGAACACCAGACTACCTTACCTGCCTCCTGAGAAATCTGTACACAGATCAAGAAGCAATAGTTAGAATCGTACATGGAACAACAGACTAGTTCAAAAGTGGAAGAGGAGTATGTCAAGGCTGTATGTTGTCATACTGCTTATTTAACTTACATGCAGTGTACGTCATGAAAAATTCTCTGCTGGATGAAGCACAAGCTGGAATCAAGATTGCTGGGAGAAATATCATTAACTTCAGATATGCAGATGACACCACCTTTATGGCAGAAAGTGAAGAGGAACTAAAGAGCCTCTTGATGAAAGTGAAAGTAGAGAGTGAAAATTTGGCTTAAAATTCAAGATTCAAAAAACAAAGATCATGTCATCCAGTCCCATCACTTCATGGCAAATTGATGGAGAAATAGTGGAAATAGTGACAGACTTTAATTCCTTGATCTCCAAAATCACTGCAGATGGTGACTGCAGCCATGAAAGTAAAAGGTACTTGCTCCTTGGAAGAAAAGCTACAACCAAGCTAGACAGCATATTAAAAAGCAGAGATATTACTTTGCCAAAATAGGTCCATCTAGTCAAAGCTATGGTTTTTCCTGTAGTCAGGTATGGATGTGAGAGTTGGACTATAATGAAAGCTGAGAGCCAGATAATTGGTGCTTTTGATCTGTGGTGTTAAGAGACTCTTGAGAACCCCTTGGACTGCATGAAGATCCAACCAGTCCATCCTAAAGGAAATCAGTCCTGAATATTCACTGGGGGGACTGATGCTAAAGCTGAAGTCCCAAAGTACCTGATGTGAAAAAAGACCCTGTTGCTGGGAAAGATTGAAAGCAGGAGGGGTAGGGGACAACAGAGGTGGTTGGATGGTATCACTGACTAGATGGACATGAGTTTGAAGAAGCTCCAGGGGTTGGTGATGGACAGGGAAGCCTGGTGTGCTTCAGTACATGAGGCAGCAGATAGTTAGACATAACTGTGAGATTAAACTGACTGAAGTGAAAAAAGTCTATTCTAGATAGCTACATACTATATAATTCCAACTAACATTCTGGAGAGGCAAGACTGCTGCAACCATAAAAAAGATCAGTGTTTATAGGACAGAGAATGAATAGGTTGAGAGCCAAATATTCTTGGGGCAGTGAAAATGCTCTTAATATCATCATAATATCATGTGAGTGTCTTTGTGTGCATGCTAGGTTGCTTCAGTTGTGTCCCACTCTTTGTGACCTTATGCACTCAAATCCACCAGGCTCCTCTGTCTATGGGATTCACCAGGAAAGAATACTGGAGTAGATTGTCATGCCCTCCTCCAGGGGATCTTGTAATCCAAGGAATCTAACCAGTGTCTCTTACATCTCCTGTGTTGTTAGGCAACATGTCTTTATGCATTTGTTCAAACCCATAGAATGTATAAAATCAAGTGGGAATTCTATAATAAATTATGTATTTGGGTGATTATAATGTCTCATTGTGGGTTCATCCTTGATAACAAGTATACTATTTTGGTGGTAGGTGTTGATAATAAGGGAGGCTATGCATAAGTGGGGGAGAAGGAAATGGCAACCCACTCCAGTGTTCTTGCCTGGAGAATCCCATGGACAGAGGAGCCTGATGCGCTACAGTTTGTGGGGTCTCAAGAGGCAGACACAACTTAGCGACTAAACTACTACTACTAAAATTCACGTTGGAGAAGGAAATGGCAACCCACTCCAATATTCTTGCCTGGAGAATTCCATGGACAAAGGAGCCTGGTGAGCTGCAGTCCATGAGTTAACAGAGAGTTGGACATGACTGAGTGAATAACACACATACACATGCATAAGTGGGGGTAGCAGATAAATTAAAATTTTCTGCTCCTACTTATTTTGTGGTGAACCTAAAAGTGCTCTAAAAACAGTTGTAAAATCCACAAATATACATTCTATTGTATTCATAAGTAAAACTGTGCAAAATTCCTTAAATTTATAAGTTGTCACTCACTTGCTTGCAATATTGTAGTTTAATGATACAAGAAAAAGCTTTACAGTTTTTATGAATCTTTGATGACCATTATTTAATCTACCACAACTCTAGAAGAGAGTTGGGGATCTTCTTACAAAGAGGAAAATAGTTTTACTATACTCACTCATCTCCAGATATTTAGAAAACTAATTTAAAAAAAAGATATTAACACATATGTATGCATACAAGTATTTATAGCAGCTTTATTCATAATCATCAAAATCTGGAAGCAACCATGATGCCTTTCAGTTGATAAGTGGATAAACAAACTATGTGTATCCATAAGACTGAATAGCATTATTTATTAATATAAATAAGTTATCAAGCCACAAGAGACATGATTAAATCTCAAATGCATGTTGCTAAGTGAAGTATCACAGTCTGAAAGAGTTACATATTGTACAATTCCAATTTTATGATATTCTGAAAAAGCCAAAATATACAGATATTAAACACATCATTAGTTTTCAAGGGTTCAGTGGAACAGGGTAAGTTTGATGAGTAGATGAAGCAAGGGGATTTTTTTACTATGGTGAAAATTTTCTGTATGATAATATAACTGTGGATACATGGCACCATGCCTTTGTCAAAACTCATTAAACTTTATGGTGTAAAAAGTGAACTTTAATGCAGGAAAATTTAAAATACATCATTTAAGGTGTCTGGGGAATTGCAGAATAAAATGCAGAGTATGACAAAACATCCTAACTGTATCACAAATGTTTGAAAGAATCTCACTGAAAGGGGTTAGGGAAATCATGCTGACCTGAAAAAAATGGGTAATAAATGGAGTTATAAAATTAAAGTTAAAAATGAATGATATTATAGAGTAAGAGCAAGAGGCTAAAGTGATCCAAGTGATAATGGATTAAAATCACAAACATTACTATGAAGCTCTGAATAGCTTAATATAGGTATAGATGGTTACATATAAAATATGTATCAGTTCAGTTGAGTCACTCACTCCTGTCTGACTCTTTGCGACCAAATGGATTGCAGTATGCCAGGCTTCCCTGTCCATCACCAACTCCCAGAACTTGCTCAGACTCATGTCCATAGAGTCAGTGATGCCATGTATCCATCCAAAATATGTATCCAACCAACCAAAATATGTACAGATATGTGTATACATACAGGTTATGTGTATACATACAGGTTATGTGTATGCCTTCATGTTCTTACTATAGCAGAACTGATACTTTTGAACTGAGAGACAACTGAGACTGAATTGAACTGATTAGATGCAGTATCTGGAAACTATGTCTGTTTCTTTTTTGGGGGGAAGGTGGCACTTCTCAGTTCAGTCACTCTGTTAGGTCTGACTCATGACCCCGTTGATTGTAGCAGGCCAGGCTTCCCTGTCCATCACCTACTCCCTTAGCTTACTGAAACTCATGTCCATCAAGTCGATGATGCCATCCAACCATCTCATCTTCTGTAGTCCCCTTCTCATCCCACCTTCACTCTTTCCCAGCATCAGGGACTTTTCCAAGAAGTCAGTTCTTATTATCAAGTAGCCAAAGTATTGAATCTTCAGCTTCAGCGTCAGTCCTTTCGGTGAATATTCAGGACTGATTTCCTTTAGAATGGACTGGTTGGATCTTCTTGAAGTCCAAAGGACTCTCAAGAGGTTTCTCCAACTCCACAGTTCAAAAACAACAAGTCTTTGGCATTCGGCTTTCTTTGTAGTCCAACTCTCATTTCCATACATGACTACAGGAAAAACCATAGCTTTGACTAGATGGACCTTCACTAGCAAAGTAATGTCTCTGCTTTTTAATATGCTATCTAGGTTGGTTGTAGCATTTCTTAAAAGGTGCAAGGGTCTTTTAATTTCATGGCTGCAGTCACAATCTGCAGTTTGTTATGCCCTGAGTTCGGATCCCCAGAACTGAGAGAATAAGACATCCACAGCAATGCAAAAGCAAAAAGTTAGCTCAAGCTAGGGCTCAGGTCTCATCCAGTGCAGTGGAATCTGACAAAAGCCCCGAGCTCTGGGTTACATTGCTTATATAGGGTATTCTCACGTGCAAAATATGATAAATGGGAGTCTCTGGGTCTGACTGGTCACCCTCTGGTGAGGGGTTAGGTATTGAGTTTTAACTGGCTCTCATTTTCCTGGGCTGGCTGAAAGTCCTGATTTATTCCCATTTTGCGGGCTCGCCACGGGTTCTGATTGGTCTGCTGGTGGTGGGGTGATTCCCGTAATCGTGACTCCCATCTTCAGGAACAGAAACTTAGGTCTAATGGTTACTAAAACCTGTCATGGCACTGGTCTGGCCCTAACAGTTATTTTGGAGCCCCTCAAAATAAACTCTGTCACTATTTCCATTGTTTTCCCATCCATTTGCCATGAAATGATGGGACTGGATGGCATGATCTTAACTTTCTGCAAGTTAAGTTTTAAGCCAACATTTTCAATCTCCTCTTTAACTTTCATCAAGAGGCTCTTAGTTCTTCTTCACTTTCTGCTGTAAGGGTGGTTTCTCTGCATATCTGAGGTTATTGATATTTCTCCAAGCAATCTTGCTTTCAGTTGTTCTTCATCCAGCATGGCATTTTGCATGATGAACTCTGTAAATAAGTTGAATAAGCAGAGTGAAATATATAACCTTGATGTACTCTTTTCTCAATTTGGAACCAGCCTGTAATTTCATGCCTAGTTCTAACTCTTGCTTCTTGACCTGGATACAGATTGCTCAGCAGGCAGGTGAAGTGGTCTGGCATTCCCCTCTGTTTGAGAACTTCCCATAGTTTTTGTGATCCACACAGTCAAAGACTTTGGCGTAGTCAATAAAGCAGAAGTAGATATTTTCTTTTTCTCTTGCTTGCTTTTTCAAGGATCTAACGGATGTTAGCAATTTCATCTCTGCTTCCTCTGCCTTTTCTAAATCCATCTTGAACATCTGGGAAATCACTGTTCATGTACTATTGAAGCCTGGCTTGAAGGATATTGAACATTACTTTGCTAGCCTGTGAGATGAGTGTAAGTGTGCAGTACTTTGAACATTCTTTGACATTGCCTTTCTTTGGGATTGGAATGAAAACTGACTTTTCCAGTCCTGTGGCCACTCCTGAGTGTGGCAAATTTGTTGGCATATTGAGTGCAGCACTTTCACTGTATCATCTATTTGGATTTGAAATAGCTCAACTGTAATTCCATCACCTCCAATATCTTTGTTTGTAGTGATGATTCCAAAGGCCCACTTGACTTTGAATTCCAGGATATCTGTCTCTAGGTGAGTGATCACACCATCGTGGTTATCTGGGTCATGAAGATCTTTTTTGTATATTTCTTCTTTGTATTCTTGCCACCTCTTCTTAATATCTTCTGCTTGTTTTAAGTCCATACCATTTCTGTCCTTTATTGTGTCCATTTCTGCATGAAATATTCCTTTGATATCTCTAATACTCTTGAAGACCTCTCTAGTCTTTCCCATTGAATTGTTTTCCTCTATTTCTTTGCACTGATCACTGAGGAAGATTTCCATATTTCTTTGCTATTCTTTAGAAATCTGTATTCAAATGGGTATACCTTTCCTTTTCTCCATTGCCTTTAGCTTCTCTTATTTTCTCAACTATTCCTAAGGCCTCCTCAGACAGCCATTTTGCCTTTTTGCATTTCTTTTTTTGGGGGGATGGTCTTGATCACTGCATCCTGTACAATGTCATGAACTTTTATTCATAGTTCTTCAGGCATTCTGTCAGATCTAATCCCTATTTCTCACTTCCACTGTACAATCATCAGGGATTCAATTTAGGTGATATCTGAATGATCTAGTGGTTTTCCCTACTTTCTTCAAATTAAGTCTGATTTGGGCAATAAACAGTGCATGATCTGAGCACAGTCAGCTCCCAATCTTGTTTTTGCAGACTACATAGAGCTTTTACATCCTCAGCTGCAAATAACATAATCAATCTGATTTTGATATTGACCCTCTGGTGATGTCCATGTGTAGAGTCTTCTCCTGTATTTTTAGAAGACAGTGTTTGCTATGACCAGTGCATTCTCTTGGCAAAACTCTGTTAGCCTTTTCCCTGTTTCATTCTGTACTCCAAGGCCAATTTTGCTTGTTACTCCAGGTATCTCTTTATTTATTAATTTTGTATTCCAGTCTCCTATAAGGAAAAGGACACATTTGTTTACTGTTAGTTCTAGAAGGCTTTGTAGGTCTTCATAGAATGGTTCAACTTCAAGTTCTTCAGCATTATTTGTTAGCACATAGATTTTTATTACTGTGATACTGAATGATTTGCCTTGGAAATGAACACAGATCATTTTGTCATTTTTGATATTGCACCCAAGAACTGTTCTTTGAACTTTCTTGTTAAGTATTAAGGCTACTCCATTTCTTATAAGGGATCTTGCCCACAGTAATAGACATAATGGTAATCTGAATTAAATTTGTCCATTCCAGTCCATTTTCATTCACTGATGCCTCAAATGTTGATATTCACTCTTGCCTTCTCCTGTTTGACCACTTACAATTTGCCTTGATTCATGGACCTAACATTTCAGGTTCATATGCAATATTGCTATTTACAGCATTGGATTTTATTTCCATCACCAGTCACATCCACAACTGGGTATTGCTTTTTCTTTGGCTCCATCTCTTCATTCTTTCTGGAGGTATTTTTCCACTGATCTCCAGTACCATATTGGCCACCTATCAGCCTGGGGAGTTCATTGTTCTGTGTCCTATCTTTTTGCCTTTTCATAATGCTCATGGGGTTTTTAAGCCAAGAAAACTGAAGTGGTTTGCCATTCCCTTCTCTAGTGAATCATGTTTAGCCAGAATTCTCCATCATAACTGGTCTGTCTTGGGTGACAGGCAAATTTGGCCTTGGAATACAGAATGAAGCAGGGCAAAGGTTAATAGAGATTTGCCAAGAGAATGCACTGGTCATAGCAAACACCTTCTTCCAACAACACAAGAGCAGACTCTGCACATGGACATCACCGGATGGTCAACACCAAAATCAAATTGATTATATTATTTGAAGCCAAAGATGGAGAGAAACTCTATACAGTCAACAAAAACAAGAGGGGGAGCTGACTGTGGCTCAGATCATGAACTCATTGCCAAACTCAGACTTAAATTGAAGAAAGTAGGGAAAATCACTAGACCATTCAGGTATGACCTAAATCAAATTCCTTATGATTATATAGTGGAAGTGGGAAATCAGTTTAAGGGACTAGATCTGATAGACAGAATGCCTAATGAACTATGGACAGAGGTTCATGACATTGTAAAGGAAACAGGGATCAAAACCATCCCCATGGAAAAGAAATACAAAAAAGCAAAATGGCTGTCTGAGGAGGCCATACAAATAGCTGTGAAAAGAAGAGAAGCAAAAAGCAAAGGAGAAAAGGAAAGATATAAGCATCTGAATGCAGAGTTCCAAAGAATAGCAAGAAGAGATAAGAAAGCCTTCTTCAGNGAGCTCAGTCCTGGGTGTTCTTTGGAAGGAAAGCTGTTAAAGCTGAAACTCCAGTACTTTGGCCACCTCATGTGAAGAACTGACTCATTGGAAAAGACTCTGATGCTGGAAGAGATTGGGGGCAGGAGGAGAAGGGGCCAACAGAGGATGAGGTGGCTGGATGGCATCACTGACTCAATGGACGTGAGTTTGGGTGAACTCCAGGAGTTGGTGATGGACAAGGAGTCCTGTCGTGTTGCAATTCATGGGGTCACAAAGAGTCAGACACATTTGAGCAACTGAACTGAACTGAACAAGACATGACTCATGGTTTCCTTGAATTAGAGAAGGCTGTGGTCCATGTTATTAGTTTAATAAGTTTTCTGTGTCTTTGATTTTCTTTCTGTGTGCCCTCTGATATATAAGGATTAGAGGCTGATGGAAGCTTCCTGATGGGAGAGACTGACTGAGGGGTAATGGATCTTGTTCTGGTGGGCGGGGCCATGCTCAGTAAATCTTTAATCCAATTTTCTGTTGATTGGGGGATTGTTCCCTCTCTGTTTTATGACCTGAGACCAATCTATCTTGGAGATAATGAGACTTCCTTCAAAAATTCCTAAACATGCACTGCTACACTCAGTGCTCCTGACCCTCAGCAGGCCACCACAACTCATGCCTACACTGGAGACTCCTGGACACTCACAGGCAAGTCTGGGTCTGCCTCTTTTGGAGTCACTGCTCCTTTCTTCTGGTTTCTGGTGCAGGAACCATATTTCAACTTGTGCCCTCCAAGATTCTGCTTCCCCATTCCTGTGTAAGTTCTGGTGGCTCTATGGTGGGGTTAATGGTGACCTCTTCCAAGAGGGCTTATGCCATACCCAGGTCTGCTGCACCCAGAGTCCCTGCCCTGTGTCAGGCCACTGCTGACCCATACCTCCACAGGAGACACTCAAACACTCAAAGGTAGGTCTGGGTCAGTCTCTGTGGAGTCTCCTGGTGCACACAATGTTTTATTTGAGCCCTCTGATCTTCTGGTGGTAGTGGGGTTTGATATTGTCAGAGGAGTGTAATCTCCTCGGTTCTGTCTCGTCTCAACAAAAATTTGCAGCAACGGATGTTAAAGCCCTTGGCACATCACAGCTCTCAGACAGTCTGTGTTATAGTTCTTGGAGAGATCAGAGTTATTTAGAAAATAAAGGAAAATACATCCTTGAGACATGAGGGCATGCTGATCCAAAGGACATGAAGAGAAGAGAGAGAGAGAATGAGTTAGCATGGGAGAGAGAGACCTCCGGCACTTTGGCTCCTCTTTTTGTATGTTTTTTCCTCCCACTGAGCCCGCCCTATGTAAATTGAGCTAGCCAGGAGTTCTGCTTACTCTACCTGAGGTCCTCACTCTTGTCCTTGGACCTTCCTTTGTTCTATTTTCACAGGCTTTTCCCTTCCTTGTCTTTTAGCCACCACCATTCTGAGCTCCTGTTTCCTATTCTAACTAGGTAACAATTCTAAATACAATGTCACCCCTCCTATCATCTTGCTGGGGCTTTTCCTTTTCCCTTGGACGTGAGGTATATTTTTTTGGTGAGATCCAATATTCTTCTGTTGACAGTTGTTCAGCAGAGAGTTGTAATTTTGGAGTTCTCACAGAAGGTGAGCTCTCGTCCTTCTACTCTGCCATCTTAGATGCCCCATTATCCATTAAATGGAACCAGTGTTCCTTGGAGCAAGGCTAATTGTAGGACCAGAGCAAGAAATATACAGGATAAGTATCTTATATTGTTAGGAATCAAGGAAACACTCAAAGAAAGGAAAGAACGAAGAAAGGAAAAAATGAAAGGAAATAAGGGAAGGAGGAACTGATGAAGGACAGTAAGAAAGGATGGAGCAAGGAGCAAAGGACGCAAGGGAGAAATGCACACACAATGATATTGTTGTTCAGTCACTACTAAGTCCTATCTGAGTCTTTGTGATGCCATGGACTGCATCACACTAGACTTCTCTGTCCTTCACTATCAGAGCTTGGTCAGACTCATGTCTATTGAGTCAGTGATGCCATCCAACTATCTCATCCTCTGTTGCCCCCTTCTCCTGTTGCACTCAATCTTTCCCAGCATCAGGATCTTTTCCAATGAGTTGGCTCTTCGCCTCAGGTGGCCAAAGAATTGGAGCATCAGCTTCAGCACCAGTCCTTCCAATGAATATTCAGGGTTGATTTCCTTTAGGATTGTCTGGTGTAATCTCCTTGCTGTACAAGGGACTCTTAAGAGTCTTCTGGGGATATGTCAAAAAGACAGTTCTATAGGAGCCAATTTAAGAAGCACCCAGTAGCTAAAGATGGAATAATTTGACGGGAAAAAACAAAGTAGATTGGATTATAAACAAAAGTAAAATGTTATCTGTATATCAATGCTGATATAAATAATTAAGTGCATAAAAAATGCACTTATATTTTTTCCTCTACAAAATTCCAAATAATTTATATAGCTACTGTGTTTTGTGTGGGCTGTTTGTAGTTATTTCTTTCCAAAGACTGTAATCTGGAAATGGGGTAATAAAAAAATAACGTTGCAGTGGAAATGCCTGAAAAACTACCTCAGCCAAGTGACTAATATTAACATTATTAATATCAACAGTGATTATTGATCATATGCACCCTTGATATGACATGATGAAGATATTGTACCTCTGATTTTGGTCTCAAATACCACTTTATATTCAAAACATAAGAAAGGCAATAGATAAATACCAACAAAAAATAGTCTACAAAATATCTGACTTATATTCATTGAACTTCTCAAATTCATTTTTAACAAAGAAACTCTGAAAAATCATCATATCCCAAAAAGCCTAAGGAAATTTGGCTATTGAATGCAATATGCCATTCTGGATAGGAATCTGGAACTGGAAGATGACATTTGGTTAAAAAACAAGGATATCTGAATAAGGAATAGGCTTTGATTAGGAATAATATATCAGTTTTTTTTGTTCAGTTGCTAAGTCATGTCTGACTCTTTTCCAACCCCATGGATAGTAGTTCACTAGGTTCCTCTGTCCACAGGATTTCCCAAGCAAAAATACTGGAGTGGGTTGCCACTTCCTTTCTCCAGGGGCTCTTCCTAGGGATCAAACCCATGGTTTCTACCTTGCAGGTAAGTTCTTTTACCACTGAGCAACCAGAAAATATACCAATATGGTTCACTAATTATAACAAATGAACCATAACAATGTATTCATAACAAGGGAAACTAGTTGTGAATGTAGGGACATTTTCTGTACTATCTTTGAAATTATTCTTGAAACCTAAAAAGTTTAAATTCAAAAGCTATTAATTTAATAAGCAAATTAAAATGTAAACAGAACATGAAAAATTATAAATCCACTACATAGGATTGTGAATAATCTAATTGTGTATACTCTCTCTCTCTGTATACATATATATAAAAACTGATATGCTATATATTAATATTTGTGTAAGACAAATATAGGCAAAGAAAAGCAATTATGTGGAAAAAAACATAAATGAATTCAGCTTTCATAATTTTATGCTACAATAACAAACCTCAAAAACAAAGTTTATTTTTCACAAAAATGTTTATTTCAGCTACAATTTGGCATCAGTGTAGTGTCATGTATTTATATTCCAGAACGTAGACTGTGGGGCTTCCCTGTTGATTCAGTCTGCCTGCAATGAAAGGGACATGGATTTGATCCCTGAGTTGGCAAGATCTTTTGGAGGAGGAAATGGCAACCAACTCCAGTGTTCTTGCCTAAAAAGCCCACCAGAGGAGCCTGGTGGGCTACATTCCATGCAATTGCAAAAGGATCAGACCCGATTTAATGACTAAACCACCACCACCACGTAGATAACAGGTAGCCATGCCTATCTAGTCAAATAAAATAAATGAAATAAGCCACTGATTCATATGTTGAGCATATTTTCATGCCCTGCACCCAGAGACATTTTTATTTTAATCAGGAGAAAATATATAAAATATATAATTGTTAATCATAGATTATGATAGCAAAGTATTAGATACAACTCATGTTTCCATCTTTCTGAAATTAAATTAAGTGTATAGAATATGGTGAATGCATATTATGGCATAATCATAGCAGTGAATAGCAGTATACACATGCACATATATATATATAGAGAGAGAGAGAGAGTAAAAGGAGTAAAATGCAAAATTATAACTGTGACATTATGTCATTCATTAAGGTTAAAAAATACATGCATATTTGAATAAAAATAAATAAATAAATGAATGAATTATATTAAACACATTAGATTATTTGCTTGCTAAAAGGAAAGGGAACAAGACTGGTGAATCAAATCAAATTAAAATAATAATGAAAAAGAAAGGAAATAACAGGTGAAAATAGGTAAAAACTCTGCCTAAAGGCATGCTAAAACTTTCCTCTTCAAAATAACAAATAATAATCTATCATTATTAAATTGAATTATATTATAAAATCTGTCATCTATGAATAGAATTAATTTATGCCAGTACCATGAAAGAACAAAGTAATATTAAGTGAGCCACTCATTTTCTGAGAAATGCAAAATTTGACTTAAGAATTATTTATTGAGGTGTTTCATCATTTAGCATGTTGTTGTTTAGTTGATAAGTCATGTCTGACTCTTGCGACCCCAGGGACTGTAGCCCTCCAGGGTCCTCTGTCTGTAGGATTTCCTAGGCATGAATACTGGAGTGGGTTGCCATTTCCTTCTCCAGTCACTTAGCACAATTTGGTTAAAAATCTAGAAGCATAAATAGAATATTAAACTACAGTTTTTTTTTTAACTTATCTACTCTGATTTGACGTCATTAATGACACCTAGCAACGGGCAAACACTGCTTATCAATGGTAGTAGTCTACACATGCCTAGAGAAGTAGAGGAATTGTTACCAAAATGTAAAGGTTTGCATGCCCAACACACAATGAGGTCAAACAATACTAAAACATCAGAGTTTGGAACAGAGAAAGGTTTATTACAGGACCATGCAAGGAGATGGCTTATGCTCTCAGAGCCCCAATGTTACTGAAAGCTTTCACAAACCTGGAGAGGAGTTCAGGATTGGCAACACATGTACACCCGTGGCAGATTCATGTTGATGTATGGCAAAACCAATACAATATTGTAAAGTAAAAATAAATAAATAAATAATAAACATGTTAAAAAAAAAAAAGCAAATGGTGAGTGAGGGGTATGGTTAATTGTTGCAAATTTCTTGGAGTCAGATCCTTCATTAAGTCAGATCATGGTCAAGTAACGATGTTCCTGTAAATCTCTACCAAATGAATATTATTCTCTGTCCTGATAAGAAAGGGCAAGGTCCCAAGGCACAACTTTCACCCTCCAAGGTACTGGTCCTGGTTAAGGGAAGGCATAACNTCATTAAGTCAGATCATGGTCAAGTAACGATGTTCCTGTAAATCTCTACCAAATGAATATTATTCTCTGTCCTGATAAGAAAGGGCAAGGTCCCAAGGCACAACTTTCACCCTCCAAGGTACTGGTCCTGGTTAAGGGAAGGCATAACTCAGCTGGCGGCTCCCTCCAGGCCAGGTCCCAAGACTACCCAGCTGTCATCTCTGAGGGAGCCAGACACCCAAATCAACTAGCTCTCAGACTCTTCAAGCTGCTCAAAAGTAGGAGGAGACCAACTCCCACAGACTGTGACCCAGAGAGACTGCCACTACTATTAGGTCATAGAGACAGGGAGGCAGGAGAGTTTCACTTCTGCCTCAAGGTCTAGGCCGAGGCTAGTGGATGCCTTAGGGAGGGTTCTGGATCCCTGCAGGTCACAGTCCACAACCTGTCCTTGGGCCCCCAGCTCACCCACTGGCCCAATGCCAAGTGAGCTGAAGGGCCTCAGGGAGAAGGCCAGCATCAGGCTCACACCTTTCACTCTCTTCCTCAATGCCACCACTCCACTATTATCTGCTTTTCCTCACCATCACTCCTTAACAGTTGGTTACTTGTGGGTGAGGGCCACTGCTGCACTGTGCAATGGCTGAGCAGGGCCACTAAGGTCACTCATTGACAGCTGGTTGCCAGTGGGCAGAAGTCACTGACACACTGACCAATGGCTTAGCAGGATCCATTGACTGGTATCAGAGTGAGAAGTAATGAGGGACAGCAATGATTGCTCTGCTAAGGGCTGAATTCACTGTGCTGTTATAGGATTTTAAGAATAAGTACAGAGGTAAAAAATTGGGGGGAGTTCTTTTGGAAGCAGCAAGTCTTCTCTGAAGCCACATGGAGGGAATCCCTGAACCCAACCCCTTTCTTTCAGCTTCCTTCTGCACATCTGTACAAACAAATAACACCACCTACTTAATTGTGTCAGCTTCCCTTCATTCAATCAAACTCGGACCTTAGCTNAGGGACTCTCAAGAGTCTTCTCCAACACCATAGTTCAAAAGCATCAATTCTTCAGTGCTCAGCTTTCTTGATAGTTCAATTGTCACATCCATACATGGCTACTGGAAAAATCATAGCCTATGGAGTGAGTAGCCTATTCCTTTTCCAGGGGATCTTCCTGACCCAGGAATCAAACCAGAGTCTCCTGTGTTTCAGGAGGGTTCTTTACCAGCTGAGTTACCAGGGAAGAGTCAGATTATTAAAAGTTTTCATTTGAGTTATGAGAAAGGACCTATGACATGGGCTAGGCCAGATATGTTAAAATAGAGTTGTAAATTTTATCACAAATATAATTTACATGTCCCAGATTTTCACATATACTTAATATGTAGAGACTTAACACTGCTGACAATCCAAATGTCCCTTAACAGGAGAGTAAACAAATTTTGGTATATTGATGCAGTGAAGTATACTCATCAATAAAAATAAATCAAATTACTAATAAATGCAGGGGCTTCCTAGGTGGTTTAGTGGTAAAGTATCTGCCTGTCAATGCAAGATACACAAGAGACATGGGTCCCATCACTGGGTCGGTAAGATGCCCTGGAGGAAGAAATGGCAACCTATTCCAATATTCTTGCCTAGAAAGTTCCATGGACAGAGGAGCCTGGTGAGCTACCTTTCATGGGTTCACAAGGAGTGGAACACAACTGAGCTACTGAGCAACAACTAATACATGCAATAATACAGGTGACTCTCAAACACATCATGAGTAAAAAAAGCTCAGATAAAACTACATGTTACTTGATATCATTTACATAAATAACAAAGACAGCCAAATCAAATCTAAAGAAAGAGTTTATTTCAAGTTGAAAATTGACTGGAAAGTGTCATGAGGTAGCTTTTTATGGTTAAATAATTGTTCTGAATCTTGATTTGAGTGATCTAACATAGGTTTCTGTAACTGTCAAAACTCAAACTGAGGATTCAAAGTCTGTGTCTTCACACAGATAATCTACTTAATGAGTTATACATATATTAACCTAAAGTTAATATAAAAGAATAGATATTATTTAGACTCTAAAAATGTGTAGGCCACTGGTACTTAATTATAACTATTATTAATAACTGCAACCATTTTCACAAACATATTATTTTACCTAAGAATAATAATAGGAGGTAAGCTCTATCTGCTGATAATGTATATATTGTCACACTGAAAATCGCTATTTCTATTGTTGATATATTAAGATAAATATTTTCACTATGGTGTCCATTGCCTTAGTCATGCAGAACCAATACATTTACATGTCTAATTCAAATGAGATTGTGAAATATTTCTGGCTCTTATTTTTCATACAAAACTGACATTTTACAGTAATTATGTAAATATAAATTTCTAGTAAAAATTATTTTTTATCCTTTAAGGAATTTTATTTAAAAAATAACTTGTGGCAATCTCTTTAATTGAGAAGTTAACTGGATGCATTAGCTTCTAGAGTGTCAATGCATAAAATTAACTTCTACATTGTAACTGTGTTTAATTTAACCTCTATGAGTTTAGTTTTTCCAAAGTGTTCTTAATTAAACACCAGTGGGTAAAGAATTCACCTGCAATGCAGGAGACACAAGAGACATGAGATTGATCCCTGGGTAGGGAAGATACCCTGGATGAGGAAATGACAACTCACTCCAGTATTCTTGCCTGAAAATTCCCATGGATTTCTGAAATTTATAAAATTTATTAAAAATTTTAAAATTTCAAAATTTGAAATTTATAATTCCTTTTGAGAATTTCCTGGCATTGCTATTTTCAGCAATATAAGATATTTGCTATTCTGGAAAAAAAACTCATTTCAAAAATTGAGATATAATGGAAAAAAGAAAACATTCGTATGCGCTCATGGAGACCTGCCCATGAATATTAATAGAGTCAATGCTTGTCATAGCCAAGAATTAAATGCGACTTAAACGTCCAAGAGCAAGAGATTAAATTTATACATCTTATAAGCAATGATACAGTGTACATAAGGGATATTATTGAAAAGAATGTAAGATTTACATATCTATAAACAACATAGAGTGTCACTGTGTTGTCTATAGAGTGTCACTATGTTGTTTATAGATATGTAAATAGGCAATCAGGGTTTAAATTAATATATAAAAATGATGAGCAACAATCTCACGATAATGATTTTTGTCTAAACAGAATTCCATCAGGAAAGAAAGCAGATTTTTAAAATACTTTATTTTTTAGACATTTTGAAGTTTCATACATGTTATAATTTCATTAGAAGTGATTTAGTAAATTTTAAGTTGATAAATGTTGGTTTCTGTTTTTATTTGTGGCCTCTGATATTTTTATTCAAAATTATTAACATATTTTTTCAATTCATATTTTGATAAAAGTAATTTACTATGTCAACTCAAATCAGAGCATTTGTTGATTACTTAATCACAGTTATATGCATTTTAACAGTTTTATATATACACACACAAGGGAAATTTATAGCCCAGTTTGATGGATAACAAAGAAGCATTTATAAAGTCAAACAAACAAACNGTAATTTACTATATCAACTCAAATCAGAGCATTTGTTGATTACTTAATCACAGTTATATGCATTTTAATAGTTTTATATATACACACACAAGGGAAATTTATAGCCCAGTTTGATGGATAACAAAGAAGCATTTATAAAGTCAAACAAACAAACAAAAAAATCACTGGATCGATAGCAGCAACATTTTAAAAATAATTTCTAAAATACATTAGTCACCAATTATTTTTCTCTCAAATGTTGTAAAAAGTGTAATTTAAATGTCTGTATCAAAGATAAAATATTTTATATGCTTAAAGAAATTTCATAGCTTTAATAAGCCATATTTCATTGTTAATTTTCAAAGAGTGATACAATGCTTGTCACCTCCAAAATTTATCTTAAAATGGAATATTTTCAGGAGTGGAGTAATTGTATAGCTATCTCAAACATACACTTAGAAATAACATCGTTGATTCCAGAAGAGGAGATAGTTTTAAGGTTTCATGAAAACATTATTTTTTTTGTGTGCGTTTGGATAAACTGGAGAAAGAAATCTAAACATAGCAGTGACAGAAACATTTGTAGCCAAATTTATAAACATTACATAAGTGATGAAGAAATAAAAATCAACAGGTTATTAAACATTTTCATCAATTTTCCTGTTGTCACTTATGTTGAAAGCAGATGTCTCTTTGCAATTATAAATTTTAATGCTTTATTTTTTTTTATCATCCTATCAAGTATTAGTTTATACCATGGCAGAAAAGAAATATTCTGTGTAATTTTGACTATGGTGTCAATGTTTGACTGGAATACTGTGTTTAAATTGAATAAAGTAGAGACAAAAATGTTTACTTTGCTCTTTTGTAGACATCCATTTTAATTCATGGGTATGTCTGTTACCTACTCTTTTTGCTTAACTGAATATTTGTTTGCCTAACTTTCTTTCTTCTCTAACAAGGATTAGGAACTTGGAAAACAATCTCAGAATCAAGTGCCAATTGTTCATAAGGCACTCAAGCTTGTTTTGAATGCCCTCTGAGACACAACGGCATGTGAGACTCTTTCCAGTTGCAAACAGAAGAAAAGTTGACAAATGCTGGAGATGTTCCTGAGGTTACTACTAAAATCACACACTTTAAAAGATGCAGTCCATATGTTCTCTAAAGAATTGGCAGCAAGACAAAAGAAATAAAATAAAAGCATAATCAGTGTCTTATATAAACTGACTGGAACACATTAATATATGAGACAAAATTATAAAGCACAGGCTGTTTTATAGTATAAAATATATCAAGACAGCTTTATATATCATCTGAAGGTATTATTTTAGAATTGTCTATTCAATGAATATTCATTATTCTCTGCATTTACTGAGGTTTATGGACATATCAAAAGAAAGAAACTATACAGAACACTCTTCTACTTATTATTCTGATGAAAGAAATGACAACTTACTCAGTATTCTTGCCTGGAAAATCCCATGGACAGAGAAGACTGGCATGCTACATATAGACCATTGGGTTGCAAGAGTCGGACATGACTTAGAGACTAAAACACACTTAATTTTCTAAGATTTATTTCCCCTGTTTGGTTGGTAAATAATATTATTATAGTATTTAAATGTTTAAATTTAAATTCTATTTAAATATGTAAATTTTACAATATTTTAAGTAAAGAATATTATTTGAAACTGAAGTTGTAAAAAGGCATAATATATTTTTCTAGTATACAGGGAATATTTGATAAAGGTTAGATTGAATAAAAAAATAAATTCTATGTATATCCATAGTGATGACCAAGGCAGTTATTACTGTTATTATTCTTTGGGAAATATTGAAGACACATTTTAAACTATAAGTCCACAAATTAACTCAATAGTATGTGACATAAGGCAATATATTCTGTAGGAATGGCTTTTATAGAAAAATATTTGTAGAGTTAAGCAGAAAATGGATCTTCTTGAGTGATAGTTTCAGTATTCAAAGTTTAAGTGTTTATCTTTTGTTCAGTTCAGTTGCTCAATCGTGTCAGACTCTTTGTGACCCCATAGACTGCAGCACAAAAGGCCTCCCTGTCCTTTGCCAACTCCTGGAGTTTACTCAAACTCATGTCCATTGAGTCGGTGATGCCATCTAACTATGTCATCCTTTGTCATCCCCTTCTTCTCCTGCCTTCAATCTTTCCCAGCATCAGGGTCTTTTCAAGTGAATCAGCTCTTTGCGTCAGGTGGCCAAAGTATTGGAGTTTCAGCTTCAGCATCAGTCCTTCCAAAGACTATTAAGAACTTATTTCCTTGAGGAAGGACTGGTTGGACATGCAAGATATGCAAATACACAATACTATATCTCTGTAACATTTTACAGCTTCATGGTTATTTCAAAATTTCTTGAAATCTAAATTTCATAACACCCAGGAGTTCAAGTGACAGATATAAGTACATCCTTCTTTCTGTTGATGAGAAATGTAAACGTAGCAATGTGAGGTGATGGTTTAAGGTTGAATGCATGATTACTGTAAAAACATAAAGCAAAATCAAGAAGTGTGTCTTCTGATTCTGTACCATCTTAATGAGATTATGATTTAATATGATTTTATATCTTCCTATTTACTTCAGAATTTGACAGAAGCCACTTGTCTCTTTGTAGAAACTAAGTTTTAAGGGCAAATCAAGACTAAAGATTAATGATAACAGATTATTGAGAATGTTCCACTAAAAGCCGCTGTGCTGTTCTGTATATCTGTGTCTCTTTTGCTGTCTCGCATACAGGGTTATCATTACCATCTTTCTAAATTCCATATATATGTGTTAGTATACTGTATTGGTAAAGTAAAATAAAGTAAAAAAAAAAAAAAAGAAGAATAAGACAACAAAACAAAACAAAAAACCACTATGCTTTCCATCAGTTAATTCAACAAAACAATTCATCAGTATTACTAAAAAATGTGTTTTGTTGCAATGTGGGCTACAATAAACATGAAATTATTCTATTTTGATACATTTTAACATTTTGTGTAATTATTATAATAATTGCATTTATATTAATCACCATAGTCATTCCAAATTTTGAAGAAGTAAGTTAAATCAATTAAAAAACAGGAATGTGATTATTGTATTGGTAGCATTAACCTTATCATCGATTAGAAACAATCACTCCTTTTATTAATGAGAAAACATTTTTCTCCTTGTATTTTGCAACTATAGATTTAAGTCCAATGTCCTTTTACGTTAAAGGACACTATCTACATTTAAAATGTTGATGTCTTTCTTGTGGCTCATAAGAAGTAAACAGAAATTTGGAAATGTTTTTAATTTACTTACCTGTGACTGTTAAATTCAACTTTCTTTAACCACCAAGAAACCAATATTTCCATTAAAATACCACTTATATCACTAAAATATAATTTATGAATTTAATATATTGATATTAATAAACTTCTTAATTATAAATTAATTTACTCCAATAGAAATAGTTTGACATATTAAAAAGTCTAATATATCAGATTCTAAGAAATTTAAACACCTTTAAAGGCAGATAAAACACAAACTATTACAGTTACAGAACTTATTACCTCACATTAAACCAGAATAAATGTCCTACTATTAATATGTAATACTGAAGCTTGAGTGTATATTTTAACCCTTGTTTTGAACAGAGACACAACAAAACATTTTGTTTTCTGTCTTATCAGCTATAACCACTAAGCAGACAGGAATTTTATCTGACACTGTCTTTATAGTTTTGCATGGTTGTGGTGCTCTTTCATGTTCAAAACAAAAATCGCACAAAACATCATTTCAAATCAGCTAAATAAAGGCTGAAGTTGTTCACCAAATGAAGTTTGACTAGAAAATAAGGCTTTGTTTTATTGTATAAGTTTACTTAATCTGATATGTAGGCTCATTTAGAAACTTTTATTTCTGTGTTAAAACATTTTGGAGAACATAGGCAAAACACTCTCTGACATAAATCACAGTAGGATCCTCTATGATCCACCTCCCAGAATACTGGAAATAAAAGCAAAAATAAACAAATGGGATTTAATTAAAATTAAAAGCTTCTGCACAACAAAGGAAACTATAAGTAGGTGAAACGACAGCCTTCTGAATGGGAGAAAACAATAGCAAATGAAGCAACTGACAAACAACTAATCTCAAAAATATACAAGCAACTTCTACAGCTCAACTCCAGAAAAATAAACGACCCGATCAAAAAATGGGCCAAAGAACTCAATAGACATTTCTCCGAAGAAGACATACGGATGGCTAACAAACACATGAAAAGATGCTCAACATCACTCATCATCAGAGAAATGGAAATCAAAACCACAAAGAGGTACCATTTCACACCAGTCAGAATGGTTTCGATCCAAAAGTCTGCAAGCAATAAATGCTGGAGGGGGTGTGGAGAAAAGGGAACCCTCTTACACTGTTGGTGGGAATGTAAACTAGTACAGCCACTGTGGAAAACAGTGTGGAGATCTCCTTAAAAAATTGCAAATAAAACTGCCTTATGACCCAGCAATCCCACTGCTGGGCATACNCCCCTCCTGCCTCAGGCTCCCTGGAAGCCGCTTACCTGTGCAGCCTATCCCCCCTGGCCTCGTAGGGGGCAGATTGAGTTCCGGGATTTTGGGCTGAGATACCGACCTGAGCTCCCACTGGCCGTGCGGGGCGTGTCCTTCAAGATCAACGCAGGAGAGAAGGTGAGCGGCTCACCTACAATTTCCTCCTCGTGGTGGCCAGGCTGGGCATCACCCCAGGGTCCCTCCAGCTCCCTCCTTCCCTCCCCACCTCAGGTCCCCAGTTTCCAGACACCCCACTCCCTTGATGGAACTTACCATCTTCCCCAGACCAACTTCCTTCTCGGTGAAACCACTCACCTTCTTGATGTCTCAGATAATGAAGCATCTCCCCAACTTCTTTCTTTTTCCTCTGTCATTAGTTGAACACCTACTATGTGCTGGCTGCTGTGTTCAGTGTCCACATATTATCCAGTTTGCATGGGCTCCATTTCTGGCTTTGCTATGGCTGACCTTGGGCAAGTCACTGCATGCTTTGGTCTCAGTTTTCTCATCTGTGATAATGGGAACAATAATGTCAACCTCATAGAGCTGTTGAGAAATTTAACTGGGTTAATACATAGAAACGGAATGGAGCAGTGCCTACCTGGCACATAGCAAGTGCTATAACAGTGTTCACCAATTCTTTTTTATTCATGATTATTTGCATTTTTACTCCAACATCAAGCCTAGCCTCATTTTATTTACAGATGCCTAGTCAGGCTGCTTCACTGAATCCCTGAATCCTTCTCTACCCTCCCCACACTGCTCCAGGCCCCCCAACCTCCCGTTTCACAACCTCCAGCCTGTTTTCCTGTGATCTTGATTTGAGCGTGTCATTTCCCTGCTCCAGACCTCCCTCCCTCCTCACATTCTTCCAGTAAAACCCAAACTCCTGAGCTTGGCATACAAGGCCCTACCCAGCTACCCACTTCACTCACTGTCCTTCAAGGGATTAGGCAACATNCAGCCTGTTTTCCTGTGATCTTGATTTGAGCGTGTCATTTCCCTGCTCCAGACCTCCCTCCCTCCTCACATTCTTCCAGTAAAACCCAAACTCCTGAGCTTGGCATACAAGGCCCTACCCAGCTACCCACTTCACTCACTGTCCTTCAAGGGATTAGGCAACATTTGGGGAACACCGGCCTCTAGGCCAGATGCACACATGGTGATGCCCTCGGAGAGGTTACCGCTGAGGTATCATTCAGCTGGAATCTTTGCCCTCCCTGAACTCCTGCTTATCCTTCAAGATTCCGCTCAAGTATCCCCTCCTCCATGAAGCCTTCTCTGATCAACCTCCATCCCAGGCAACATGAACAGCAGCTCCGTGCTTGCCTCCATTGCTGCAGGGCCAGAGCTTGACTATAGAGAGGGCTTGTTCATCATACTGTGTTAAAATTAAGTTTACTCAAGGGCGCTATTTCCAAGACCAGATGGTGAGCCCTTTGGAGCAGGGACTCCTTAATTTCTGTATTCCTGGTGCCTTAAAGAGTGCCTGTCATTCAGTGGGTAACACAGATGCTTCATTCATTTATTAAACCGTGTTGATCCCCCACAAAATGTCAAGGAAGGATGGGGGATGGGTTAAAAGATGGGCAGGTAGATGGAAGGATGAAGGATGGATGTCTGGGGTTGGGGGCTGGAAGGAAGAGGCATGGATGGAAGGATGGATGGATGG
>SJYV01042151.1:566688-664662 GCA_006410875.1 Neotragus pygmaeus
ACTGAACTGAACTGAACTGAACTGAGCGAATAACATTTTTACCTTATCACCTTGCTTCTTATAGAGAGGATGACTGTTTTATGTAGATAAGCAAGTATATAACTTCTCCAGCTTTGAAAGTAGAAAAAATAAAACAAAATAAATCTCAATGTTCATTAAATTATTTTATTCAAAGTACAACTCCTTGAAAACTCTTGATTGTGAAATGAACACTACTAATTATAAAAATAATGCATTCAGCATACTTAACTACTCCTGAATCACTCATTTTGTGCTTTCCTAGTTATCTTATATAAACTTCAATTAATAATATTTAAAAGAATAATCCCCACAAAAATCCTCTTGCTACTAGAGGGGAGGAAAAAAAAAAGAATGAATTACAGAATGTATCTGCAAGAAATTTGTAACCAACCAAGATGAGGTCATTCATAAGACATGGTACAAATGACTAGCATTTCAATTTTTTTATTTATCAAAATAAATGTGTATATTTGTATATGTAGGCAGCAAGCATTGTTGAATATTAGATTGTGGATCCAGAGTTCAGCATGGGCTTCTTCATTGTGATTTAACTAGCTTCTCTAGTGTTTTTCTATCTTTGCTGTTTGTCTTTGGAGACTTTTTTTAAAAATCAGCTTGCCTAAAGTAAGTTTTGAGAGTGACTCTGTAATCTTGGTGATTACCATGAATCTAAACATAATTTAAAGACTTTTCAGGGATGAATATTTTATTCCAAACCTGATATAATTTGTGCAGCAATCTCTGTGACTCTTCACTGGATCCTAGTGTCAGATTAGCTTGTCCAAGGTCCTTCTGGATCAATGATTGTGCAACACAGTCCACCAGCAAGTAGCAGGACGTCACACTGACTTTACTCCAGTGTATCATTACAGCAGATTTGATGTTTCTTGATAGAGGAAAAGCACAGAGAATAATTTACTTATAGCCACATTGAAATCAATTAGTCTCACAAAAGCACTCAGTGTCAATTGCTAAGAAGGGTGGTTAAGACTAAGTCCTTAAAGATCCCTATGTCTTTGAAATTAGTTTATTTAATGCTATCTTAAATACCTTAGAGTGGATGTTGGTATGTATACACAAGGTTTGGAAACTTTTTCATCACATTTTTAGTCATTTAGAATATGGTTCAAATTGCTAAGGTTTCCTTAAGATGGTTTTAAAACCTAGATAAAAGTTTTACATGTAATTTGATGACTACTGATGAAATCATAAATATAAGTTAAGTTTTTAAGAGTGTTGTTATTGGAAAATCACTTAAAGATTATGAGTGGATGATTAACCAAAAGGTAAAACTACTGCAAATGGCTATTATTTCAACAGAATTAGTCACAGTTGTGCTGAAGGTCAGAAGACTTGTAAATAGTAAGATTATTTTATTCACTTTATACTAACCAGAATCTACTTTCTTTCTATACCCCAATAGTTTTTTTTTTTTTTTTTTGGTTGTTGTTGTTGTTGTTGTTCTTTTGTTCTCACCTAAATTTTCCTAGGTTTTTTTGTTTCCTACTTAGAGCCCAGTAAGACTTAATACTGTGCCGAGTATCCTATTTTTCCCTTATTTAACAAAGGCATTTTTATTGAACATTGATGATGGAAGATATACATTGATATTTCATTAACTCCTGTACAAGTTTTTATGTGGTTTAACATGGTTTACATTGTAAAATGAAAATATTCAAATATTCTCTGGATAACTTGGAAGTCAGGAATGGTAAAGTACCTATATATTAACAGTCTAATTCACATGAATTAGAAAATATACAGAATTTCAAAAAATAAGAAAAACATAAATTTTCTTACTAATGTACCCCAGTGATGATTTTCATTATTTTGTAATTACAACATCTGATTTGAAAGCCTTTGGCAAAGATGGGAATTAATGTTGGGTAGGGAAGGCATAATTACTTATGGGAAAACTTTACTGTGTATTTTTGGTTTCAGATTTCAGATGTGTGACAAAATCAACATCTAACTGATGTTGAGAAGGAAAAGGAAATGGTAACTCACTCCAGTATTCTTGCCTGGGGAATCCCGTGAACAGAGGAGCCTGGTGGGCTGCTGTCCATGGGGTCACACAGTCGGATATGACTGAAACGACTTAGCATGCATGCATTGGGGAAGGAAATAGCAACCCACTCCAGTATTCTTGCCTGGAGAATCCCAGGGATGGAGGAACCTGGTGGGCTGCCATCTATGGGGTCGCACAGAGTTGGACAGGACTGAAGGAACTTAGCAGAATCAGGAGCAACAAGTAGAGGTCACATTATGCATTATAGAGCCATAGAGTGGACTAATCTTGATTGGCATGTGAATTTCTTCACAAAATTTCATATTTATATTTATCTTCATGCTGATGAAACAGTCTAACTCATGATTAAGGTATAAAACTATATTGTCTCAGGGAATCCATTTATTAAACTAATTATTAATAAAAGATGGAGATAGTGGAATAAATATCAATAATAATAAAACTGTAACCATCTCTATAGGTAATAACTTCTATATAGATGGAAAAGGCCATGTAGAATTATATAAATTATTCTCTGCATATTCATATAGCATATCTTCTAATTCTCTTATATACCTTATAGGATAATTGCTATTAACATTTTTTCAAATGAAGAGAAGAAGTCTACCAGAGACTAATTAAACTGTTGAAAATTTAAGAACATATATGAATGAGAGTTTGGATTTAAATATAAGACTTTTGAATCTAAAGCTCTTGATCATTCTACTGTAGAGACTGAATGATTAAATATGTCAGAGTACTTTCTGTGTCCTGGGAATTGTAGGCAAGATAAAGGCCCTTGCTTTAATTATACTCATGAAACTAAAGGAATAATTCAGGGAAAGAAAAATCTCATCACCTAAATCTTAAGAGTTAAAATAGTAACTTTACTGCCAATGAGATAACTGAGGTGAATATAGTGGTGAGTAGGGAACAGCATATATCTCAAGAAAATGAACATCTGGTAAGAGATAAGACCTAGATTTTTAAAAGGTCATAAAACAAGAATGGTGTTGGCAGGAGATGAATTTGGAAGTCATAGTGAAAATGAAAAGTACAACCAGCAAGAATCTACCACGAAAACCAAAGGAAAAACAATGTAGAAAGGGAAGATGGTGCTGAAGTCTCAAATACTAAAAAAGGACTAAGCTGAAATGAGAACACAGAAGATGCTGTTATATTTTAATACACAGAAAGTGTCAGACTGTTTTCAAAGAGGTAATAATATAGTTAGAGTGAAGGACTGAGAGCTAGAGTGACTATATGATAAGGAGAGGGGGCAACAAAGATTGAATCACCAAAATCAAAGCAAATTGTAACCATTCATTATACACAGTTTCAAATAAAATGCTCTATGGCTTTTATAGCATTTCACACACAAAAGTTGCCAAGAGACTGAATTTTTAAGTGATATTCTTAACATGTGAATTTTGAATGTCACCTTACATATTTTGACCTTCAGAATTATTTTATCACATTCTTTATGCTACCCACTATTTTTACGATTGATGGTTTTCATTTAATCCTAATATGATGTTACATTTATAACATTATTCAACTAAAATATCATTGTGTTTGCAAGACTTTCTCTTTCCAAATCTATTTATTCCTGCATCAGTTAAAATATTGAAAGTAATAGATGCTAAAGTATGGAAGCATAAGACAAAAAAGAGTGATATTTAGAATTTACTTTGATTGAAGCAGAGGTTAGAAGATGAACTCAGTTACTAAACTCTTTAAGAATTCAGATTTGAAAGAAAAACTAGAGTCCATTAATTCAATATGTTAATTTCCTCTCATAAACTACCACCAAGGACTCTCTGTTTGCACATACTATGCAGTATTATGTTTGTACATTGCATTACACAGATTCAGCTCTAAGTGGGTAAAATTGAGTTATTTGTTAACCATCAGCTGAATATAATTTTGATATTAAATGAGAGAAAGGCATTGTACTAGGAACAGAGTGATTTTTATTATTATTATTATTATTATTATTACAGATTTCCTTAGCTTAAAAAATAGTCACAACCTAGAAGTTGAGAGTTACATTTTATTTGGTGGGAATTTTTAGGATTTCAAGCCTGGGTGACAACATCTCAAGTAACACTGAAAAGATTGTTCTGAAGAAGTGGGTGAGGAGTCAGGTTATATAGAAGTTTGCTGTCAAAAGATTCATGCTAAGTAAGGAAAACTAGATACCTCAAATTAAAGAGTTTATTGTTTGTCCATGTATGGGAAGATACAAGAGTCTGGGCTTACTGAAATCATTTCTTTCATATGAATCTCATCCATCTGGGGCCAGCATACTTCAATTTGATTTTTCACATCCCTTGGTTTGCTGTAGGAAGTGGAGGATGGCTGCTGCCTGTGCTTTTCATTTCCACTCCCAGCTCCTAAGAACAGTGGGGAGTGACTGTGGCTGTCAGATAACAGACGTTGTTCTGGATACCCCTGGGCTCAGAAATTCACATGGAATCACTGATGGTTGTGACATCCTTATTTACTGATATGGCAGGGGATACTCTGTTTCGATACATTATAGATATTTAACAGCAGATGCAATACAGACTCAAGCTCCCTAGTTTTAACTGGTTGAAAGTATAAAAAGCCAACCCTAATAGGAAAAACCACTCTATTTCTTTGGATTTCCACCCCCTCCCCAAGGTGAGATCATATAGAAATGAATAGCATTTAACATGTCCAAGAGTGTGTAATTTCCTCAGTTCTGCCTCACCACAGCAAAGCTTTGAAATGGTGGACCAGTGTTACAGCTCTGTTACAGCTTAGTTTTACTTGGCAAGCAAACGATAGTATACCCTTGAGGAACGAGGGCCGGCTGATCCAAAAGGAAAGGCCTCAATCGATCTTGGCTTCCTCCTTTTATATGTTTGTCTGCTCCCCCTCTTGAGCTTTCCCTATACAAACTGGGCTGGTTAAGAACAGGGTATGTTTGTTTCACCTGAAGTTCTCACTTCAGCTCGGCTTTCTTTTGTTCCGTTTCACAGGCTTTTTCCTTTCTTTGTCTTTTCAGTTCAGTTCAGTTCAGTCACTCAGTCGTGTCCGACTTTTGTGACCCCGTGAATCGCAGCACACCAGTCCTCCCTGTCCATCACCAACTCCCGGAGATTACCCAAACTCATGTCCATCGAGTCAGTGATGCCATCCAGCCATCTCATCCTCTGTCATCCCCTTCTCCTTCTGCCCCCAATCCCTCACAGCATCATGGTTTTTGCAATGAGTTACCTCTTCGCATGAAGTAGCCAAAGTATTGGAGTTTCAGCCTCAGCATCAGTCCTCCGAATGAATATCCAGGACTGGTCTCCTTTAGGATGGAATGGTTGGATCTCCTTGCAGTCCAAAGAACTCTCAAGAGTCTTCTCCAACACCACAGTTCAAAAGCATAAATTCTTCGGTGCTCAGCTTTCTTCACAGTCTAACTCTCACATCCATACATGACCACTGGAAAAACCATAGTCTTGACTAGACAGACCTTAGTTGGCAAAGTAATGTCTCTGCTTTTTAAAATGCTATCTACGTTGGACATAATTTTCCTTCCAAGGAGTAAGCATCTTTTAATTTCATGGCTGCAATCACCATCTGCAGTGATGTTATAGCCTCCAAAAATAAAATCTGACACTGTTTCCACTGTTTCCCCATCTGTTTCCCATAACGTGTTGGAACCAGTTGCCATGATCTTAGTTTTCTGAGTGTTGAACTTTAAGCAAACTATTTCACTCTCCTCTTTCACTTGCATCAAAAGGCTCTTTAGTTCCTCTTCGCTTTCTACCGTAAGGGTGGTGTCATCTGCATATCTGAGGTTACTGATATTTCTCCTGGGAATCTTGATTCCAGCTTGTGCTTCTTCCAGCCCAGCGTTTCTCGTGATGTCTTCTGCATATAACTTAAATAAGCAGGGTGAAAATTTACATCCTTGATATACTCCTTTTCCTATTTCCTATTCCTGGAACCAGTCTGTTGTTTCATGTCTGGTTCTAACTGTTGCTTCCTGACCTGCGTATAGGTTTCTCAAGAGGCAGGTCATGTGGTCTGGTATTTCCATCTCTTTCAGAATTTTCCACAGTTTCTTTTGATCACACAGTCAAATGCTTTGGTATAGTCAATGAAGCAGAAATATATGTTTTTCTGGAAGTCTCTTGCTTTTTTGATGATCCAGCATATGTTGGCAATGTGATCTCTGGTTCTTCTGCCTTTTCTAAAACCAGCTTGAACATCTGGAAGTTCACGGTTCACAGATTGTTGAAGCCTAACTTGGAGAACTTTGAGCATTACTTTAGGAGCATGTGAGATGAGTGCAATTGTGTGGTAGTTTGAGCAGTCTTTGGCATTGCCTTTCTTTGGAATTGGAATGAAAACTGACCTTTTCCAGTCTTGTGGCCACTGCTGAGTTTTCCAAATGTGCTGGCATATTGAGTGCAGAACTTTCACAGCATTATTTTTCAGGATTTGAAATAACTCAACTGCAATTCCATCACCTCCACTAGCTTTGTTCATAGTGATTCTTTCTAAAGCCCACTTGACTTCACATTCCAGGATGTCTGGCTCTAGGTGAGTTATCACACCATCGTGATTATCTGGGTCGTGAAGATCTTTTTTTGTACAGTTTTTCTGTGTATTCTTGCCACCTCTTCTTAATATCTTCTGCTTCTGTTAGGTTCATACCATTTCTGTCCTTTATCGAGCCCATCTTTGCATGAAATGTTCCCTTGGTATCTCTAATTTTCTTGAAGAAATCTCTAGTCTTTCCCATTCTGTTGTTTGTTTGTTTTTCTTCTATTTCTTTGCATTGATTGGTGAGGAAGTCTTTCTTATCTCTTTTTGCTATTCTTTGGAACTCTGCATTCAAATGGGAATATCTTTTAGCCACAGCCGTTTTGAACTCATTTTTCCTTTCTAACTACCTAACAAACTGATAAAAGTGGTTGCAAAAATAATCTTTCTTTAGCAAAGACTTGGCTTTAAAGTAGCAAAGTTATTGTAAAGTAAAATAAAGTTAAATAAATAAATAAATTTACTAAAAAATAAAATAAGATAAAGTAGCAAAGTTATTTCTACAAGCAATACATTTTATTTAAATATTTTAAAATTATACATTTTTGATGTCCCATTTCTATTTTTATTGGAGGATAATTGCTTTACAATAATATTATTTATTTATTTATTTTGGTTTTGCCAATACAAGTAGTTTTATTCAGAACCGCAAATAATTGCAGTATAGCGCATGCAAGTATGGTGAGCCACTTGCAAGTTTCATAAAGTAAAAGAGAGAAAACTGATTCAGAAGAGGATGTTGGGAAAAACTATTATAAACAAAAAGTCCATTGGAGAAAACTGGGAGCTCATAGTATAGTGGCTTTTCCTGGTTGACTCTCGACAGTCTCTCATTGGCTAAACTGGATAATATATTTCTTCCTGCTGCTAGTGGTAAGAAAATAGTGTCACTTCCTGCCAGAAATGAAAAAGAGACCTCTTCCTATTAATCTGCACTGACCTCAAGTTGTACCTATGTGAGAACTCTTCTTTCAGCTTCCCAGTTACATTTTAGCAAGATTTCTCTAAAATTTATAATTTCCCTTAATTAATCATATTTTTGAACTCTTTCTATCTCTAACATTCCTTGCTTTTATTGTTTTTGTTAGAATGTCTATCTGTCTTATTATATTGCCCATTTTGCATGCTGTCTGCTTTATCCATTGGAGCTTTTAGTATTCTAATTATGACTATTTTAAAATTTTGGTCTGATAACCAGTAACTCCACTATGTGTGGTTCTGATGGTTGTTTTAACTCTTCAATTTTCATTTATTTATTTATTTATTTGCCTTTAGCATGACTTGTAATTTTTTTTTTTTTTAATTTTAGCTGGACATGATGTAGTAGAAAATAAATAAATAAATAAGCTTCTATATGCAGGCTTTAGAACTGTGGTTGTAAGCTATGGAGGCAGAGAAAGTGTTTTGTGGTACAATGCTTGGGTCTCTGCTTTTAGTGAACCTAGGACCCTGGACTGTGAAACTCAGAGCTGTCTTTTTTATTTTTTTTTTCTTCCTCCATTAAGTTTAACATGATGGCTAGAGTAGGTGGGAAGTGGGTGTTTTTTACCCTGAGTCAATTAGGCTCTGATATTACTCCAATAGTTTAGGCACCAATTAACTAGTTTTCCTGTAGGGCAGGTTTTATTAAGAAGAACAAAGACTGTGGTACATTTACAAATGGTGTTCCCTCCCCAACAGTGCCTCAANTGGGTGTTTTTTACCCTGAGTCAATTAGGCTCTGATATTACTCCAATAGTTTAGGCACCAATTAACTAGTTTTCCTGTAGGGCAGGTTTTATTAAGAAGAACAAAGACTGTGGTACATTTACAAATGGTGTTCCCTCCCCAACAGTGCCTCAAGCACAGGGTATTTTTCCTCACATATTTATTGTGAGAACCTTGTCATGCCTCTGAAGATCCTTCTCACAAAACTGAGAAGGCTGCCAAACGAATCAGTCTTCCTGGGATTTTTAACTCTCTGAGTTCTTTACACTGTGCCTTTAGCAATTCATCAGTTACATCTGAGATTTTCCTACCATGTTATTGGGTCTGGTGTCTACTAAGTCATGATTCCCTGTATTCACCTATATTTCTCTGCTATTTTGGGGACAGTTCTTTGATTTGTGTCTTCCCTTTTCTTGCAGAAAAGAAGTGTCCATTTTTCAGTCTATTCATCTTTTTGTTCGTTGTTAAGATAGTAGGTAACTTCCAAGCTCCTAACAAGAAGAACTCTTAATTTACATTTCAAATATCATAGTATATTTTGGTTTAAATTCATATATTTTAAATGTAACTGTATATTCTATTTATTATAGCATGATGCCTTTAGTGTTCTTGATACTTCATAACATGACAAAATATTTTAAATAGTATCTGTCCAAGGTTTGTGAATTTCTTCTTCAAAACTATGGGATTCTGTTTATTATACATTTATTTAAATAGAATCCTTAATATTTTATACAGCTTGATTTTGTATTATATATATATATACACACACACACATATATAATTTTGTATTATAAACCTTAATAGTGTATTATAACTTTAAAATATAAGCCAAGTAAATACTTATATCTTTTATTTCTTGTGATCTTTGTATTGTCAATACTTAATACAAGACCTGTCACATAGCAAATATGCACTAAATATTTGTTCAGTAATTATTAAAGAGATATTTAATATGTACTATTCTGATTAAAACATTTCCATTGTGACAGAATTAAAATGTGTGTCAGTCCTAAGTTTAAAATTTAACTTCACATGTAGAATATACTTACATATTATTTAACCAAATATGCTGTTTCAAAGTATTTCTCCACTTAGTAAGGTAAAATGTTATAAAACGTATATCAAACAAGGCTGAAAACCCAGCTTCTTTTGTTCATTTCTTATACTTTTCATCTCCACTAAGCTTATTAGGCTTATTCACAGTTCATCTTATAGCTTTGGATGTCTGTCAAATGTCTTGCTACTTGTGGGAATCTCAGAATACTCAAGGTCCCTACATGTGTTGCTGAGCATTGGAGTTGAAGCACAAGAGTTTGTAGTTCAGAAACAGCAGGCATATGGACTAGTTAGTTATAAGCCTGATCCCTACTGATCTGAGACTCAATCTTGGGTGACCAAGTTAGGCAGTCTCCATTTACAAAAAGAAGGGGACAGAAAAAATGAAAGTATATTTCACTAAAGGGAGATATATAGTCACAGATGGAGGCACAGGAAAGGGTGAGTAAGCAAAAGGAAATATAGGTGATTGAGTGGAAATGGTAATAGAGGAGAGAAAAGACATTTTACCAGAATATTCCTAAAAACAAACAGGACACAATTAAAGATTAACTTACAGTTATGTGTCTTTGGAATATAGATCTCTCAAAGTTCCCAATCAGTATTGGAAAATATCAGTTAGAGTGGGGAAGAACGGGAAAGAAAAAAAAAAAAAAGGATTTGATAACGCCCTGATGACATAGGAAAATCATAACCTATTTGAAAAATGAGATGGCAGAAATATCACATGGACTCCATCTGTCTTTCTCTGCTCTTATTCAATCCATGCAGACATACCTTCTATCCATTATAGTATGTTAAAGCAAAAGATTGGCAATGTGCTTGAGTGATTCACATGTAGTTTTCTCACTTATTTGATTTATATAAACTTATGACTATCATGCACCCATAACAGTAAGCCTAGAAGGACAGCAATAATAAAATTTATCAACTATCTTCACAATTTTTTTAATTGAAGTATCAATGATTTCATGGCAGAAAGTGAAGAAGAACTAAGGAGCCTCTTGATGAAAGTGAAAGAGAAGAGTGAAAAAGTTGGCTTAAAACTCACCATTCAGAAAACGAAGATCATGGCAGTCAGTCCCCTTACTTCCTGGTAAATAGATGGGGAAACAATGGAAACAGTGATAGATTTTATTTTCTTGGGCTCNGAAAGTGAAAGAGAAGAGTGAAAAAGTTGGCTTAAAACTCACCATTCAGAAAACGAAGATCATGGCAGTCAGTCCCCTTACTTCCTGGTAAATAGATGGGGAAACAATGGAAACAGTGATAGATTTTATTTTCTTGGGCTCCAAAATCACTGCAGGTGGTGATTGCAGCCATGAAATTAAGACGCTTACTCCTTGGAAGGAAAGTTATGACCAACCTAGATAGTATATTCAAAAGCAGAGACATTACTTTGCCAACAAAGGTCCATCTAGTCAAGACTATGGTTTTTCCAGTAGTCATGTATGGATGTGAGAGTTGGACTGTGAAGAAAATTGAGTGCTGAAGAACTGATGCTTTTGAACTGTGTTGTTATGGAAGATTCTTAAAAGTCCCTTGGACTGCAAGAAGATCCAACCAGTCCATTCTGAAGGAGATTCGTCCTGGGTGTTCTTTGGAAGGAAAGCTGCTAAAACTGAAACTCCAGTACTTTGGCCACCTCATGCAAAGAGGTGACTCATTGAAAAAGACTCTGATGCTGGGAGAGATTGGGGGCAGGAGGCAAAAGGGACGACAGAGGATGAGATGGCTGGATGGCATCACTGACTCTATGGACACGAGTCTGAGTGAACTCCGGGAGATGGTGATGGACAGGGAGGCCTGGAGTGCTGTGATTCATGGGGTCACAAAGAGTCGGACACGACTGAGTGACTGAGCTGAACTTAACTAAATGATTAGCAATATTGAGCATCTTTCCCTGTGCATGTTAACCATTTGTAGATCTTCTTTGGAAAAATGTATATTCAGATCTTCATATTATCAATTGGGTTGCTTGTTTTAACATCATCGCTGACAATATAAAACACCACATGCAAGCAGGTTAACCTGTTCCACGATCTTGAGTTGTATGAGCTGTTTACATATTTTGGATATTAAACCCTCATCAGCCACACCACTTGCAAACATGGTCTCCCATTCAGTAGATTGCCTTTTCCTTTTGTGAATGGTTTATTTTATTGTGAAAATTTTTAAATTTAATTAGTTCCCATTTGTTTATTTTTGCCTTAAGAGACAAATGTGTCGGGGTCCAGCCTCAGTGGATCCAGGGAATTTGAGGCAGGGATGGAATTGGAGATTAAAGAGGGATTAATTAGAAATTTAAAAGGAGGTTAGGGAAGAATGATATAGTGAAAAAATAGAAGAGAAAAGAGGCTGATATACCTTGGTTTACACGGAAAGCTAATAAAGAAGCTTCCTGTGTTGCAAACAATCACATGCGCAGCTGTAAGAAGTCCGGACAGACTTGTCAGGCAAGTTAGAAAGCTATATCAGAGGGGTTTGAGCTGAGACACTTCTTTTACGCCCAGGAGACTTATTAACTAGAGCTTTAAGTTAATTTTCTTTAGAGAAAGGTGGTCGGGGATAGCCTCCCATTAATGTCAGAAGAGTATAGTATAGCAAACAGTAAAAAGAGATTTTGTTTTCAGGGTAGATGCTCGGGTAGAGGACCCCTTGAGACCTGACTCGCCTTTGCGTTTTGTCAGGCCCCTTTCCTCATGACCTTTTCCACGGGCAGGATTCACCATGCTGGCTACAGGCCCAAATGGGAACAAAAATGTTTAAAATTTTTCAAAAATATCAAAGAGTGTTTTGCTATGTTCACTTCTAGGAGTTTAATGATTTCAGGTCTTATATTAGGTTTTTAATGCATTTTGACCATTTGCATATGGGGTTACAAAATTCTAATTTCAGTGTGCTATACAAACAGTGGAAACAGTGTCAGACTTTACTTTGGGGGGCTCCAAAATCACTGCAGAGGGTGACTGCAGCCATGAAATTAAAAGATGCTTACTCCTTGGAAGAAAAGTTATGACCAACCTAGATAACATTTTCAAAAGCAGAGACATTGCATTGCCAACTAAGGTCCATCTAGTCAAGACTATGGTTTTTCCTGTCGTCNTTCCAATCCCAAAGAAAGGCAATGCCAAAGAATGTTCAAACTACTGCACAATTGCACTCATCTCACATGCTTGTAAAGTAATGCTCAAAATTCTCTAAGCCAGGCTTCAGCAATACATGAATTATGAATTTCCTGATGTTCAAGCTGGTTTTAGAAAAGGCAGAGGAACCAGAGATCAAATTGCCAACATCTGCTGGATCATTGAAAAAGCAAGAGAGTTCCAGAAAAACATGTATTTCTGCTTTATTGACTATGCCAAAGCCTTTGACTGTGTGGACTCATATATTAGGTAAAGACTAGTTTAAGAGCATAAACTCAATGAATTTTAACTTACTAGATACTGGCTCTTAACTGAAATAAATTTCTGTAACCTGAAGTCACCACCATCATTCTCTAGCTTTTCCTAAAAAATGAAATGTTTTTCTACAGATGATGTTATCAACTTGCCCTCAAACCTAAATGCTTGCACTGTAGTTTATCATAAGCCCTGAAAAAGATTTCATGCAGGTTTTCTATCTACTGATAGTAATCACCTGATCTCTGTAGAAAGAATAGTTGTGTTAGCAAAAGCCAAGTAGACATCCCTGGAAATATCTCTTACCTACTAAAATATTAAGCCAGAGACATTATCTCATACTTGAATGAATTGCAAGTACCAGTATCCATCAAGGCCTTTGGGATGAAAGAATGATGGTTCCTACCTCATCTGCACTAACTCACCTATCTAGACTGTGCAAAGAAATAGATATTAGAGAGTAAAAGTGAAATGTCTAACTAAACTAACTTGTGATTGATATCATCTAAATATAGTATCTTTATATACTATATTAAATATATTGTCTTTAGAGCACACATTCAAGTCTAAATATAGTATCTCCACTGCAACATGTAACACACCATGTAATATCTCATATGTGTTTATTAATCAAGAAAGTGTGTTGTCACTGTATCTATTAACAAAGGCCATCAGAAGCACTTTGCTTCAGGTGTCAATAGCAGCAGCATAATTTAACTCTTCTACTTCAGAGATATATCCACTCTCCTCCCTACTGTCACATCTCTTCTCCACATAAGCTATACAAAATTGATCATCCAGAAAACCATACTTGTCCATCATATCAATGCCATCTTTTGTGGCACATGCATTCCAGAGGATCAAAAACAAATCACACATGATTTTAATACCTTTAGAATATGAAATTTTGCATTTGTTTTATTTTCCTCTTTATTAACTCTGTAACTTTTGCCATTACAGTTACTGCTCAGAGTCAACCTTCTTTTCTTTTCTTTTCTTTTTTTTTTTTTTCAGGAAGTGGTTGGAGATGATTCTCCAAGCTTTTGAGAACACCAGAAACACCCTGAACACTAAACAGATTGCTGAGTCCCACCCCAAGTGTTTCTGACATACTAGTTTTGGGGTGAAGCCTGAATATTGGTATTTCAAACAAGTTCTCAAGCGACCTTAATGCTTTTGATTCAGAAATATATTTGGCCCATGAATAACTGAGGGATTAGGGCTTTCCTGGTAGCTAAAATAGTAAGGAATCCACCTGTAATGTAGAAATCCTGTGTTCAATTCCTGGTTTGGGGAGATCGCTTAGAGGAGGGCATGGCAACCCAGTCCAGTATTCTTACCTGGAAAACCCCCTGGAGAGAGGAACCTGAAGCACTACAGTCCACTGGGTTCTAAACAGTCAGACAAAACTGAGTGACTAAGCACAATCCCAGCTTAGGGGTCAGAAATCCATGTATAATTTTTGACCTCCCCCTAAATTTAACTGCTAATAGTCTACTGTCAGCCAGAAGCCTTACCAATAACATAAAAGTCAATTAACACATATTCTATATATGTATTATATACTCCATTCTTACAGTAAAGAAAAAAAATTACTGAGAAAATCTTAAGGGAGAGAAAATACATTTATAGCACTGTGCTATATTTATTAATACTGCAAGTTTATGTTGCCTGTGTACAAGATGAAATGCCTGTCAATACCTACATCAATAGTCTTATTTGATACAAAATATTGTAGATACTGCACAAATTATTAGCTACAAACACAATATCAAAAATGGAAACAAGAGATTTTTTTTTTAATTTTTCTGTATATGTCTAGGCTATGTGGTACATAATGTGTGTGTTCAAATTGCCACAATCTCCACAATTTTTTCCAATGTATTCAAAGAAACAATCTCTTATGTAAGTGCACTAAACAGTTCAAATCTATTTTTTCCAGGGGTAAACTGTACTTTCAGAAACATTGGTTTAGACTAGAAGCCAATTTTTCAACTTCCTTATCTAAATATTGATGGTAATTTTTTTGAATCATATAGATTATATACTTCAAGGTAAAATGGCAAAATAAATCCAAGAATATTACTCTATATATAATACTGGAAATCAAAGTTTGCAAAAGCCAAAGGTCTAATTAGTATTCTCCTTTTAACTTAATGCCTTAATTTTTTTCAGCTTTTGTTTGTTTTTATTTTCAGTAATATAAGCTACTTTGTTTCTATAATAATTGGTTTATAGTTATTTTTGTGACTTAGATGAAAGAATATCCATCACTGAGAACCATTTTATAACATGTACATTTTAAATTTTATATTACACAAATGCCAAGTATAAATACTAAAGATTCTCTGAAGGTCAATAAATTCAATCTATCACTTCCATGAAAAAGACATAATTTTTGCCATTTAAAAAATATTGAGTATTTAGAGTTGCTGCAGGAAAAATAGCATCCTCAAGATTCTGCCAACTGGCATGAAAATGAAGAATTTTTAATGAAATGCATTCCTAGTTATTCTCTTAGTGAATAAAATGGGATATTAACATTTTCATGAAAACTTAGGAACAAGCATATGGGTACAATATATTTCAAAAGTTATATAAGCTGTTAGAAAATATGCCTATTTTTGCTTTAAATATTAGTTTTAAAATTAGAGATATTATGAGGAGTATCATACTGGGGTAAGCAAAATAAAGTTCCTTTTTATACCACTCCACCACAAACACAAAATAGTAATTTTTATATAATAATTATGGGAATTTGTGAATATATTCTGTTACAATTTGAAACTGAATTTAATTTATGAATGAAATTGACGTTGTGACTTTATCCAATGTGCAAAGCTACAGACTGTGACCAACTGCCTATGCTTCTTTTTAAAACACAGGGCATCCTTTAAGAAATGTGACACATGTCTCTGTCCGTTTGCACTGGTAGCCAGATCTGAATAAAGCTAAAACACTTTAGATTATTTTTTATTCTTTTTTTTAATTTTTATTTTTACTTTATTTTGCTTTACAATACTGTATTGGTCTTATAAAGCTATTAGATGGACACTATACAATGAGTAAATAATATAACTTCTATCAAGACCTTTTTATTTTGAAAATATCAAATCACAAGTTTCTATTTTAAAATTATGTCCTATTACTAGTTTACTCATTTCACAAATACTTTTAGAATTTTTCAATTCCAACACTGCACTGTATATTAAGAATGCAAAGATTAGTAGCTATGAACCCATCCTTTAAGGTTCTGCCAGACTAATGGGAGACAAACAAACATAAACAAACAATTGGAATTCAGGTTAATTAGTGTCTTATCAGTTTTACTACATGCTTGTTTATTATCCTTAAATTTTAATCCATTGTTTAAAATGACTGTAAAAATAAAGTGAGAAAGGGTTATGTATATTACTTTCCCAAAGGAATTAATTAGTATTGCAAAGTTAAAGTTGGTCATAAATAAGAAAAAAATAAGCATACTATTTTCAAGAAATTTAATAATTTTAAAATATCTATTTACTTGAATTTAATGTAATAGACTTCATGATTCCTCTGTGTCTGCCTGCACACATAACTTTTATTTATAATTTATTATTATAAGTTAAGTATAGCAATTTATTATAATTATAGATAAACCCAATTGTGCAAAAATATAATTAAAAATATAAACTGTTCATAAAAATGTTAATAACCATTTTATTTTCTCAAGAATAATCAAGAGAACTTCTAGATCCAGAGCATTTTTCACTGTGTTTTACACTTACTTGATATTGAAATAAAAATGAAATTATTTTTAAGATTTACATTGTGATTATTTTCAGTGTTCTGTTTATCATATTTTTATTACATCATAGTGATTAAATATATACTGTAGTCTACAAGAGAACATTGTATTATAATCAGAAGTATTCATTCAGTAAGGAGCACTGTTCTAAATCCATCATGTAGATTTTTGTCCCATTCTCGAGAACGGTAAAAGAATAGTCAGTATATTGCTAACTAATATAAACTAACTCAATTAGTCATTTTTTATATGCTATTTAACAACTTACAAATTGATAATGCTGTAATCTGCCGATATGGTTTTGTCTGTAATGTCCATCCATCCTTATGTGCTTACCTGCAAAAGTGTTTTTACTTCAACAACATTACATTCGTATGTACATAAATTATTAATTATTTGTGTGAGGTATTTTTTTTAACTTACTTTGCCCACAAAATTGCCAATATAGCAACTTCAGTTAGAAAAGAGTAAAGATTTTAATGAATCTAATTATTTACATTGATAAATTTATATAAGCTACTGTAGGTATAAGAAGTGAAGAAGTGAACTTGCTCAGTCATGTCTGACTCTTTGTGACCCCATGGACTGTAGCCTACCAGGCTCCTCAGTCCATGGTATTTTCCAGGCAAGAGTACTGGCGTGGGTTGATATTTCCTTCTCCAGGGAATCTTCCCTACCCAGTGATCTAACCTGGGTCTCCTGCATTGTAGGCAGATGCTTTACCTTCTGACCTATCAGGGAAGCCCATTGTAGGTATAAGCAACTTCATTTGGTGAGTATTTTGATGTAAATCATTTTGTATGTACATACATACACATATGTATACATAAAAGTGAAAATTTTAGTCATTCAGTCATGTCCAGCTGTTTGTGATCCCCAGGACTGTAGCATGCCAGGCTCCTCTATCCATGAAATTTTTCAAGAAAGAATACTGGAGTGGGTACCAATTCCCTTCTCCAGGGATCTTCCCGACCCAGGGACTGAACTCAGTACTCCTGCACTGAGGGCAGATTCTTTACTATCTCAGCAATCAGGGAAGTTTCATATGTATACATACATATACATTTGCTCACAGCAGATTTTTCTCCTTTTTTCTTATTTACCAAAAAATGTAAGTACACCATGTAAAACACCTAAAATCTTAATGATAGTCTCTCATGTGTGTGAATACCCACACACATTAAGACATAGAAATTAGGAAAAAAAAAATTAGAAAAAAAGTATTTCTGTTTCCCCCAGGTCTCTGACATTATTTGCTCAACATTATACCACATTTATTATCATCAGTGGGGGTGATAGGCAGTTCTCATAATGCAATCTGTCTTCTGTTTCTGGTTTAGTTTGTATTACCTTTTAGATTGTTGGCTGCAAATACTCAGCTTTCTTTGATTTCCATGAATATCTTTCATTCACCTCACCTAAGGCAACACATCTCCTCAAAGCCTCCCTGTATACTTTAAGGCACATCCATTTACCAAAATAGGCTTTGATCTTAGCACTTTTTCTAGTTTCTTTCTTTTTTTTTTAATTTCCTTACCAAAATTGGAAACTACCTCTTCATCAAATAGGTTGATTCTCTATATTCTCATTCTTCTTATTCATTCCTGCGATTCAAATTTCTGGTGTTGAAGTCACTCATTGTTTTCTTTTCCCCTAAGGTCACTTTTAGATTATCAATGACTTATCTTTTAAAAGTAATTATCATCATATTACTAATAACAATAATAATAATCCATATTCACTACCACCCATCCTCATTACTGTAATTTTCCTTCCCCTGGTGGAAACCTCCAGATTCACTGAAGACTTCAGCAAAATGTTTCACTACATTCTCTACATCCCTACCCCATTTACTTCTAAGCTGTATAGATGACTTGCTCAAGCTTTCAGAACGTGCTGACATTCTGAATAAAACATGTTGAAAAGAAATTATAGTTATTATAAAGTTTCAGAGACAGGGTGATTTGGAGCATTGTGGTAAGGGAGAAACGGAGTTTTTGATGCTTAGTGGGTCAGTGTTTGTGTATAGCAGTATACAAAAGAAAAAATAATTGAATAAGAAATATCGAGGTATTACATACATTAAACAATAAGTTAGATGATGAAATAAAAATTCATGATCTAGGAGCTAAGAGACCTATTATTAAATATAGTTTTGGAAGTCTTACCTATAGCAATCACAGAAGGAAAATAAATAAAAGGAATCTAGACTAGAAAAGAAGTAAAACTCCCACTATTTATAGATGACATGATACAAATACATAGAAAATCCTAAAGATACCACTAGAAAATTATTAGAGCTTGTTGTTGTTCAGTTGCCAAGTCATTTCCACCTTTTTGTGAATCTGTGGAATGCAGCACTCCAGGCTTACCTGTCCTTCACTATTTCCCAGAGTTTGCTCAAGCTCATGTCTATTGAGTAGGTGATCTCTCCAAACCATCTTATCCTCTGTTATCCCCTTCTTCTCTTTCCCCTAATCTTTCTTGCTATCAGGATCATTACCAAAGACCTGGGTCTTTGCATCAGGTGGCCAAAGTGTTGGGGTTTCAGTTTCAGCATCAGCGTTGATTTCCTTTAAGAAATGAATATAGTAAAGCAGCAGGATATAAAAATAATATACAGAAAATCCTTGCATTCCTATACACTAACAATGAAATATCAGAAAGAAAAATTAAGGAAACTATAATTCACCATTTCAATAAAAAGGATAAAACATTTAGGAATAAACCTACCTAAATGAGACAAAAGATCTGTATGCATAAAATTATAAGGCACTGATGAAAGAAATCAAGGACAACACAAAAAGATGGAAGTGATACACCATATTCTTGGATTTAAAGAAACAATATTGTGAAAACGACTATACAACCAAAAGCCATCTACAGATTCAATGCAATTCCTATCAAACTATAATTTGATTTTTCACAGAAAAGTAAAAAGAAAGTGTTAGTTGCTCAGTTGTTTCCAACTATTTACAACCCCATAGACTGCAGCCTGCTAGACTTCTCTGTGCACAGAATTCTCCAGGCAAGAATACTGGAGTGGGTAGCCATTTTCTTTTCCAAAAGACCTTCCTGACCCAGATATTGAACTCATGTCTCCTAAAGGAGGGCATGGCAACCTACTCCAGTGTTCTTGCCTGGAGAACCCCATGGACAGAGGACCCTGGTGGACTATGGTTCATAGGGTCACAGAGTCAGATATGACTTAAGCCACTTAGCACTACTGCATTTCAGGTAGATTCTTTACCATTTGAGCCAAAAAAATTCACAATTTGTATGGAAACACATAAGACCCTGTATAGTTAAAGAAAACTAAAGAAAGAAAAATTGAACTAGAGAAATCAACCTTCCTGACTTCAAACAATACTACAAAGTGAAAGTCATCAAGAGAATGTAGTACTGGCAGAAAAACAGAAATATATATTAATGGACCAACATAGAAATCCCAGCTACAAAAACCATGCATTTATGGGCACGTTATCTTTGACATAGGTGGCAAGACTATACAATGGAGAAAAGACATCTTCTTCATAAGTGATGCTGGGAAAACTGGACAGTTACATGTAAAAGAATGAAACCAGAACATCTCCTAACACCATGTAGAAAAATAAGCTCAAAATGCATTAAACACTTAAAGATAAGATCAGAAACTACAAAGCTCTTAGAGGTAAACATAGGCATATACAGGATCACAGCAAGATCCTCAATGCAATTCTCACAACAATGACCCACCTCCTAGAATAATAGGAAATGAAAACAAAAACAAACAGGTGGGATCTAATTAAACTTAAAAGCTTTTGCACAGCAAAGGAAATTATTAAATNCAGTTCTAACTGTTGCTTCCTGACCTGCATACAGATTTCTCAAGGGACAGGTCAAGTGGTCTGGTATTCCCATCTCTTTCAGAATTTTCCAGAGTTTATTGTGATCCACACAGTCAAAGGCTTTGGCATAGTCAATAAAGCAGAAATAGATGTTTTTCTGAAATTCTCTAGCTTTTCCGATCGATGATCCAGAGCTATAGAGTTAGTCCCAGGATTTTTACTAAACTATTAAAAAGGAGTGTTTGGCCTTCCACTGGGCTGGCTTGGCTGGAACCAGGTGCTCCTATGGCTCCTTTGTCCATCTTGCCAATACCTGGGGAGGGGGAGCCTTGTGCATGCATGCTAAGTGCTTCAAGTCTGATTCTTTGAAGCCCTGTGGACTGTAAGCCCGCCAGGCTCCTCTGTCCATGGAATTTTCCAGGCAAGAATACTGGAATGGGTTGCCATTTCATCCTCCAGGGGATGTTCCCAACCCAGGTATCCAACCCAAGTCTCCCACTTTGCAGGCAGATTCTTTACCATCTGAGCCACCAGGGAAGCCCGGGCAGACTTGTAGAGAAAAGTAAAGCTGAGAGATAGTACTGAGGATGCAGTCCTGAATCCAGCTGCTTGTGGAGCCCCTGGACTTGCCAGTTAGATGAACTGATAAATTATTACTTTCTATTTGCTGCCGCTGCTGCTAAGTCACTTCAGTCATNGACTTGTAGAGAAAAGTAAAGCTGAGAGATAGTACTGAGGATGCAGTCCTGAATCCAGCTGCTTGTGGAGCCCCTGGACTTGCCAGTTAGATGAACTGATAAATTATTACTTTCTATTTGCTGCCGCTGCTGCTAAGTCACTTCAGTCATGTCCAACTCTGTGCGACCCCATAGATAGCAGCCCACCAGGCTCCCCCATCCCTGGGATTCTCCAGGCAGGAATACTGGAGTGGGTTGCCATTTGCTTCTCCAATGCATGAAAGTGAAAAGTTGTATCCAACTCCTAGCTATCCCATGGACTGCAGCCTACCAGGCTCCTCCGTCCATGGGGTTTTCCAGGCAAGGGTACTGGAGTGGGCTGCCATTGCCTTCTCCACTTTGTGTTTAGGTCCTTTCGAATAGGAATTTATTTCACTTTCAATTGAAAGAGATCTGACTGCTAGCTGGCTGATGTGTAAACTGATTTCTAGCAATCAGAGACAATGTGTTTTTTCAGGTAAAGCAGAAGGAAAGAAAAGCAGGGTGAAGGAATAACAGAAGCTCGTGTGGAGAGCTGGGAGTCTAAAATGCTGCCTTTTTCTTACTGATTTTTAAAATCCTTCCCCTCCCACCCTCACAACCATGTAATCATGTGCTTTCGGAAACACACTCTTGAAAAGGAGACACTGAGAGACTTGCTTTGATCTTGCAGAACTTTTGGACCATGGTGAGGTTTTCTCTCTGAGGATCCCTTCATGAATCCTTTCTGAGATTGTTTTGCACTGAGGGCAGCGGCTGTGGGGAATGGTGATCTGGATCTCCCCTCTGACATGGAAAATAATTCTTGGAGGAAATGTGTGGCTTGCCGAAGTCTTCGAACCTCCAGTGGGACAGGCAGCCTCATGACCTAACCAGGTGCCAGCGAGACTTAGATGCAGTTTGTAATGACCCCGCCCTTCACCCCCAAACGGTTAAAACCAGACAGAAATCTCTTTCTTTCTCACATAAAGGAAGTCTGGACTTAGGCTTCAGGAGGTTTTCAAGAACCCAGTATCACTTTATCTCGCCTTATCATCCTCAGTGTTGGGCGTGTTCCTCCCAGTATCCCTCCCCTGCTCCCTCACCTCTCCCACCCCCACACACCACACATTCACCTACAGCATCGTGTAGACGGAGACAACCAACAAGACAGTGGAAGACTCTTCACTCTGCGTGCCAGCTAAACACTGGGTGTACGTTACTAAGGAAGAAAAGTAAAGTGGCTATTGGGGGACACTAGAAGTCTCTGCTGGATAGTTCACCCATGATGGGACAGACCAAAGCCCCTCTCGGGGACTGCCCCACGGCTGGGGCTGCCAGTGAGGGTGAAACCGAGTTCCCCTAAAACCGAGCTCCCCTGCTGAGTTACTGATTAACTTCTCTATCCAATACTTTATTCCCTTTCCTGGTCCTCTGTTAGGGAGCTGTAGACAGAAACCATCTGCCTTGGCCAGGCCTGCTTGCCTGAGTTATCTCATGACAGGAGGTCCCAATAAGGAATAGGTGCTGCTGCCTGAAAACTAAACCGGAGAATTTGGGAGGGGCTGAAAGAGGGAGGAGATGGCTAACCTCCCAGAGTCCTTCTTGTTGGAGTCCAAGAGATGCATGCCACCAGGAAGGACCCTGAATCAGACTGTGAACCAAGCAAGATAACTGGCTGGAGGCAACCTGGAAACTAACCCCATTACCATAAAAGCTGAGGCTAGGAGCCACGTGGCAGAGCAATTGTCCTGGGTTCCCTCACCCTCCCGCTCTCCGCCTGGGTGCCCCTTTCCAACAAAGTCTCTTACTTTGTCAGCACGTGTCGCTGCTTGGATGGTTAATTTCTGAGTGTTAGACAAGAGTCCACTCTTGGGCCCTAGATGGGGCTCCCCTTTCCTGTCCAACCTCCCTGACCCCCTCAGGGTTGAGGAGTATCAAAGAAAAGAGGGGGATTGAAACTGAGAAGGACCCTGTGGGGGCTTCCCAGGTACAAAAGCCCCACGTGTTCCCCATGTCTTAGTTTTAGGAAAAGCCTGATAGCCTCCTAGCCTTCACTGAGTTCCAAAAAGTAGGCACAAGGAATGAGGGAAGGCAGAAACAAAGGAAAAGCAGTCAAGCAAGAAAAGTAATGATTGTAAAACAGAGCCCAAGTTCCTCCTCAGGGGATATACGTAACAATTTTGTTTTGCAGACACTGAGACCTCCTCCCCTCCCACCCNCCAATACTTCGGCCACCTGATGCGAAGAACTGACTCATTGGAAAAGACCCTGATGCTGGGAAAGATTGAAAGCTGGAGGAAAAGGGGACCCCAGAGGATGAGATGGTTGGATGGTATCACTGACTCAGTGGACATGAGTTTGAGCAAACTCAGGGAGATAATGAAGGATAGGGAAACCTGTTGTGCTACAGTTCATGGGATCACAAAGACTTGGACGTGACTTGGTGACTGAAAAACAACAACATAGCTTGTTTAAAGCATTGACAAAAAAATAATTTTGCCATTATATACAGCTGTTGTAAATAATGGTAAAATTTTAATTTTTCTTTAAGTTGAAGAACCAGGTAAGCATACCTACCATTATCATTNTGGACGTGACTTGGTGACTGAAAAACAACAACATAGCTTGTTTAAAGCATTGACAAAAAAATAATTTTGCCATTATATACAGCTGTTGTAAATAATGGTAAAATTTTAATTTTTCTTTAAGTTGAAGAACCAGGTAAGCATACCTACCATTATCATTCATATAAAATATTAAACTAGAAGACTTTGCCAGCACAAAGAAACAAAATTGACCTATAAATATAAAAGCTAAAATTGGAAACAATGGTATATGTTGGTAGGTTATATGATTATATTCATAATCATCCATAAAGTAGACTGCTTAGTTCAGTGAACTTACCAAATTAATTTCTAATTTGTAACAAGTGCTTAGGCTGTATCTCAAGAACAGCTTTAAAAAACTAACCTTGTGCTCGTTATTGAACAAAAGAGATATTTAGAAATATCCTCTACCTACATTACTATATACCCTTGATAATACAACTTTCTGTGCTCAGTTGCTTAGTCGTGTCCAACTCTTTTGCAACCCCATGGACTGTAGTCTGCTAGGTTCCTCTGTCCGTGGGATTTTCCAAGCAGGAATACTGGAGTGTGTTACCATTTCTTCCTCCAAGGAATCTCCCCGATCCAGAGATCAAAGCTATATGTCCTGCATCTCCTGCATCGACAGGCAGATTCTTCACCACTGAGACCCTTGGGAAGCCAGGATAACTTCTTGAGATATATATTTTAGTTGTCCCATTGCTTATAATAGACTCCTTTCCTTATTATAATAAAATGAAAAGGCATAAAAATCTAGGAGAAAAACAAACTTGGACAAAATTATTAATTTCCTATTCGGTTAGGCAACAACTATGTGAATGAAAATGGCTGTCTGATTGTCTACCTCCAGTGAATAACAGTTGCAAGAACTGGTTATTGTGAGTGGTAAGTGTGAATTCTCAGCTGAATGATTTCTAGGTAAAAAGATACCTTATGGAGTGCTAAAGAATGGTTTTGGTTATTTAAGTGTGTGTGTGTGTGTGTGTGTGTGTGTGTGTGTGTGTGAAAGAGAGAGAGACAGAGACAGAGACAGAGACAGAGACAGACAGAAAAGAAGAAGTAAGATTCATTATTATCCAAATAACCACAACACAAATATTTTATCATGAAATTCTCTCTTCTGTATTGAAATATATTCTATTTTGCTTGTGAAAATTCTATTTATAATTTAGTGAAAAATATGAATGTATAATTGTGCTTTATAAAACTGTATTTAATATTTAATATGGAGTAGGAAATGCATGGGAATTGTAGATGCACTTGAGTATACAAAATGATATTGCAAAAAAATTTCATGTGTACTAGACTTATAAAGATACAAGAAAATCATCTGTTATGATAAAAGCTAAATGATTTGGAGTATCAATAAAGTGTTAAGAAAATAATGGCTCATGTCTTACATGCTATTACGTAAATACAAATAATTGAAATAATTTTATATGTGCAATTCACTTATCTAGAGTATAGAAACAAAATATTTTCCTCACTGTGGGAAATGTTAAATTGATAGAAACACATTCATCTTTTTATGAACACATGAAATTTAGCTCAGTTATATAGATGGCTACTTATTTACAATGGAGATGGATTGATTAATTTGAGACATATACTGTTATTCTCTCATTTCAATTCAGTTCAGTTCAGGAGCTCATTCATGTCCGACTCTTTGTGACCTAAGGACTGCAAGCATACCAGGCCTCTCTGTGCATCATCAACTCCCGGAGTTTACTCAAACTCATGTTCATTTAGTCATTGATGCCATCCTACCATCTCATCCTTTGTCATCCCCTTTCCTTCTAGCTTTAAATTTTTCCCAGCATCAGAGCCTTTTCAAAAGAGTCAGTTATTCCCATCAGGTGTCCAAAATATTGGAGTTTCAGCTTCAGCATCAGTCCTTCTAATGAATATTCAGGACTGATTTTCTTCAGGATGGACTGGTAGGATCTCCATGCAGTCCAAGGGACTCTCAAGAGTCTTCTCCAACACAACAGTTCGAAAGCATCAATTTTTTTCATACTCAGCTTTCTTTATAGTCCAACTCTCACATCCATGCTTGACTACTGGAAAAACCATAGCCTGACCAAATGGACATTTGTTGGAAAAGTAATGACTCTGCTTTTTAATATGCTGTCTAGGTTGGTCATAGCTTTTCTTCCAAGAAGCAAGCATCTTTAACGTCATGGCTGCAGTCACCATCTGCAATGATTTTCAAGCCCCCCAAAATAAAGTCTCTAACTGTTTCCACTGTTTCTTCATCTATTTGCCATGAAGAGATGGGGCCAAATGCCATGATCTTAGTTTTCTGAATATTGACCTTTAAGTCAACTTTTTCACTCTCCTCATTCACTTTCATTAAGAGGCTCTTTAGTTCTTCTTCGCTTTCTGCCATGGTGTCATCTACGTATCTGAGTTTATTGATATCTCTCATGGCAGTCTTGATTCCATCTTGTGCTTCCTCCAACACAGGGTTTTTAATGATGTATTCTGTGTATCAGTTAAATAAACAGAGTGACATTATGCAGGCTTGATGAACTCCTTTTCCGATTTGGAACCAGTCTGTTGTCCCCTATCCAGTTCTAACTGTTGCTTCCTGACATGCATACAGATTTCTCAAGAGCCAGGTCAGGTGGTCTGGTATTCCCTCTCTTTCAGAATATTCCACCGTTTATTTTGATCCACACAGTCAAAGGCTTTGGCATAGTCAATAAAGCAGAAGTAGATGTTTTTCTGGAACTCTCTGGCTTTTTCCATAATCCAACGGCTGTTGGCAATTTGATCTCTGGTTCCTCTGCCTTTTCTAAATCCAGCTTGTACATCTGCAAATTCACAGTGCACGTACTGTTGAAGAGTGGTTTGGAGAGTTTTGAGCATTACGTTACTAATGTGTTAGATGAGTGCAGTTTCACAGTAGTTTGAGCATTCTTTGGCATTGCATTTTTGGGGGATTGGAATGAAAACTGACCTTTTCCAGTCCTGTGGCCACTGCTGAGTTTTCCAAATTTGCTGGCCTATTGAATGCAGCACTTTCACAGCATCATCTTTCAGGATTTGAAATAGCTCCACTGGAATTCTATCACCTCCACTAGCTTTGTTCATGGTGATGCTTCCTAAGGCCCACTTGACTTCACATCCCATGATGTCTGGCTCTAGGTCTGTGATCGTACCGTTGTGATTATCTGGGTTCTGAAGATCTTTTTTTGTATAGTTCTTTGTATTCTTGCCACCTCTTCTTAATATTTTCTGCTTTTGTTAGCTCCATAACATTTCTGTCCTTTATTGAACCCATCGTTTCATGAAGTGTTCCCTTGGTATCTCTAATTTTCTTGATGAGATCTCTAGTCTTTCTCATTCTATTGTTTTCCTCTATTTCTTTGCCTTGATCAATGAGAAATGCTTTCTTTCTTATCTCTCCTTTCTATTCTTTGAAACTCTGCGTTCAAATGGTTATATATTTCCCTTTATCCTTTCCTTTTTGCTTGTCTTCTTTTCACATTTAGTTGTAAGGCCTCCTCACAAAGCCATTTTGCCTTTTTGGTATCTTTTCTTGTGGATGGTCTTGATCTCTCTGTTCTGAACAATGTCATGAACCTCTATCCATAGTTCATCAGGCACTCTATTAGATCTAATCCCTTGAATATATTTCTCACTTCCACTGTATAATCATAAGGGATTTAATTTAAATCATACCTGAATGGTCTTGTGGTTTTCCCCACTTTCTTCAATTTAAGTCTGAATTTGACAATAAGGAGTTCATGATCTGAGCCGTAGTCAGCTTTCAGTCTTTTTTTCGCTGACTGTATAGCACATCTCCATTTTGGCTGCAAAGCATATGCTCAATCTGATTTTGGTATTGACCATCTGGTGATCCATGTGTAAAGTCTTCACTTGTGTTGTTGGACGAGGGTATTTGCTATGACCAGTGTGTTCTATTGGCAAATCTCTATTAGCCTTTGCCCTGCTTCATTCTGTACTCCAAGGCCAAATTTGCCTGTTACTCCAGGTGTTTCCTGACTTCCTACTTTTGCATTCCAGTCACCTATAATAAAAAGGACATCTGTTTTGGGTGCTAGTTCTAAAAGATCTTGTAGGTCTTCATAGAACCATTCAACCTCAGCTTCTTTAACCTTACTTGTTGGGGCATAGACTTGGATTACCATGATAGTGAATGTTTTGCCTTGGAAATGAACAGAGATCATTCTGTCATTTTTGAGACTTCATCCAAGTACTGCATTTTAGATTCTTTTTTTGACTAATAATGGCTACTCCATTTCTTCTAAGGGTTTCTTTCCCACAGTAGTAGATATAATGGTCAGGAATTAAATTCACCCATTTCAGTCCATTTTAGTTTGCTGATTCCTAAAATGTTGATCTTCACTCTCACCATCTCCTGTTTGACCACTTCCAATTTGCCTTGACTCATGGACCTAACATTTCAGGTCCTATGCATTATTGCCCTTACAACATCAGACTTTGCTTCTATCACCAGTTACATCTGCAACCGAATGCTGTTTTTGCTTTGGTTACATCTCTTCATTCTTTCTGGAGTTATTTCTCCACTAATCTCCAGTAGCCTATTGGGCACCTACTGACCTGGGGAGTTCCTCTTTCAGTGTCCTATCCTTTTGCCTTTTCATACTGTTCATGGTGTTCTCAAGGCAAGAATACTGAAGTGGTTTGCTGTTCCCTTCTCCAGTGGACCACATTTTGTCAGAACTCTGCATCATGACCAATCTGTCTTGGGTGGCCCCACATGGCATGGATCATAGTTTCATTGAGTTAGATAAGGCTCTGGTCCATGTGATCAGATTGGTTAGTTTACTGTGATTGTGGTTCTCAGTCGCTCTGTCTCTGATGGAGAGGGATAAGAGGCTTATGGAAGCTTCCTTATGGGAGAGACTGACTTGAGGGGGAAGCTGAATCTTATTCAGATGAGAAGGGGGGCATGCTCAATAAATCTTTAATCCAATTTTCTGTTGATGGGTGGAGGTGTGTTCTCTCCATGCCATGTTTACTTGGGGCCAAACTATGGTGGAGGTAATGAATATAGTAATAACAATATACATGTCAATAGGAATAAATGGGCCTATCTCAGTAATCTGGTCAATAAACTTTGAGATTCAAATTCTACAGGGAATGTAATTATTTAAAACACTCTCAGGGGAAAAAGCATTAAATATATAAGGACAGCAAACAAAATTAACTCTTACAAATATGTCTAATATCCTTCATTCATCAGTCTTCCTAAAGGTAAATTTATATACATGTATTAATACACTATTTATAAGTAAATTTTACTTAAATTTGGTATTTTCCAAGAAAAAAACTTTTTAGAAAATTCCAGTAACATACAGAATTTTTTGGAAACATAAATTACTGATATAGTATTATGCATTTTATCTGATGAGCTGTGTCTTTAAAAGTGGAACACTTCCGACATTAGAAGTATTTATTAAAAAAAAAAAAGTATTTCTCTCTGGGATCTCAAGGTTAAAATATAACAAAGCTGCCTTCTGAGAAACATTTCTGAATGTATCTGCTGAATGAACTAATTACTCACTTGTAGACATCTCAGCTAATTAAATCCAACAGAGGAATTATCAACATAGCACTTTTGGAAGAGAAAGTGTTTCTTGGGTCTATTGAAACTCATTTCAGAAATGAAGAAAGCTAGAAACAAAGACAACTGTAAGAATGATTCTGAAAAATGAACAGTTAGCTGCATTTAGATAACATTCTGTTATTTATATTCTGACAAGAGAACATGCTATATATTTGTATGAAAATCATTTAAGGCAAAGTACATGTTATAAAACCTCTAAATGGCACAAAGAGAAATGATCATTCTTAAATGTTTGTTAACATTTAAATTGCATTATAAATGAATTTTCATACTGTTCATGGGGTTCTCACGGCAAAAATACTGATTTGCCATTCCCTTCCCCAGTGGACCATGTTTTGTCAGAACTTCCACCATAAAGAAAGCTGAATGCCAGAGAAATGATGCTCTTGAACTGTGATGGACAAGACTCTTGAGAGTCCCTTGGACTGCAAGGAGATCAGTCCTGAATATTCATTGGAAGGACTGATGCTAAAGCTGAAAGGCCAATACTTTGGCCACCCAATGGGAAGAACTGACTCACTGGAAAAGACCCTGAGGCGGGGAAAGATTGAAGGCAGGAGGAGAAGGGGACAACAGAGGATGAGAGGGTTTGATATCATCACTGACTCGATGGACATGGATTTGAGCAAACTCCTGGAGTTGATGATGGACAGGAACGCCTGGCACGCTGCATTCCATGGGGTCAAAAAGAGGTGATCATGACTGAGCAACTGAACTGAACTGAATGTTTAGTATCCAGTCAGTTGTAATTAATGGCCCTTCTTTGTAGTTCTTATACTTTTCCTTTATGTAGTACTTGGAGTAACCAAACTCCCCTCTGAAGTTACCATAAAATCAAGGAACATCCTAAATACAAAGACCAAGATTTCACTATGATGTCTAGAGTAGAGTTGTAGCTCTCATAAACCTTAGCATCATTTAGAAATGCATTTGAAGGTCAAAAAAATTAAAAAATCCAACTGGTAATAGCTTCAGTGAGTAGATGTTTTTTCCTCACATACCAAAATATCAAGAGGTAACAGCTAGGACTTGTGTAATAGTTCAATAATACCCTTCTTTTTTTCTCCTCCACTGTATATACTTAGTAAATTGGCCCATCCTTTGCATGGATGAAGAATTTCTATTGAAGCTTGAGATTTCAATTTCTGCTTTAAAGCAGGAAAAATTAAAAAGAAATAGAATATTTCCTAAGAAATTTGTCCTCCATCCCCAGGAAATTTCTGGGTAAATTTCATTGTTTGCAATTTTTATATCCTGGATACTAAAAGAAAAAAAAAAGGTATTTATTAGACAAACTTAAAGACTTATGATCATACGGACTCTCACGTTGCAATGGCAAAAATCAGTAGACATATTTGAAGCATAAGATATATTCAGACACTGTTTGTTTGGAATTGTGCTGTCTGTTAGCTATGGTGTCTTACAGACTTTTTAATTGCCTACTTTGTTCCTTGGAAGCAAAGCTGTGACCAACTTAGACAGCATATTGAAAAGCAGAGACCTTACTTTGTTCACCAAGGTCTGTCTTGTCAAACCTAATAAAAAGGCATTTATTAGCCAAACTTAAAGACTTATTGTCAAAAATGATTATTTTTTTCAGCATTCAGTTCTATCTTTCAATACTTTCTTCATGCAGTAGTGCCTGATATTGCATTCTTACAGATTATTTCCATTTTTATTTTTCTGCCTTTAGTCCTGAAGAGGTAAGAGATCAATTAACAGAGATTTGGTAATGGATAGTTTTAGACTTTTACACATTTCTCCCAGCGTGTATGAGAACCCAGCTCCTTCCACCTCTTTCTCCTAGCATAATTTATGCTTGGTTGAGAGTTTGATAACAAATACAATTTAAAAAAATATTTTCTTAACCTTTTACAGAGAAGAGTAACTTATGACAGTAAATCATTACTTAGTTCTGACAATGTGCCAAGTATTATCTGCTAATTTCACTCATTTAATCCTTGCATAAGCCATCTGACTTTATTTTGCAGACAATAAGCCTACAGCTCAATAGAGCTTAAGTGACCTCCCCAGGGTCACTCAGGTTTTTCTTGGCAGAGCCAGAGTTTACACCCAGGTAACCTGGCTGCAGAGTGATAGTCCTAAGTACACTATCGTAGTAGTGGTTCTTTATTTCTTCAAATGATGCTGCATGGAATTCTAAAGCATCCCACATTTCCTTATTCAATCAGGCAAGCTAAAGTTATAATGAGGAATTTATGTCTCATGTGAATTATGACAAATAATAAAGTAAAATTTGAAAGCTAATGTGTGAAAACCAAATCTTAAACATCTTTCCCCTTTTATTTTCATTGGAATTAATGTGATACAAACCCGCAACTGTCTTTTAAGATATGTTAATTAAGCAAATGAATTCAGGCTCTATCAAGGGCAGTTTTGAGAGTGGAAAGGTGTAGTATTAGTAATTAACCCAGGATAATAGAAAATAAAACAGAATTACCTCCCCTACCCCTCATAAACTGGGACTTTTCTCTATCCTAATTTTAAGTATTCAAATTCAGCAGAATTATTTTGTTGCAACAAACAGAAAATTCTAATTTAAATGATTCTTCCAGGCTCTTCTGAATCAAGGAATTCACTTTTTTTAATACATATTTTTTTTATTTTATGTAGGTAACTATCACTCTGTTCAACTAATATGCCTAAATGTGAGCTTGTTTCTGATTGTCTTGTCAGGCTCCTTACTGGGATAATCATATTCATTATTCAATCATTGGGTGGAAAATAGAAGCAAACCCATGGAACAGCACACTATGACATGAGATAATGATCTCGAGCTTTGAAATTCATGGTTTCAAGATGTCCTTGATGTTTGTTTTCTGAAAATGTCTCAGTTTTGTCCCAATGTGTATATTATAGTGTGTGGGGGATTGCTATTAGTATGACACATGGCTGTGAGTTAGTATTTCTTAGAAAAGTGAATACTTGAATAGTAATTGAGCAAAATACTGTGGATTACTTAAATAGATGTGTCTATGTTTTGCTTAGCAGTATCATCCTCAAGAGTCAGCCAGCTGGTCTTTTGCAGTGACTCTTCTATTCCTGAAGGAAGAAAGATGTCATAAGATGTAGAGCTCAGCTCCGATCACAGTACTCTCTTGCTCAAAGACACTCAGTCAATTCCAACTTTCTACAAAGACAATCTAACTTTTTAGCCATGGTTTCACAATCCAGCGCCTTTTAACACTCTATTATTGTTAAAACATTTTCCCTATGTATTAATATTTATTAACCCGGGAAATTTTTCACAATAGTTATTTCTCATCATGACTCTTTAAAGCTTAGTTCTGTAATCAGGTTTCCAAGTTCGCTGATTTTTCTTCGGCTTTATCTAAACTACTGTTAAAATTTTCCAATGCTATTTTTACTTGAGAATTATTGTTCTTCAATTCAAGATGTGTGACTTGGTTCTTTTTTCATATCTAACTTTTCTCACTATATTATATTGCTCCTTTCCATTAAATTATTGATCATAATGGTGACTTTAGAGTTCTTGCTTCTAATTACACTAACTTGTCATTTCTGGATTTGTTTCTACTGAATGATTTTCCTCCTCATTATGGTGTACATTTTTCTGATTCTTCACACTTATGGTACATTTTATTTGACGCTGGGTATTTTTATTTTGATTGTGTATTTTTGACTGTCTAAACTTTGTTGTCTTCTAAAATAACTTTATTATTTTAAAATAACTTTATTATTTTGTCATTTAGCCCCAGATGGCTCACGGGTAAAGAATCTGCATGCAGATAAAGGAGATGCAAGAGACAAAGGTTTGCTCCCTGGGACGATCCCCTGGAGGAGAAAATGGCAACCCACACCAATATTCTTACCTGGAAAATTCTATGGACAGAAGAGTCTGGTGGTCTACAGTCCATGGAGTCACAAAGACTCAGACATGGCTGAGCAAGGAAGTAAAGTTCAGTTACTTGCAGATCAAGTGGATCCTTTGGGAACCTCCTTTTTATGCCTTATTTGGCAGAGTGACATTGCCCCTTGGATTTAGACAGAATACGTATGAAGACCTTGCTGAATGCATGAGGTAAGCAGTAAAGTCTTTCCACTCACACCACTTAGGACTAGGATGTTTCCCCACTCTTTGTGAGTACTGGGCTTTGTTCATCTTACAGTGCCTTAGTAGCGGTTACCTCATTGCCTTATGAGATTCCCACTTGCATGTGCAATTTAGCATTCCATAAAAACTCAGGGCTTTCCTTTTACAGAATCGTTTGTCTCTCTATCTGCATATTTCTCTTCTGGTGTGTACCACGCTCCACAGTTTCTAGTCCTGTCAACCTGACTCCCAACTTTCCCCTCAAATAAGTGAGACTGCTATGATCTTTTTGGGGTTCCGCATCTTGTTTTTCATTCTGGAAAGTGCTTTGCGGTTGAAAGCCACAGCAATCATAGTGCTCATTTGTTTCCTTTCTCTTGCCTATCACTCTCCAACACTGTCTCAAAACAACTGATTCATTTCCCACCTGCCCCCCCACCCAGGTTTCTAGTGTAAAGTGTGAGGGCAAATTCAGAGTCAGTTATTCTTTAATGAGCAAAAGCAGCAGTCCTCAACATGATTTTAATATACAAGTGTTTCTAGCTTCAGGATCATTCCCAGTCAGGATTTTGATATTGTTTTTTTCATTTTCTTGTATCTAGTGTTGTTAGAGTTAGTGTGAACTTTGTTTCTTTCTTATTGTTGTTTACACAGTATTGCATAATTTTAAATTATTCTTTTCAATCTTTAACATTAACTCTCTAAAAATAGTATTTTAATAATGATTATTATTTCTGTAGTAATCACTGTCTTTTTGTTTTCTGATATATTTCACTCTCTCCCATATCCCTCTTTTTTTCCATCAGACTTCAACTGAAATATGGCCGAAGGGAGGTGTGACTGGAAGACTGAATGGGAGAGACAATGAATCAGCCAGTGAGTTCATCTCCTACTCATTGTTTCAGATATTATCCCAAACAAAATGGCATCTCCTTTTTGACTCCAGTTCTTGAAAATGAGCTCTTACTTCTGTGTTCTTTGCTCCTGTTCATCACTGTATTTTCCTCATTCTCTTACCTTGAAACCAGCTGTGGTAGCAATGTTTTTCTACCACGTCAATCAAAGATAACATTTAAGTTAGTCTTGTCAGATTTTCTGATTTACATAGACCATGTAATTAGAATATCAGACTGATTTTACATTAATATGACAAAATAATTGATGACAATTTTTTTTCTTAATTTCTGTCTATATTTTGAACTGAATAAAGTCAAATACTATTTATAAAATCACTTTTCACAGCTCTTCAGAGAGTTGATTCCCCAAAATGTTAAAAATAAGTCACTCTGTCATTTATCAATCAGTTATTTCTTCTGAGGTAATTCATTCTTTTCACTGACTACCAATGATTCTTTGCAATTTTACTAAAAAAATTGATAACACATTTAAAATAAAATTCAATATATTCTTAATACTTGTTCTACTATTTAAGGCAATTTTAAGTAATATGAAAATCTTTTCTTAGTAATTATTAGACGTCTAGAAAACTGAATCTGGTTAACATTGGGAACCTATTACAATTTTATTTATATAGTTATTCCAGGAAGTCTATTAAAGTTTATGGACATTATAGACTCATATTCTAAGACAAGTATAATGCATAGTATAGAGCAACAAAAGGTATCACTTAACTTTTTACCATCTGAAATAGATAATTATTAACTGAGCAACTGAACTGAACTGAATTGAACTGAATGTTATACTTGCATGCAGCTCTTTCAAAAATAAAATAAATATAATATTACATATAAAGTTTGGGCCCCTTTGACCTCTACAAATTGTCATTTCTCTCATCTCCAGAGTTAACCACTGTAATGAAGATGGTGGTACTTCTTCAAGGGTACATTCTATACTTTGATAAACACATGCATTACACCTGAATGCTATAAAAAATGTTCCACGTTTAATTTTTTTAAAATCACTTTGGAGTAGATACATGATTCAGCAATTGTTTTTCATTTACATGTATGCTTTGATAATATAAATATATTTATACTATTAAATCTAATTTGATTCTTTATAGTATATTTTGTGAATCATTTATTTATGTTCATATCAATGAGTAGGCATAATGGAGCTAGCCCCTAAAACACCTTGAAAGTCCATTATGTGTATGTCTTCTCCAATCGTATTTAGTGACATTACATTGGAGGATCAAAATTGGCCATGGCGGTAGTATTAACATCATGAAAATTGGCAAATGTTCCAAACCAAGATTTTCTTGTAGTTCAGATGGTAAAGAAACTGTCTTCAATGTGAGAGATCTGGGTTTGATCCTGGGGTTGGAAAGTTCCCCTGGAGAACGGAACAGCAGTTCAATCCAGTATTCTTGCCCAGAGAATTCGTGGACACAGGAGTCTCAGTTCAGTTCAGTTCAGTCGCTCAGTCATGTTTGACTCTTCGCGATGCCATGAATTGCAGCACGCCAGGCCTCCCTGACCATCACCAATTCCCAGAGTTCACTCAAACTCACATCCATCAAGTCAGTGATACCATCCAGCCATCTCACCCTAGTCAACCCCTTCTCCTCCTGCCCCCAATCCCTCCCAGCATCAGTCTTTTCCAGTGAGTCAACTCTTTACATGGGGTGGCCAAAGTATTGGAGTTTCAGCTTTAGCATCATTCCTTCCAAATAACAGCCAGGACTGATCTCCTTTAAAATGGACTGGTTGCGTCTCCTTGAAGTCCAAGAGACTCTCAAGAGTGTTCTCCAACACCACAGTTCAAAAGCATCAATTCTTGGTGCTCAGCTTTCTTCACAGTCCAACTCTCACATCCATACATGACTACTGGAAAAACCATAGCTTTGACTAGACGGACCTTTGTTGGCAAAAGTAATATCTCTGCTTTTGAATATGCTATCTGGGTTAGTCATAACTTTTCTTCCAAGGAGTAAGCGTCTATTAATTTCATGGCTACAGTCACCATCTGTAGTGATTTTGGAGCCCCCCAAAATAAAGTCTGACACTGTTTCCACTGTTTATCCATCTACTTGCCATGAAGTGATGGGACCTGATGCTAGTAGGCTACAATCCATGGGATCACAAAGACTCAGACATGACTCAGTGACTAACACTTTCACTTTCAAATATCTAGTTTGGCTCAGAGGGTAAAGAATCTACCTGTCATACAGGTGATGTGGATTCGATCCCTAGGTTTAGAAGGTCCCCTGGAGGAGGGCATGTCTATCCATTCCAGTATTCTTGCCTGGAGAACCCCCATGAACAGAAGAACCAGTCGGGCTACAGTCCATGAGGTGGCGAAGAGTGGGGCATGACTGAGAGACCGAGCACATAGCACAAACATCAACCAGCACACCGCTTGGTGCACATATTTTTATAATACTCTTATTTCAAAAAATCCTGAAATAAATATTTTGATGGAGTACCCTTGTTCACATACACAGTTCTTATTAGGAAATACACTAGAGAATAAGCACTGAGTTGCTATATTGCCATGCTAATTAAATAATAACCAAAGTCTTAAAGGCTATTTGCAAGAAACATGGTTAAATTGCTCTACAAAGTAGATATAATAATTTGCAAACCCAGCAGCAAAGTGGAAAAGCTCTTAGTCTTTCTATCTCCAGGCCATCATTAAAGATTGCCAGAGTATTATTATTATATGATTATTTTACTTGATTTACTTGATAACTTGATAACTTTGGCTGAAAATTATTTTATTCCATATATTTTTAAGTTTAGCTCTATCATATGCCAATTTCTTACTCCATCCACTGAGATGTTTATCTTTACCTGCACCTATATGAGGGAGAAGGCAATGGAAACCCACTCCTGTACTCTTGCCTGGAAAATCCCATGGACAGAGAAGCCTGGTAGGCTGAAGTCCATGAGGTTACTACCAGTTGGGCAAGACTGAGCAACTTCACTTTCACTTTTTACTTTCCCGCATTTAAGAAGGAAATGGCAACCCACCCCAATGTTCTTGCCTGCAGAATCCCAGGGACAGGGGAGCCTGGTGGGCTGCCATCGATGGGGCCACACAGAGTTGGACATGACTGAAGCGACTTAGCAGCAGCAGTAGCAGCGCCTGTATGAACTGCTTTGTCTATGTTTACTCAATAACTCTAATATCTATGAGTACAACAACCTTTCATTCACTGCTTATTTTTCACTTTTAAAACTGCAGTGATATCTATGGTATGGATATAATTTTAATTTAAGTCTATTAATATGAAACTCAAATTACTAATTAATTTTGAGAAAACTTACTAATTTTTTCATCTTGGATATGGAGATTCTTCTCTTTTAGAGCTTCTGTCAGTGCTATCCATAATTTTTTAATTTGTATTTATATTACTCTAGCACATTTTTGATATATTACTGTACATTACAAACTTTGTTGATGTGAATGAATTTGTTGTTATATTTTTTGTTGCCAGAAGAATGCTGAATTTTTAATATTCTTACAAGAATATGTCTGAACTTTTATATCTTTCACTTCAGATTACTATGCAGATTCTCTTGAATTTCTGTATAATTATAAATAGGGCATATACTGATATAACATCAGAATTAACTCTTCAATCCAGTTCCTTTCAATAGAAGTTTTGTTTTGTATTCTTTTTTGATCTACTACTAGGTTTAGGGTCACTGTCATAATTTTCAATGTTGAGGTCCACAAAATAGATCAAATTTTTTTGAACATAACAATGATTGAATGATTCATCATTGAGTTTGATGCTTGATAAAGCTTATTTGGTAAATAAATTCATACTCAGTTTTCTAAATGTTAAAATTAAACATTATTCAAAATATTCATGTATTGATTATGATAGTTATGATTTTTCCTTTAATTTTATCTTATATACATCAGTGTATTTATCTTTTCAGGCCTGTGATGAAGCCTAGAATACACTATATAATAAGACTGTCTGGATGCTTTGATCTGAGGCCAGCATTAAAGTAAGTTCTTAGTTTTTCTTAATCTTTAGTGTCAACTTTAAAGTAATGTTGACTAGTAAGAAATGTGATGCCTATCAAAAACACATATTAAAAACTTTATGATTCATGACCTAATGTGGCTTGACCAGAGTTCATGAAAGAAGTAAACTGATGTGTTCCCAAGAAGCTCCCAAGCACGTATATTAAGTTACCATACATATATGTGTGTGTATATATATATATATATATATATATATATGGACATACATACATAATATAAAAATTACCTTTTTTTTAAGAATTTTACTCTTCACTCAAGTTTTCTTAACTGTTATCCTTGTGTTATTCTTACAATGCTACCTATCAGAGAGCCATTTTCAAGGAAGATTTGAGGCTTTTTACTATGCTTTTTTTTTCTTTTTTTAACATCACAGATGATGACTGATACAACAGAGAATAGTCTGCTTTTCACTCTTTTTGTTTTATTTTACTTTAACAGCAGTTTGCTTTATACTGATTTTAAATTAAAAAAATAACTATAAACCCACTTTTCTATTTTATTTCCCCATTCCACAATATTTGATGATGGCATATTAATATCAGGTTGTTTCATATTTAATATTGTAGCTAGGTTCGACTACTTTCTGATTTCATTTACAAAATTACACGCATCTCATAGAAAGCAGGTTGTCCTAACCTGTTTTTCTACTCTGTCTTTTCAGAAAGAGTATTTAGAATATATGCTCCTTGATAATTTAGCAAAATCTCCCTGTAATATTGATAGTGCTTTATCTTAAGTGGAAGGATTTGTATTACCAAATAACATTCCTTAAGGGATATTGTATTTTTTGATATTGTTTTCCTTTGAGTAGTTTAACTATCTTATTTTCCTCAGATAATTTCCATTTTCATCTTAGAATTTATTTGAATAAATTTATTGATAATGTAACATAACTTTTTCCTATTTTTTTCTCTGTAGTATATTAGTATTTTATATTGTTTTACTCTTCCCAGGTACCTCTATGATAAAGAACTTGCCCACCGATGCAAGAGACACAGGGAACTCAGATTTGATAGCTGATTTGGAAAGATTCCCTGGAGGAGGGCATGGCAACCCACTCCAGTATTCTTGACTAGAGAATCCCATAGACAGAGGAGTCTGGCAGGCTATAGCCAGGGGGATGCAAAAGGTCAGACATGACTGAAGTAACTTAGCATGCACAAAGTCTTCCTACATGAAAATATTTATGTCTTACCCTTCCGAAATTTTTTAACTTACCTAGATTATTCACATGTTCTTTAACAAAATTCTTTAACTTACATATTATTTTATTAGCTCTTTTACTTTTTTGTTATTGATTTTTTAAGAAAAATTCAGATTCCTTCCTAATTCTGATTATAAATATCCCATATGTTTTGTTATATACTTCTTTGGTTAGCTTTCCTTTTCTTCACAGAAACAGAGTAATAGTAGTAATAGTCGTAGTAGAGAAGATTTCCTATTATCAATGCCATTTGGGAAGTTATATACACGTATAAATTATATAAATTGGGAATTTATATAAATTATAAATTGGGAAAGGAGTACATCAAGGCTGTATATTGTCACCCTGCTTTTTTAACTTACGTGCAGAGTACATCATGCAAAAAAGACAGGTTGGATGAAGCACAAGCTGGAATCAAGATTGCAGGGAGAAATATCAACAACTTTAGATAGGCAGATGACACCACCTTTATAGCAGAAAGAAATGAGAAACTAAAGAATCCCTTGATGGAGGTGAAAGAGGAGAGTGAAAAAGCATGCTTTAAACTCAACACTTGAAAACTAAGAGCATGGCATCTTGTCCCATCATTTCATGGCAAATAGATGGGGGAAGAATGTGTGAAACAGTGAAAGACTTTACTTTCTTGGGCTCCAAAATCACTGTGGACAGGTACTGAAGCCATGAACTTAAAAGATACTTGCTCCTTGGAAGAAAACCTATGACAAAACTAGACATTATTAAAAAGCAAATATATTATTTTGCCAACAAAGGTCCTTACAGTCAAAGCTATGGTTTCTCCAGTAGTCATGTATGGATATGACATCTGGACCATAAGAAGGCTGGGTGTTTGTTGCTGTGTGCGGGCTTTCTCTAGCTGCAGATGCTTTCATATTGAGGTGTTGGAGAAGACTCTTGAGAGTCCCTTGGGCTGCAAGGAGATCAAACCAGTCCATCCTAAAGGAAATCAGTCCTGGATATTCATTGGAAAAACTAATGCTGAAACTGCAGCTCCAATACTTTGGCCACCTGAGGCAAAGAGCTGACTCATTTGTAAGGTCACAGACATTGGGAAAGATTGAAGTCAGGAAGAGAAGATGACAGAGGAAGATATAGTTGGATGGCATCACTGACTCAATGAACATGAGTTTGAGCAGGCTCCAGGATTTGGCAATGGACAGGGAAGCCTGGCATGCTGCAATCTATGGGGTTGCAAAGAGTCAGACACAACTGACTGACTGAACAACAGTATGGATATAAGGGTTTACCTAGTGGCTCAAGAAGGTAAAGAATCCACTTGTAGTGCAGGGTACCAGGTTTCAATTCCTAGATCAGGAAGATGCCCTGGAGAACTGAATGGCTATCCACTCCAGTTTTGTTTTGTTTTTGTTTTTTTGTTTTTCTTTGGTTGGTGAATTCCACAGATAGAGGAGCCTTGTTGGCTACAGTCCATGGGGATAGCAGAGAACTAGACGTGACTGAGTGACTAACACTTTGACTTCACTTCACATGCAGGTATAAAACAAGGCCTCACTTAAAGGGACTACCTGGTTATAAGCATTCTAGAAACTATGTGATTGAAAAGCCATGAGGCTCCTCTGTTGCAGTGACAGAGTTTTCCTCCAAGCCTCAGGGTTACAGCAATATAATGTGCTAGAAGCTTAGTTTCCAACTTAATTGTGCCCAATTAGTATTCACAGCTGGGGAAGAATTCTCCACCACCGTTTCCACATAGCTGAATGAATTCTAGCCATGGTATGTCACCCACTTGAACACTGATTTTCATGGAGCACAGTAGAAAGCCAATTCCATTACTGGGATGAGTTATCTCTTAAATATAAAAAAAAATTTCATAATTACAGAGTGATCACTCTTTAACTTATCAGTTCATACCAAGAGAATTATTTCACTTCCAAATGTTGGCAACTCTATCGTTTATATATGCTATAGAAAAATAAAGTAGGATAAATTGAGTTTGAAGTGTCATAGAATCTTCTGTTTTTCTTCATGCCCTCTGCTAATTAAAAGTGTTGGACATCCTAGTTCTACCACTTGTTGGATTATCTTTAAAATCTTGACATATATAGCTACATATAGAATATAGACAGATTTTCACAGTTGTACTGTACTTGAATTATCACCGTTTTAGATTAATTACACTCTGTCATGACCATTTTAGTATTAAAGAATATTTATTATTGGCTCTGCTGGGTCTTTGTTGCTGTGTGTGGGCTTTCTCTAGCTGCAGAGAGCAGGGGCTACTCTCTAGTTGCTGAGTGGGCTTCGCATTGGGGTTATACAATTCTCCTGCTCTGGACCACATGGGCACATGGATTTCAGTAGTTGCTGCTTTCAGGCTCCTTAAGACATTTTCATCTGTGTCACTCAGGCTGTGGGCTTCATTGTTCCTCTGCATGCAGGATCTTCCCAGATCAGGGATCAAATCCATGCCTCTGGCAATTGACAGATGGGCTCTTCACCACTGAGCCACCAGAGAAGACCTGTCACTATCATTTTAAAGAGGAGCTAATATTTTGTGCCTGAGACATCATTACTGAGATATAATTGTCAGCTAAATTCCATATGGTTAATGAAATGCACAGGAAGTAAAGAAAAATGAGTAATCTCTCTCAGGGAGGAGACATTTCATGAGAGAGAACACAAATGAAACTCAAGACAGTTCTGTTTTGGGAGAGATAGACTTCATAAATGCCAGTTTTAGTCTTCAGAAAAGGAAGAATTGTTTCTCAATTTTAAAGTTTAAAGGGCTTTACTTATTTCTGGAAATATGATTAGTGCTATATGCTGCTAGCTGATTGAATTGATCTAATCAATTACATTTTAATAAATAAAATGCTTAAATTGAATTATACATATCAAAAGGAGATCTGTGGTTAATTATTCTGGCCAATAATTATGATCTGTAAAAGTTCTGCACCATGTATAAATAAATATTATTGATATAAATATGATTTTACTGCAGTAAGTCATATTTCAGAGTAAGTAAAGGATAATTAAGTGATGTTTAATATTTTCAGAAATACTTTATGATCTTGAACTTTTCCTTAGGTACCTATGTAAGTTAGAAATAGCTATTACAGTAAATGGTTTTATATTTGGTGATTGAGTGGCAGATTAGAAAGATGTAAAATATTTCCTCATGATATTAAACAAAACCAATCTTTTTAACAACAGTTCCACCATAAAGGTAAAAATGTTACATACAATGAGAAGTAATTGTTTTTAAATCTTGGTGACATAAATGCCCCATTAGAGCAAATTCTGATTCATTAGTATTTTATTGATTTAAAGGCTTGTATCTGGATATTAGAAGCCATAAAAATATTCCAGATAGATCAGCTTAGTCATTCAATAATATTCATATATATTAAAATGCCTTACTAGACAATAGTTTCTTGAGATATTTAGTATACAGAATAGATCAAAATACTCTTGGTTTCCGGTCTTACATTTAGGTCTTTAATCCATTTTGAGTTTATTTTTGTGTGTGGTGTTAGAAAGTGATCTAGTTTCATTTTTTTTACAAGTGGTTGACCAGTTTTCCCAGCACCACTTATTAAAGAGATTGTCTTTACTCCATTGTATGTTCTTGCCTCCTTTGTCANGAGTAATACTCCATTGTGTATATATGCCACAGCTTATTTCTCAGAATGCTCTTCACTCTCCTTCTCTGGATCATTTCCTCTGTCTCCTTGAAAATGCTGATATTGTCCAAAATCTCATTTTGGGTATTCTCTCCCCATCTTCTACTTTTCTTTGGTGAGATAATCAATCCCAATACTCCCACTGGTCGATGGCCCCAGGGTTTAAGTCCAGACACCACCTCTATTCTAAACTCAAGACTGATGCTTATAACCTCCACCCCCATCCCCCGCCCCCAGAATCTGTCCTTGTGATGGAGCACAGGCACCTCACTCTTTGTGATGGGCATGATGGATTGGCACTCAGCTTCCATTCGAATTAGCTTCTAGTTTGCTTGTCCGTAGTTTAGAGGCTGGGACCTGTGTGCAGTATTTTCCTGGTTGTGAATACTGGGTGTCAGTAGAAGTGAAAGTGAAAGTTGCTCAGTTGTGTCCGACTCTTTGCGACCCCACAGACTATACAGTGCATGGAATTCTCTGGGCCAGAATATGGGAGTGGGTAGACTTTCCCTTCTCCAGGGGATCTTCCTGGGATTGAACCCAGGTTTCCCGCATTGCAGAATTTGCGCATTCTTTGGAAGGTGGGAGAGAGGCAGGGATAGCTTGTGGTTGTTCTCCGATGTTACTGATGGTAGGTAGGCANCTTCCAGATGTTCAAGCTGGTTTTAGAAAAGGCAGAGGAACCAGAGATCAAATTGCCCACATCTGCTGGATCATGGAAAGATCAAGAGAGTTCCAGAAAAACATCTGTTTCTGCTTTATTGAGTATAGGACAATAACAGATTTGAGAGACAACCAAGAGGAAAGGCAAGGTTGAATGATAAGGCTTGTCTCCTACAGAAGGCCAATTCTTCAAGACTAAAGAGGTGGCTATTTAATCTAATGCATAGAAACATAAACATACAGTCAAGAAAAATAAACATTAGAATATGTTCCAAAAGAATAACAAGATACATTCTCAGGAAAAATTCTTAAGTAAAGAAAAGAAATTCTTACCAAGTAATTTACTTGAAAAAGAGTTAATAGTAATTGTCTAAAATATTCTCACCAAACTTGGGAGAAGAATGGATGAACACAGTGAAAACTTCAGTAAAAATACAGAAAAATAAGTCAGTACCAACCAGAAGTCACAGAAGTGGAGAATACAATAACTGAAAAGAAAAATACTTACTAAGTGGCATTCAACAGTAACCTAGATGAAGCAAAGAAAGAATCAGTAATCTCAAATACATGGCAGAGAAACTCATCCAATCACAGAAACAAAAAGAAAGAAAAATGAAAAAAAAGCGATAATAGCTTAAGAAATCAATAGGAAAACACTAAGCAGACTAGTGTTCTTTTTCTAGAAGTCTCAGAAGGAAAAGAGAGAGACAAATGTGCAGAAATCTTATGTGAAGAAATAACGGTTGAAAAGTTCCTAAACCTGGAGAAAGAACTAGACATACAGATTCAGGAAGCCCAGAGAGATCTAACTGAGATGAACTCAAAGGGCCTACACCAAAACATGTTATAATTAAAATATCAAACGCTAAAAACAAGAGAAGAAGCTTAAATGAAGCAAAAGAAAAACAATATATACAAATACCAAATTATTAAGTTGCATACTTGAAAATGATGCAATGTCATATGTTGATTTAAATTCAATAAAAATATTAGAAATATAATGCCTCAAGAAAGAGAGGTATGTATGAGAAAGAGGTAACCAGCCTGTTATGAAACTTTAAGGGCCACTGGGAAGACATGAGGGCTTTACTACTACCATTCTTCTTCAAGTTCTGTTTTTATAGTTGGAGTTCAAAATACAAAACTTCATTATACGGAAGATCTGTGGCAGAGTTAATCAAATTTCCTTGTGACAGAAAGTAAAAATAAACTTCGAGCAGAAACTGTGTAATCAGTCTTTGGAAAACATCTCACATAAAGAAGTGCACATGCTTATGTGAATAAGCATGTGTCTGTTTGTCTGTGTATGTGAATGTATACATCTGCATCTGTATGTGTGTGCTCTGTAGATACATTTATGTAATTACAAGAGGTGAATACAGAAATATCAATAACAAAATGCTTGAAAATGGATCTTGTAACCAATATCCAATAACCCTGTAATGAAATATCTGCTCTTCCTTTCCAAATAGATGGTGGTGGTGCTGGAACAGCTATTAATAAGTCCGGGGTAAAAGAAATGCTAACTAAACCCTAGAAAACACCCAAGTAGACACTTTCTTTGTGAGATATAGCTATGCTATTGTGTATCATTCCAGAACCAGATCAGCATCTTTTTATTCAATCCAAAAATCTTGAAGTAATTGGCCACAATTCCTAATGCTTTTCAGCAACTAAGTACATATAATTTATGACTTTATTTTGTTATATATATATAAAGTCATAAATTATATGTACTTAGTTGCTGAAAAGCATTAGGAATTATGGCCAATTACTTCTTACTTCCAGTACTTTGGGCACCTCATGCAAAGAGCTGACTCATTGGAAAAGACTTTGATGCTGGAGGGAATGGATGCAGGAGATGAAGGGGACGACCGAGGATGAGATGGCTGGATGGCATCACTGACTCGATGGACGCGAGTCTGAGTGAACTCTGGGAGTTGGTGATGGACAGGGAGGCCTGGCATGCTGCGATTCATGGGGTCACAAGAATTGGACACGACTGAGCGACTGAACTGAACTGAACCAACTGATATTAAAAAAACAGACGATGCTTAAAATAAATATATATTTTAATAATGGCTGATGCCTAGCATGATTGGGAGTAAAAATATTGTGGTATAATATGATTTAGATTTTAAAATATCAGTATTATAACAAGATTTGACAAATATATATCATAATAATATAGTAGGTAAACTAAGGTTTCCAGAAGTTGAGGCAACACCAAGCCTCATTAATTTTCAACATTAAGACGTATTCACTGAACAATCATCCTGTAATTAGCATGATTTGCTGCTGTCACTTCAGTCGTGTCCAACTCCCACCAGGCTTACCTGTCCCTGGGATTCTCCAGGCAAGAACACCAGGTTTGGTTGCCATTTCCTTGTCCAATACATGAAAGTGAAAATTGAAAGTGAAGTCGCTCAGGCGTGTCTGACTCTTAACGACCCGATGGACTGCAGCTCCTCCATCCATGGGCTCCTCCATCCATGGGATTTTCCAGGCAAGAGTACTGGAGTGGGGTGCCATTGCCTTCTCGATAGCATGATTTGGGGTCCTGACAAAACGTTTAATGGAGTATACAGTTCTCTTCAATAAACATATTAGTGGAGTTATGAGGAGTAAATTTTGTAAGATGAAAATGGGCGAACCATGAGATATTTTGATCAGAATTCTGGTAGAGTATAAGTTGACTACAAATAAAGTTAGAGGGATTGTAAAATCGGTTAAATATTTCAAATGTAGGAATTGACTACTTTACAGATGATCTAGTAACTCACTATCCCCAGCTTGGGTATACCATACAATCCAAAAAGCATATTCTGCCATTGTAGAAATAAGCCCAATTGTATAAATATATATTTTTAAATTTACAGATTGCTTTCCATTAGAGGAATTTTCATTTTCATAGGACATGTGGTTTCATTAATAATAAATAGATGATTTACTTGATAGCTCATAGAAGGCACCATAAGAATGGCAATCCTGATGCTAATATTTCTTTTTCTTATAACCCAAATTGATATTTGATAAAACTACCTGCTTTGAGGCAATGGTCATCATATTTTAATTTTACAAGTTATTTGTAATTGCAACCTTCTGACTTTATGAATTCTAGAAACTTCTGAGTTCAACTTCAATTACATTTAACAAAACCTGACTTTAGAGAGGTGTGTGTGTGTGTGTGTGTGTGTGTGTGTGAGGAAGCTATTAATTGATACATTTTATTTGCTCCATGATCTTCCTGTATTCAGTCATTAAGAAGGGATTTTTATAAGAAGGAGGATGTTAAAATGTCATTCTGTGAAGAGAGCTAGAGAACTTTTATTTATTTATCATTTATTTAAAAAAATCTTCATTGGAGTATAGTTGATTTACAATGTTGTGTTTGTTTCAAGTGTACAGCAAAGTGGATCAGTTATACATACAAGTATATCTAGTATTTTTTTAAGATTCTTTCCCATGTATTAATAGATCATTACAGAGTACAGAGTTTCCTGTGTTATACATTAGGTCTTTATTGGTTATCTATTTTATAAATAGTAGTATGTATATATTAATTCTAATTACCCAATGTATCCCCTTCCTTACACTCTGATAACCATAAGTTTGTTTTCCAAATTGGAAAAGAAGAAATAAAGCTGTCACTGTTTTCAGATGACGTGACACTGTGTGCAGAAATTCCTAAAGATGCTATTAGAAAACTACTAGAGCTAATCAATGAATCTGGTAAACTCACAGGATACAAAATTAATATACAGAAATATCCTGCACACTAACAATGAAAGTCAGAAAGATAACTTAAGGAAACCATCCTGTTTAGTGTTGTAACAAAAGTAATAGAACTCCTAGGAATAAACCTACCTAAGGAGGCAAAAAGTCTGTATTCGGAAAACTATAAGAAGATGCTAAAATAAATCAAACCCTGGACTGATAAGAGAGCTACACCATATTCTTGGATTGGAAGACTCAATATTATGTAAACAGCTATACTACACAATGCACTCTCAATGCAATGACTGTCACATTACCAATAACATATTTGACAAAATTAGAACAAAAAATTTACAATTTGTATGGAAACACAAAAGATCTCAAACAGCCAAAGCAATATTGAGAAAGCAAAATGGAACTGGAGGTGTCAGGCTCACTGACTTCAGACTATACTACAAATTTATAGTAGTTAAGACAGTATAGAACTGGCACAAAAACAGAAACATAGATGAATGCAACAGTATAAAATGCCTGGAGGTAATGATCACCTAGTGAAGACAGTTTCTTCAATAAATAGAGCTGGGAAAACCAGACAGCTACATGTAAAAGAATGAAATTAGAACAATCTAAAACACCACACACACACACAAGCAAGCTCAAAATGAATTAAAGACCTAAATATAAGACCAGATACTATAAAACAAGGAAAACATATGCAGAACACTCTTTGGCATAAATCACAGCAAGATCTTTATGAACCACCTCCTAGAGTAATGAAAATAAAAACAAAAACAAACAAACTGGATCTAAGTAAACTTAAAGGCTTTTGCAGAGTAAAGTAAATCATAAAGAAAATGAAGCGATGACCCTCATAATATATGAGAAAATATCTGCAAAGGAAGCTACTGACAAAGGATTAATCTCCAAAATATACAAACAACTCATGCAGTTCAATATTAAAACAAATAACCCAATGAAGAAAAAAAAGGGGGGAGGGGAGAGGAGATCTAAGTCTAGACATTTCTCCAAAGAAGACATAGAGATAATCAACAAACACGTGAAAAGGTACTCACCATCACTAATTATTAGAAAAATGTAAGTCAAAACTACAGTGAGGCATCACCTCACACTAGTCATAAATCCATCATCAAAATCTAAAGACCATAAATGTTGGACAGGGTGTAGATAATAGGGAATCCTCCTACACTGCTGGTGGGAATGTAAATTGGTACAGTCACTGTGAAGAAGAGTATGGAAGTTCCTTAAAAACCTAAATATATAACTACTATAGGACCTAGCAATCATACTCCTGGCCATATACCCAGAGAAAATCATAATTCAGAAAGAAACATGCACTCCAGTGTTCACTGCAACCCTCTTTACAATATCCAGGGCATAGAAGCAATTTAAATGTCCAGCAACAGAGGAATGGATAAAGACGTGATACATATACACAATGGAATTTTACTCATCAATACAAAAATAATAATAGTGTCATTTGTAGCAACATGGACGGACCTAGAAATTGTCATATGAGTGAAATGTCAGACACAGAAATAAATATCATATGATATTGCTTATATGTGGAATCTAAATAATGGGAAGATACAAATGAACTTATTTACAAAACAAAAGTAGAGTCATGGATGTAGATAAAAAACCTACGGTTGCCAGGAAAAAAAGAGGGGGATATATTTTGAGATTGGAACTGATACATATGTACCACTATATATAAAATATATTACTAAAAATAATCTGCAGTATTTCACAGGGAACTGTGCCCAATATTCTGTAAAGGCCCATATGGAAAAAGAATATGTATATGTAGAACTGTTTCAATTTGCTGTACATGTGAAACTAATACCCATTGTAACTTGACTGTATTCCAATTTTTTTTCAAAGNCATGGACAGAGGAGCCTGATGGGCTGCAGTCCATGGGGTCACAAAGAGTTAGACACGACTGAGATGACTTAACACGCATGCACCTCTGACCAATGTGTCCCCATGTGCCCCTCCCCCAGCTGCTGGTGACCGCCATTCTACCTGCTGCTTCTGTGAGTCTGTCTTTGATGTCCCCTTTAAATGAGATTCTACAACATTTCAAGTTTTGTGTCTGGCTTATATTACTTATTACTTAGCATTATAGCCTCCTTTTATGTTGTTACAAATGACAGGGTTTCCTTAATCATTTTAAAGACTGAGTAACAGCCCACTGTCAGTATCCACATCTTCCTTCATTCATCCACATGTGCATTGCTGCTTCTGTATCTCGGCTGTTGTGAAGAATGCTGCAATGAGTGTGGGACTGCAGGTATCTCTTTGAGATCCTGATTTCGATTCTTTTGGACACACACCCAGAAATGGGATTGCTGAGTCATATGGTAGTTCTATTTTAAATTTCTTAAAGAAATTTTCATGCTGTTTTCCATAATGGCTGTACTGATTTATCTTCCCACCAACAGTGAACCAGAGTTCCCTTTTCTCCACATCCTTGCCAACACTTATCTTTTTTTTTTTTTTTTGGATATTGAGTTGTCTGAGTTCCTTAGATATTTTGGATATTAACCGTTTATCAGATATATCGCTTCCAAAATTTTCTCCTATTTTGTAAGTTGCCTTTTTACCCTGTCGATGGTTTCCTTTGCTATGCAGAGTNGATATTGAGTTGTCTGAGTTCCTTAGATATTTTGGATATTAACCGTTTATCAGATATATAGCTTCCAAAATTTTCTCCTATTTTGTAAGTTGCCTTTTTACCCTGTCGATGGTTTCCTTTGCTATGCAGAGTTATTGAGTTTGATGTGGTCTCACTTATTTAATTTTCACTTTTGTTGCCTGTGCTTTTGGTGCCATATCCAAAAAGTCATTGCGAAGACTTGCCTTAATAACTTTCCCTGCTATGTATTCTTCCAGGAGGTTTTTGGCTTCAAATCTTATGTTCTCCACTTTGAGTTGATTTTTTTGTGCAAGGTGTAAGATAAGGGTTTGGTTTTATTCATTTGCATGAGTATCTAGTTTTCCCAACACCATTTATCAAAGAGGTTATCCTTTCCTCATTGTGTATTCATGACACCCTTGTCAAAGATTAGTCGACTGTATATATGTGGGTTTATTTCTGTCCATTCTATGTGTCTGTTTTTATACCATGACCATACTGTTTTAATTACTATGGCTTTGTGATGTAATTTGAAACCAGCAAATGTGATGCTTCCAGCTTTGTTCAGCAGTGAGAGGATTTCACAATGAGAAATGACAGACAGATATGTATTTTGGATTCTGGCTGTGGTAGAGAGAGTGCATGGTAGGGGAGCAAGTCAAAAAGAGTAGAGATGTGATTGGAGGCCGTCACAGGAGGTAGTGATGGCTCTGACCATGGTTAAGGTCACAGAGATAAAGAAAGGAAAATAAACTTCAGAAATATTAAGGCAGTCTAACATTGGGAAGTATGGATGACTCAGTATACAGTATCTGAAAGTGCAGAATTATCAAGGATAACTCCTAATTTTCTAATGGATTGGCCTTGATGTTGTTCACTGGCCTGTGGACACAGGGGAAGGAAGAGATTTTGAGGGGGAAATGATTGCTTCTATTTTGATAAGTAGATTTTTAGATCTCTGCAGAAATCCATGCATGTTTTAGGCAGTTAGAGGTATCAGTCAAGCTCAGAAAGGAGTTCTTGATTTGAATCTGAACTTAGAAGATAATCAGCACATAGATGTTAATTGAGAGCATGGGGGTAGCAGTGATCAACCCAGGGAGTATATAGAATGAGGAAATAAAAGTGTTCTTTTAGACTCACAAGGTCGATAACACCGCCCATTCAACCCATTCAAAAANTCTGAACTTAGAAGATAATCAGCACATAGATGTTAATTGAGAGCATGGGGGTAGCAGTGATCAACCCAGGGAGTATATAGAATGAGGAAATAAAAGTGTTCTTTTAGACTCACAAGGTCGATAACACCGCCCATTCAACCCATTCAAAAAAGAAAAAAAATAACACAAAACACACACTCTAGAATTTCCTCTTCCCTTAAGGGCTTTTTACTCTATCTCCATACTGCTGGCTAGGAACATCACCCCTGATGTTTCCAGGGCTTTTCCCCCTCATCCAGTCTTTTCTTTATAGAGGTCTCCCTGGACCACCCTAGTCAAATAGCCCCTCAGAGCTTGCTTCATTTTTCTCCATATCACTCATCACTATATAACTGTTTTAATATTATTACATATGTGTTTGCTTTTTTAATTGATTCTTTCCATTGCAAGATGGTAAGCTCCGTGGTACAGGGAGTTTGTCATGTTTATAGCTGCACCAAGTTCCTAGAAGAGATTTCCTGGCACTCAGTGAGCATAGAGCCCATATTTATTAAAGTGCATACAGAGGAATTAATACCAGGACTCTCCAGTAATAGACTAATACTCTTCCAATTCCCACAGTCCTATTTAAGTGCTGTTCCAAGCTTCTGATCATCAGGTGGGGACACTGAAACACTTCCTAGTCCCTGATGCACCCACTCCCTGCAGGGAACCACCTCCCCTTCCTGTCTCCCCAGCCAACCTGACAAATGTTTCAAGTTTCCATTTAAATTTAAAAAAAAGGAAGAATTTCTCCCAGTACTGAGATGAAGATGACCTGGGGATGAAGGTAGATGATTCCCACCCACTATGCTCTAGTAAATGCAGAGGTGGGTGTTTTGGCCATTGAAGTGGGAAACAGCGCTGCTTGAGGCCAGCAAGTATGAGACAGAAGTGCAGCACCCCACTGTTCAACTTAATCTGGAAATAAAAGCAGTGTGTTCCTGGACAATGGTTCTTAACCTTAATCACGTCGAGGACCACTTTGAGGATCTGATGAAATCTGCAGTCATTCTCCAAAAAAAGAAAGAAAGAACACCCTTATCAGAAGGGTTATGGATGGCTTGAAGCCCTTCCATGGACCCCAAATAAGAATCTGTGTTCTAGGAGAGGGAAGGGATGCTTTCAAAGCCTACAGGCATCCCTTTGTGGGCACCATGGGGTGGTGTGTTCTCTGTTGATGCCTGAGCGAGTAGGTGCCTAGGTTATACATGAGCCGACACGCATTTAAATGAAAGACACTTTCTAGAGCCAGGGGCTGTTTAGAATGTGACCACCTTGGATTGGTTTGTTTTGGCCTCACCTCATGGCCTGTGGGATTTTAGTTCCCCAACAAGGGATTGAACCCCGACCCTCAGCAGCAAAAGCCTGGAACCCTAACCCCTGGACTTCCAGGGAATTCCCTAGACCTGAGACTGAATCCCAATCTGACTACAGTGACCAACTTCTCTCTCTCTCTCTTTTTTTTTTCTGGGACGGTTCAAGTTTGCAAACTAAGAGTCTGGCATCCTGGGACCACCCTCAGTCACAGACAGAGTGGTTGGATGGTCATCCTAGTTTTGACTTTTGTCAGCCAAGTGACCCTGGACAGCTAGCTATGTGGCCTCCATGGAGTGGTCCCCCTGCTTCCTGCCTCAGGTTCTGTGACACAGACTTACCTGTCACATCCCAAGATGGATCTTGTACAGGTGATTGGTTGAGAGGCTGCTCTCAGTGGAAACCTCAGAGGGAGTGAGGAGAGCAGAAACAGACTGGGAAAAAGGCAGGCGTAGCTGTGGGTGCCTCACCTAAGCTCAGCTGGATCTGCTTTCCACCGTGAAGCAAGCAAGGCCACTTTCGTGGATCCAACTTTGAGGGATCTGTCTAGCCAAGTATTTCTGGGGCAAGCGGCTCCTGTCAGCTCAGGAAAGTCCTTCGGGGGACAGAGCAATAATGGGTTGTTACCAGCCAACACGGTAACTCAGTGATGGGCACACACGGGCCTGGGGGAGGGGAGCAGGGTGGAGCCCAGTAGGTCTACTACTTTCTAACTGATGTTTCCCCTTCTTCCCATTAGAGCTCCCTCCAAGTCCTCCTTTAAGACAAACAAACCTCCCCATAGCTGCTTCTCAGGGAGCTCGCAATGTGCAGTCATACAGCCTGCAATCCTCTTAGAATGTGTTCCCATCAGGCAGTTGTGCAAACATGACTAAAAGGGTCTCCTTAAACCTTGTAATGCTTGGAACCCAAGGAACCCTGCCGTGGGTTCCTTTTCCCATTTAGCCACACCTTCTCCTGCTCATATATTTCTTAAAAACATGAAAATTTTTGTTCATCAGGGACATTTTGCATCAATATAAAATTATTATTATTATTTTTTAGATTTATCTTTGGCTATGCCACACAGCATACCGGATCTTAGTTCCCCAACCAGGGATCAAACCCATGCTTTCTGCAGTGGATGTGCAAGTCTTAACCACTGGACTACCAGGGAAATCTCCCCCTTACACTTCTCTTAAAAGCGTTGCTGGTCAGGGAAAGTTACAGTGGGCTGCCGGCTACCCTGGTGCCTACTGGACTGATAAGTCATAGACTGATCTTTTGCTCACACGTTGCTGTCCAGTCTCCATTCACCCTGGTCCCTGGGTCTTCTTTTCTTCAGCACCTGCCATTATCTTTGATGCCTTCCTAGTCAAGCTAAATGCCCCTATAGCACCTTGGCTTTCAACTTCTCAGCTTGGATAGCTTTTCTTCTATTCCACTCAGCCATATATTCATTCACGCCTCATACTTGTTATAGATGTACTGAATAATGTATTGAACCCAGCTTCCTCTCTTAGCTTGCTTGCTATATTTTACACTTATATATTCAATATATCAATAGTTCCCTATGCTGTACAGTAAGACATTGTTGTTTATGCATTCTATATGTAATAGTTTACACCTGTTAATCTGAAGGCTGAGCGCTGAAGAATTGATGCTTTTGAACTGTGGTGTTGGAGAAGATGCTTGAGAGTCCCTTGGACTGCAAGGAGAACCAACCAGTCCATTCTGAAGGAGATCAGCCCTAGGATTTCTTTGGAAGGAATGATGCTAAAGCTGAAACTCCAGTACTTTGGCCACCTCATGCGAAGAGTTGACTCATTGGAAAAGACTCTGACGCTGGGAGGGATTAGGGGCAGGAGGAGAAGGGGATGACAGAGGATGAGATGGCTGGATGGCATCACTGACTCAATGGACATGAGTCTGAGTGAACTCCGGGAGTTGGTGATGGACAGGGAGGCCTGGCGTGCTGCGATTNCCCCGTGGACTGTAGCCTACCAGGCTCCTCTGTCCATGGGATTCTCCAAGCAAGAATACTGGAGTGGGTTGCCATAACTGATAATAAAAGACAAATGCAAAAGGATCCTTATCACACACTCCTCAGGAAAACTGCAATCAACTTAAAAGTATTAATAGGAAAAAAAAGTATTACTAGGAAATTGATTAAATAATTTTAGACTTATGTTCTAAGCCAACAAAAAGGATAATGCTCACTTATCACCACGGAAAGACATCAATGACATCGATACCTTTGAAGACTACAGGCCAGATTTGTGGACTGCTCCTCCTCTAGGATTGGTCTGACGTCTCCCCATGAAAAGATACAGGGCTGACATTGTGACATTGTCACAACATCAGTGTAACACACCAGGAGACACACAATGTCAGCCTGTTCCACTATCAGATAAATTACCTTTGATATTTTAGCAAAGGTAGTGTCAACCATGTTTTTTCACTATGAACATTTTTTTTGGTGGTAATATGTGAGAAGGCAATGGCACCCCACTCCAGTACTCTTGCCTGGAGAATCCCATGGACAGAGGAGCCTGGTAGGCNTATATATATATATATATATATATATATATGTATATATATAGTAAGACACAAGAGAACTAGAGAGTATGTATTTATTTATTTACTTTTAAATTTTTATTGAAATATACTTGATATAGTAAATCTTGATAACTGGAAAGAGGGAAAAGGGAAGGGAAAAAACAGTATTTATACAAACTATTGGTCTTCCTAGGTGATGCTAATGGTTAAAGAACCCTCCTGCAAATTCAGGAGCCATAAGAGATGAGGGTTCCATCCCTAAATCTAGAAGATCCCCTGGAGGAGGTCATAGCAACCCACACTAATATTCTTGTTTAGAGAAGCCCAAGGACAGAGGAGCCTGGCAGGCTATGGTCCATAGGGTTACAAGTAGTCAGACACGACTTAAGAGACTTAGCATGTATGCATGCATACAAACTAGTACGTATAAAATAAAGAAGCAACAAGAATAGATTTTACAGAACAGAAAAATATAGTCATTATTTTGTAACAACTTTAAATGGAGCAAAATGTATAAAAATATTGAATCACTGTACTGTACACCTGAAACTAGTATATTGTAAAGTAATTATACTTCAATTAAATAAATAAATAAAATGTTGCATTATTGCCCAAGATTGACTTTCCCATTTGGAAAAACAAAACAAAACTTGGTATTATAACAACATTTTCTAAAGTTTAAATATAATGATTATCACCCAATGACAAAGATCATGGTATAAGTTAACTAAACTAGTAGCTTTCAAATTAAAATCAAATTATTTTAAAAATGTTTCAGTAAACAAATACCTATTAAGAGATACTCTTAATCCTCACATTTTAACTGAAATAAATTAATGTATTTCATTACACTCTTCATTTCCTGAGATTTTTATTACACTGTATCCATTTTTTGCTTTGATTCATTTATAATTATGGTTTGAGATAGAAGACAAAATATAATTTTTCAAATGCTAAAATAAGGAAATCGGTTATATTCTCAAAATAAATAATTTACCTTTATAAAATTACTTTATTTTGGTTAACATAAATTGTCATAATCTAGTATGACATATTTTAAGAGGTTTTTATGCATTTTTTTTTCTTGTTCATTTGAGGATTAGATGCATCTGGCAACTCATTTACGTCAATGACATTTATTAAGCACTTCCCATTATTTCAGTTATGATGTATGAAGGCTTTCACACTTGTGATATTTCAAAAATATCTAAAATTGATGATTCCCATTTTCTCATTTAAAACCTATTATCAGGGCTCTCCTGAGAAAACAGCCACCTGTGTCCAGGTAACAGCTTATGGTCATCTAGAATTCCTGATTGCATAGATAAAATGTGTTTACTTCTTGTTTCTACTTTTCCACTACAATGCCCTTCAACTAAATTGACCTCATTTGTTTGTTGCTAACATATCTTTTAATGTAATTAATCACATATGTGTTTAAAAATCCATGTTTTTACATGTTATTTCTGTGATTTTTTGAACTGGTTCAAGACAGAGAATCAAGTAACATGTATATATTACAAGCCACATGTAGATATCCAGGATGAGCAAACAAAAAAAGTCTGACATTAATTAGTTTTTCAGATGTGTATATTTTATGCATAATTAGCTTCCATAATATGAATATACAACAATAGCGGATAGATTAGGACAAATAAATATTGTGTCATAGAAGAGTATTATTTCCATTGTTACATATATTATTTTGCATTTTAACAAAAACAAAGAGAACAAAATATAAGTGGACAAAAAGATCATTTAAGTAATAGTCTCACTCTGCCCTCCAGAAATTGATATAGACTTCCAAATATCTTTATATATATACATGTATATGTATATATATATATTCAGGTTATATATAATTGGAAAAAAATTATAGATCAATAGCTAGATAGATAAAAGATAATCTTATGAAAATTAGATAGGTCCTGCTGCTCTGCAGGCTTCTCTCTAATTGTGGAAAGTAGGGGCCACTCTCCAGTTGCAGTGTGAGGGCTTCCCATTGCAGTGACTTCTCTTATTGTGAAGCATGGCCCTAGGGTGCTTACACTTCAGCAGCTGAGGCACATGGGCTCAGCAGTGTGACTCCTGGACTCTAGAGTACAAGCTCAGTAGTGTGGCACACTGGCCTAGCTTCTCCGCAGCATATGAGATCTTATCAGGGATCAAACTTGTGCCTACTGCACTGGCAGGTGGATGTTTTACCACTGAACTGCCAGAGATGCCCTCTACTAACTAATCTTCAATAATTTCAACACAGAACAATCAAGTCCCAAGTTGATGATAACTGGCAGCAGATTACAAGTTCCACATGCACAAAGTAGACATTTAAAGATTTTAGTAGATATATATTTATTTTAAATACTCATAATAACAAACATAAAATATTATTGTTTGAAAATTAAGATACAAACAAAAACTTTCTAAAATATGGTAAAATTCTGAATACAGGGAAGCTACAAGTATATGTAAAGTGACTAAAGAGCTTTATATAAGTCTACATTATTGCATCAAAATTAAGAATCGGAAAGCACCAATATTTCAAAATACTTATTGTTGACTAACATATTTTTATACTTACAAAGTTGCATTTGGCCAAATTAATTTTAGCCTAATATAATGAATTTCATTTTCTACTTACACAGAAATTATCTATATGTATTATTTAACCCTATATAAAACTGTTTATTATAGTGAGAGTATTTCAATAGAAAATATAAAATAAGAATGCTTAAGTTTCAGAAAGGTCAGAAAGCTCTTACACCTAAAATAGTTAATAAAATTCTAGATGATTGAGTATGCTTAGACATTTGGGCAAGAAATGATTTTCAAATTAGTTGGGAATGTCTTGCATATATGACATATTAACAGGCCTCATGCTATATCATCTAAGAGGCATCATAACAATAAGGAAATGAGAGAAAATAAATTAGAATCTATTGATTTAACCTCCTTAGTATGAAACAAAAGCATTTTGGGTGTTAAGCAAAAACAAACAATATTGAATTTTGAATGGTGATTTTTCTATTTGTTTAAAAATACAGACTGTTTTGCAATTGAAGCCTAGATTAACAAATTATTTTATACCCACCACTTGATTAAAAATATCTTAAAGATATCCAACTTGCTTTGTCCTTCTCCTAAACCTGAGTAATTTTGTAGTGAAGAATTTGTGGTTAGCATAAATTTACAACTTTGGAACAGCCTGAAATCATGGATGTTACAAATTCTCTTTCTAGTGATATCAAGTTAAAAAGTAATAAACTTTGAATTCTAATGTACTTTGTTCCTTAAAATATTTCCTTTAGACCCTTTATGATGCTGCTGCTGCTGCTGCTGCCAAGTCTCTTCAATAGTGCACAACTCTTTGAGACCGTATGGAGCATAGCCCATCAGGGTTTCACTTTCCACGGGCTTCTGCAGGCAAGAATACTAGAGTGGATTGAATACTCCAGGGGATCTCCCCAATCCATGGACTGAAACCACATCTCTCAAGTCTCCTGCATAGGCATGCAGATTCTTTACCACTAATGCCACCTGGGAATCCCTAGGGCCTTTATGCATTTAGTGGGATAATGGTCTCAATTACTAAGACTCACAAACCTGAGCCGCCCATTGAAGTGAAGTGAAGTCGCTCAGTCGTGTCTGACTCTTCGCGACCCCATGGACTTCAGCCTACCATGCTTCTCCGTCCATGGGATCTTCCAAGCAAGAGTACCAGAGTGGGTTGCCATTTTGCTTAAGTGAAAATTTTAAGATGCTGCCAGCCAGTTACACATGAAATAGGTTCTGTTTATTTGACAAATTTTCAACTGCACTTCCAAGTTGTTGTTGTGTGTGTTTTGTTTTTATTTTTTGTGAAACAAGTTCCATATTTGCTTGTGACTACAAAGCATGGTGATATATAGTTTAAGAAATTTAAAGAGTTTAAGAAATTATTTACATCAATATCTCTAATAATTTTTCATTTTTCTTCCCCCTCCTTTCCTAAGAAATCTTTGAAATATAGAATGATACTTTCCTTCGGTGTTTTCCCATAATCATTCTCCATCAGTTCAGTTCAGTTCAGTTCAGTCGCTCAGTCGTGTTCGACTCCTTGCGACCCCATGAATCGCAGCACGCCAGGACTCCCTGTTCATCACCATCTCTTGGAGTTCACCCAGACTCACGTCCATCGAGTCCGTGATGCCATCCAACCATCTCATCCTCTGTCATCCCCTTCTCTTCCTGCCCCCAATCCCTCCCAGCATCAGAGTCTTTTCCAATGAGTCAACTCTTAGCATGAGGGGGCCAAAGTACTGGAGTTTCAGCTTTAGCATCATTCCTTCCAAAGAAATCCCGGGGCTGATCTCCTTCAGAATGGACTGGTTGGATCTTCTTGCAGTCCAAGGGACTCTCAAGAGTCTTCTCCAACACCACAGTTCAAAAGCATCATTCTCCATAGTAACGTGTATTTCAGAAACGGATGTTATCTTTATATTGTCTTGCTCAAAATTTCACCTAGAATGTCCACAAAAACAGAGGAAACATATCTCTACCTCCTCTACTCCCTGAAGCTAACAAAAAATAACGGGTATATTATAGATGAAATCCCTCAGAAAATGTATAGAGATAGGGATTCCCTGGTGGTTCAAATGGTAAAGAGTCTGAATGCCATGTGGGAGACATGGGTTGAAGGAGAAGGAATTAATATTATAGATGAAATCCCTCAGAAAATATTTAGATATAATCTCCATAAAATTAAATAAAATAATTGAATCATGTTCTCCAGAAGAGTTCAAAACATAGATATGAAAAATTGAGAGAATTAAAACAACATTCAACCCAAAAGTCCATGGGTAACAATCAGAAAATAAATGAAAAAAGTGATAAAACCATTTTGACAATTGTTATTTTCTAAAGCAACAGAAACATGAAAATACAACATTAAAAATACTCATATATATGGAAGACAAGGCAGAAGTAAAAATATAGTTTTGTAAGAGGGCTTTTGGCATATCTCTTTATAATGCTGGAGAAAATACTGCCATATATAATGCCCCCCAAAAGACAATCCTTAAACCTTCTTCAGACGGGAGGAGTATTCTGAACAACTGTGATAAAATAGATTTTCAGTCAGTTCAGTTATGTCTGACTCTTTGTGACTCCATGGACTGCAGCACACCAGACTTCCCTGTCCATCACCACCAACTCCTGGAGCTTACTCAAACTCATGTCCATTGAGTTCATGATGCCATCCAACCATCTCATCTTCTGTCGTCCCCTTCTCTTCCCGCCTTTAATCTTTCCCAGCATCAGGGTGTTTTCCAATGAGTCAGTTATTTGCATTAGGTGGCCAGAGTATTGGAGTTTCAGCTTCAGCATCAGTCCTTCCAATTAATATTCATGACTGATCTCACAAGATGATACTCTGTTAGAAACAGTAGACAGTAAGAATTAAGAACATTTCTTTACTATGGAACTACATTTTAACTGGATAACACTATTCGAGTGTCTCTCCCTAACTAATGATAATAAAATTTTACAAGCTTGAACCTCAAAAGAGCTGAAATTATACAGGGCAATGGGAAAAACTCAGGCAAAGAAAATCAGCTCAGTTCAGTTCACTCATTCAGTTATGTCCAACACTTTGAGACTCCATGGATTACAGCATGCCAAGCTTCCCTGTTCATCACCAACTGCCAGAGCTTGCTCAAACTCAGTGTCCATCGAATTTGTGATGCCACCCAGCCATCTCATCCTCTGTCATCCCCTTCTCCTCCTGCCTTCAATCGTTCCTAGCATGAGGGTCTTTTCTAAGGAGTCAGTTCTTCACAGCAGGTTGCCAAAGGATTAAAACTTCAGCTTTAGCATCAGTTCTTCCAATGAATATTCAGAACTGATTTCCTTTAAAATTGGCTGGTTTGATCTCCTTGCAGTCCAAGGGGCTCTCAAGAGTCTTCTCTATTTGCAATTTTTTGAGGAATCTCCATACTGTTTTCCACAGTGGCTGTACTAGTTTACATTCCCACCAACAGTGTAAGAGGGTTCCCCTTTCTCCACTCCCCCTCCAGCATTTACTGCTTGCAGACTTTTGGATCACGGCCATTCTGACTGGTGTGAAATGGTACCNTCCAAAACCAGCTTGAACATCTGGAAGTTTACCTATTTCTGAAGCCTGGCTTGGATAATTTTGAGCATTACTTTACTAGCATGTGAGATGAGTGCAACTGTGCGGTACTTTGAGCATTCTTTGCCATTGCCTTTTTAGGGATTGAAATGAAAACTGACCTTTTCCAGTCCTGTGGCCACTTCTGAGTTTTCCTTTGCTGCCATATTAACTGCAGCACTTTCACAGCATCATCTTTCAAGATTTGAATAGTAATCATAGGCATCATTTAATTCAGCTCTGCTTCTCTACCAGATTCTTCTAAGCCCTATCCATTTATTGTCTTTGTGAAGTATCTTTTCTTAGTATGCCCATTTTACCAAAGAGGAAACCAAGCCTTTGAGAGATCAATCATCTTGCTGGAGGTCATGCTATCAGTAAAAGAGTGAGTCACAATTCTCACCTAGGTAATCAGGTTCTTTAGAAGACATGTAGCTTCTCACAAAGAAAATGTCCTTTTTTGAAAATTAAGTATTCACTATCATGGTGCAATATATATACAAATTGCACTAAAAATCACAGGTATTAGAAGCTAAGTTTTTGTTTCTTAATTTGCTTTAATAAATAAACAAAAAACACTTCAACAGTCACAAGGTTGACATTTAAATCATTTTGGATGTAATTCATGGCTACTAGAGAGGAAGTGTGGACTAATTTTGACCCCATAGAAAGTTATCTAATACTGTTCAGCAGATATTTACAGTAAGTTATGCAACAAGTAAGATATACAACTGCTAAAGCTTGCAGAATGTTCAACATGTGTCAAACACCCTGCTTTAACTACATTAAGTCATTATATTCATCTATATAGTCAAAATTTGGGCTTGTTATATCATAATTTTATTCAAGATAGTCAAACATAAAGATATGTGATTATTATATATTCAAAACATAGTTAGAAACTCCTCTTCTAACTCACTTCTTCCCATCAAACATATCTGCAAGCATTTAGAAGTTGTCATTCAGTAAAGTCTTATTCTGAAAGTAAAGTAACTAACTGGACAGTTTCCTTGTGAGGTTTTGTGAACTTATTGTTCATTGAAAGCACAAGACTACATTGTTTCAGTATATGAAAACTGCAACATTGTCAATTCTGTCATTGTTTTATCAAGCAGATGCAATATTTCATAAGAGATTAAAAACTACACATTCTGATGTATGTTACAGCTATGAGAAAATCTTTTACAGTATTCAAAAAGGAAGGATTTTTATTATGAATGTTTGCATATTTCAAACTTGGACTCAATGGTGGCAAAAGGTAATTTATAGCTGTGGTCATGTATGGATGTGAGAGTTGGAATGTGAAGAAGGCTGAGCACTGAAAATTTGCTGCTTTTGAACTGTGGTGTTGGAGAAGACTCTTGAGAGTCCCTTGGACTGCAAGGAGATTCAACCAGTCCATTCTGAAGGAGATCAACCCTGGGATTTCTTTGGAAGGAATGATGCTAAAGCTGAAACTCCAGTACTTTGGCCACCTCATGAGAAGAGTTTACTCATGGGAAAAGACTCTGATGCTGGGAGGGATTGGGGGCAGGAGGAGAAGGGGACGACCGAGGATGAGATGGCTGGATGGCATCACGGACTCGATAGACGTGAGTCTGAGTGAACTCCAAGAGATGATAATGAACAGGGAGGCCTGGCGTGCTGCAATTCATGGGGTTGCAAAGAGTCGGACACGACTGAGTGATTTAACTGAACTGAACTGAACTAATGACACATACTATATTGTCTACACTTTTTCCTGCCAAAATTCAGGTCATTCACAATGGCAAGTTGTGTATTTCACGGGACATTAATCAGGCAATCAGCTGCTGCAGGATATTAAAAAGGGCCTTGCCAAATAAGACTGATGGAAAATTTCTTAAGAAAAGTCAATTATAGATGAAACAGTTCATTTACTTCAGCTGGGTTGATATCATTGACCCTATGGGCAATAACATGAGAGAATGGCAGAAATCAAAATGGATGGAGCCTGGGTCCCTAACACCATCAAGCTACCAGATCAGCTATTTTATTAGGTGAGGGACAAACTTATCACAAGTTTAAAGCCTTGTGACTTTAGGTCTCTCTAATAGCAACTTCACTTATTCCCTGTCATTCATTACATCACATTAACAAATGCTAACCTCTTAGTCATTAAATATGAAAGCCTGCATAACAATAGGTACATTTTATAAACTATAGCTTTCTGCTACTTTCATTATTCATTCCTATATTTCAGTTTATCTATCTACTTATGTGTCTATCTATCCTTCTTTCATGACTAAATATACATAAATACCTTGATTGTTTGTTGTTTTGTTTAGCCACTAACTTGTGTCTGACCCGTTCGTGACTCCATGGACTGTAGCCTGCCAGGATTCTCTGTCCATGGGATTTCCCAGGCAAGAATGTTGGACTGGGTTGCCATTTCCTTCTCCAGAGGATCTTCTTGACCCATGGATTAAACCTGAATTTTAGGCAGATTCTTTACTGCTGAACCACCAGGGAAGCTCAAATATATTGATAGTGTCCACTGAATTATTTAGTTTGTGATTTTGATGTGTGCGATTAAACTTTTTTATTGATTTGTTAACCTATAGATAATTGTACAAAGAGAGAATTTTATGATCTCTAGATATATCCTATTTTCCATACTATTCAAAATGTAACTATTTGAGAAAAATAGAATTTCATTAAGAAATGGCTTTGTGTTTTTGAAGCCCAATTGCTAAATTGTTAAATAAATATTTTTATTACCAGCTTTTCTTTAATAATGTTCTTTTGTCATTTAGTTGGGCTTCCCTGGTGGCTCAGAGGTTAAAGCGTTTGCCTGGAATGCAGGATACCCAGGTTCGATCCCTGGATTGGGAAGATCCCCTGGAGAAGGAAATGGCAACCCACTCCAGTAGTCTTGCCTGGAGAATCCCATGGAGGGAGGAGCCTGGCAGGCTACAGTCCATGGGGTCACAAAGAGTCGGACCCGTAATTTAGTTATTGATGTTTCTGGGTTTGACATATTGTTTTTTATGAGATGACATATTTGCTATTTTTTAAAAGCTTATTCTTGTAAATTGAAGAAGCTGAGTTCCTTTATGTTTGCCATATTTACTAAAGTACCTGGCACAAAATGCACCCAAACCTAGAACTATAGTTTTATGTAAATGCTCTTGAATTTATATGATTTATTTAATTGTCAATACATTTATAACTTGTGCAATATCATATGTATGTAGAGATTGAGTTGCCAATTAAAAAAAAAATGTAGCCTAAAAAAGAAAGAAGGAAAGGAATGGCTTTCTGCAGAGCAATTCCAAAGCAAATTAAGCAAAATAAGGAAATGTCTCTGCTCTTGAAATTCAAAGTTCTGGTACATAACCCATAGTCCTCTGTGTATTAAATAATGAAATCCATGTGGTCCACCTCCTGCAGTTTTGGCTTCCACTAAGCTTGGAGCTAAATTTGTTTCTTTGCTCCATTTCAATAGCTTGGTAGAGATGAGGAATGAAGTCAGAAAAGGACAAAAAAGGCTTGTTTTGTTTGAATAAGGGTTTTCCCAGGTGGCACAGTTGGTAAGGAATCTGCCTGCTCAGTGTAGGAGACATAAGAGACTCTGGTTTGATCCTTAGGGTGAGAAGCTACTCTGGAGGAGTAAATAGCAATCCACTCCAGTGTTCTTGCCTAGAAAATCCCAATGACAGAGGAGCCTGGTGGGCTACAGTCCATGGGGTCACAAAGAGTCTGACATGACTGAACATGTACCAGTGCATGGAAGCTTAGTTCAAAAGATCTACTCCTGGCTTCTGTGTTCTACCAGATTCATAGGAAACATGAGTCTACTTAGGAGGTTCCTGCAATAAAATAGATTCAATATAATGAAGGTGACCCAGAAGAATAATTGTGGAGCTGACAAGATGTATCACACTCTGGGTATGATGGAGTACAAACCTAACTGTCTTGCTGTGCTACACTTATACTAGACTTGCAGGATCAAACTCTTTTCAAAAAAAATGAAAGTGAAAGTCACTCAGTTGTGTCCAGCTCTTTGTGACACCATGGACTGTAGCCCACCAAGCTCCTCTGTCCATAGAATCTCCAGGCAAGAATACTGGAGTGGGTAGCAGTTCCCTTCTCCAGGGGATCTTCCCAACCCAAGAATGGAATCCTGGTCTCCTGCATTGCAGACAGATTCTTTACCATCTGCAAAACCCTCTCCTAAACTTTTCTCTCATGATATAATCTTCTGAAAGGTTCAGGCATTCAAATAAGTGAATAATACATTTTTTTTCAAATGTATGCTTCTTGGGATCTTGTGAACTAAACCTTACTGACATATGGAATTTAGTTGTCTTGTCTGCTGGCTTTTAGAAGATGGAGCATCAACCATAGAAAGATCAAAACACAAATTGGTATCTTAGAAAATATCTCAGAAGTTTTTTCTATCCTATTCTTCTCCTAATATGTATATACATAATTTTTCCTGAAACACATTTATAGCTACCTCTGTATTAGATAGTGCAAGATGAGAATAAGTATGCTGGGAGGGGTTGGGGGCAGGAGGAAAAGGGGATGATAGTGGATGAGATGGCTGAATGGCATCACCGACTCGATGGATGTGAGTTTGAGTGAACTGCGGGAGTTGGTGATGGACAGGGAGGCCTGGCATGCTGCAATTCATGGGGTCGCAAAGAGTCAGACACGACTGAGCAACTGAACTGAACTGACTAAGGCATAGCTTTATACGGAAGTAGGCTGTTGAATCGGAGAAGGCAATGGCACCCCACTCCAGTACTCTTGCCTGGAAAATCCCACGGACAGAGGAGCCTGGTAGGCTGCAGTCCATGGGGTCGCTACTAGTCGGACACGACTTCACTTTCACTTTTCATTTTCATGCATTGGAGAAGGAAATGGCAACCCACTCCAGTGTTCTTGCCTGGAGAATCCTAGGGACAGGGCAGCCTGGTGGGCTGCCGTCAATGGGGTCGCACAGAGTCGGACACGACTGAAGCGACTTAGCAGCAGCAGCAGCAGGCTGTTGAATGGATTATATGCATCCCAAGGAGGAATTTTATAGAATATTCCATGTGTACAACATTAATATAATACAATTTTTATTAGAGCACATTGTGTGTAAGCAATGTATCTAAATACACATGTATACTAACATAAACATTGCATATATAGACACTGAAAATAATAAATTTAAATTAAACTTTATCATATTTAAAATAAGGAATACGTACTGTGTCTTTCATATATATATATAGCCATTAGCTGTCATATTTTATAAGCTAGATAATCTGGAGTAGATGTTTATGATTAGGAACAAGGCTAAAAAAATTACTCTCATGATTTCTATTCCATATTATATGGAGGTTCTAGACAGTGTCTTAAGAAAATAGAAGGAATAAAATAATTAAAAATAAAATAGCACAGCTTGAGAGAAATAAAATTATGTGTCTCAGAGAGAATATGAGTATATACTTGGAAAGTGCAAAACCAATACAGTATTGTAAAGTAAAATAATAATAATAATAATAATAATTAATTAAAAAAAAACTTCAAAGTAAAAAAAAGAAATCTATAAATACAAGCACACAAAGATAACTACACTTCAGTTCTGAAGGTCATAGGATACAAGGTTAATATTTGAAAAATCAATTTTATTTTAATATACTAGTACTGAGTAATTGTTAATCAAAACTAAAAATATAATCTCACTTATATTTGACTGCAAACTACACTAAACACTTTTATATATATATCTTCCAAATGATGTGTAATGTTTATGTTCTATAATGCACAAAACACTGATGAAATTAACCTGAGAAAATATAAATAAAAGATGGAGATATTTTGTTTATTGTTTAGAAGATGCTATATTGTTATGATTTCAATTCTTCTCAGTTCAGTTCAGTTCAGTTCATTCACTCAGTAATATCCAACTCTTTGCAACCCCATGAACTGCAGCATGCCAGGCTTCCTGTCCATCACAAACTCCCAGAGTTGCTGAAACTCACTTCCATTGAGTCGGTGATGCCATCCAACCATGTCATCCTCTATTGCCCTCTTCTGCTCTGGCCTTCAGTCTTTCCCAGCATCAGAGTTTTTTCTAACGAGTCAGTTCTTAGCATCAGGTAGCCAAAGTACTGGAGTTTCAGCTTCAGCGTCCATCCTTCCAATGAATATTCAGGATTGATTTCCTTCAGGATTGACTGGGTGGATCTTGATGTCCAAGGAACTCTCAGGAGTCTACTCCAACACCACAATTCAAAAGCATACATTCTTTGGCCCTCGGCTTTCTTTATGGTCCGAATCTCACATCCATACATGACTACTGGAAAAATGGTAGCTTTGACTAGATGGGCCTTTGTCATCAGATCATGTCTCTGCTTTTTTAATATGCTTTTAGGCTGGTCATAGCTTTTCTTCCAAGAAGCAAGTGTCTTTTAATTTCATGGCCGCAGTAACAATCTGCAGTGTTCTGGAGCCCAAGAAAATATACTCTCTCACTGTTTCCATTGTTTCCCCATCTATTTGCCATGAACTGATGGGCCCAGAAGCCATGATCTTCATTTTTTGAATGTTGAGCTTTAAGCCAAATTTTTCACTCTCCTTTTTCACTTTCATCAAGAGACTCTTCAGTTCCTCTTCACTTTCTGCCATAAGGGTAGTGTCATCTGCTTACTTGTGGTTATTGATATTCTTCCTGGGAATCTTGATTCCAAATTGTGCTTCAACCAGTCCAGCATTTCTCATGGTGTACTCTGCATATAAATTAAATAAGCAGTGTAACACTCTATGTCTTTGACATACTCCTTTCCCAATTTGGAACCAGTCCATTGTTCCATGAGCAGTTCTAACTTTTGCTTCTTGACGTGCATACAGACTTCTCAGGAAGCAGATAAAGTGGTCTAGTATTTCCATCTCTTGAAGAATTTTCCAAAGATTGTTGTGATCTACATAGTCAAAGGCTTTGGTGTAGTCAACAAAGCATCAGTAGAAGTTTTCTGGAACTCTCTTGCTTTTTCTATGATCCAGCGGTTGTTGGCAATTTGATCTCTGGTTCCTCTGCCTTTTCTAAAACCAGCTTGAATATCTGAAAGTTCACAGTTTACGTATTGCTGAGGCCTGGTTTAGAGAACTTTAAACATTACTTTACTAGCATGTAAGATGAGTGCAATTGTGCAGTAGTTTGAACATTCTTTGTCATTTCCCTTCTTTGATATTGGAATGAAAACTGACCTTTTCCAGTCCTGTGGCCACTGCTGAATTTTCCAAATTTGCTGGCATATTGAGTGTATCACTTTCCTAGCATCATCTTTCAGGATTTGAAATAGCTAAACTGGGATTCCATTACCTTCACTAGCTTTGTTTGTGCTGATGCTTCCTAAGGCCCACTTGACTTCACATTCCAAGATGTCTGGCTCTAGGTAAGTGATCACACCATTGTGATTATCTTGCTCATGAAGGTCTTTTTTTGTACAATTCTCCTGTGTATTCTTGGCACCTCTTCTTAATATCTTCTGCTTCTGTTAGGTCCACACCATTTCTGTCCTTATGGAGCCCATCTTTGCATGAAATTTTCCCTTGGTATCTCTAATTTTCTTGAAGAGATCTCTGGTTTTTCCCATTCTGTTGTTTTCCTCTATTTCTTTGCATTGGTCCTTGAGGAAGGCTTTCTTATCTCTCCTTGCTATTCTTTGGAAGTCTGCATTGAAATGGGTGTATCTTTCCTTTTTCCTTTTGCTTTTCACTTCCCTTCTTTTCACAGCTATTTATAAGGCCTCCTCAGACAGCCATTTTGTTTTTTTGCATTTCTTTTTCTTGGGGATGGTCTTGATCTCTGTCTCCTATACAATGTCACGAACCTCCGTCCATAGTTATTCAGGTACTCTATCTATCAAATTTAGTCCCTTAAAGCAATTTCTCACTTCCACTATATAATCATAAGTGGTTTGATTTAGGTCATAACTGAATGATCTAGTGGTTTTCTCCACTTTCTTTAAGTCTGAATTTGGCAATAAGGAGTTCATGATCTGAGCCACAGTCAGCTCCCAGTTTTTTGTTTTTTTTTTTTTTGCTAATTGCATAAAGCTTCTCTATCTTTGGCTGCAAAGAATATAATCAATCTGATTTTGGTGTTGACTATCTGGTGATGTTCATGTATAGAGTCTTCTCTTGTGTTGTTGGAAGAGGGTGTTTGCTATGACCAATGTGTTTTCTTGGCAGAACTCTGTTAGCCTTTGCCTTGCTTCATTCTTTACTCCAAGGTCAAATTTGTTTGCTACTCCAGGTGTTTCTTGACTTTTACATTCCAGTCCCCTATAATGAAAAGGGCATCTTTTGGGGGTGTTAGTTCTAGAAGGTCTTGTAATTCTTCATAGAACTGTTCAACTTCAGCTTCTTCAGTGTTACTGATCGGAACATAGACTTAGATTACCATGATACTGAATGATTTGCCTTGGAAACAGACAGAGATCATTCTGTCATTTTTGAGATTGCATTCAAGTACTGCATTTCAGACTCTTTGTTGACTATGATGGCTACTCCATTGATATCCCTATTCAAATATCTATGCAGAAAAAGAAATTTATAATACAAACCTCTGACTAAAACAGAGTAAAGAAACACTCATGAATTGCTAGTGAATATGCAAAATGCTAAAAATATTGAAAAAAATGGTTTTCTCACAAAATTAGACATGTATTTACTATGACAAATTGTTGATGTACTCAATAGCACAAATGCTCTTCAAATGCAATACACTAAGCAAAAGAAACCAAACTCACAATGCTCTCTACCTTGTGATTTAATTTATACAACATTCTAGACTAGTCAAAATATTGAAACCTGAAAATTGATTACTGAGGGTAGTATGAAGCAGCTAACTATATCTACAAAGGACATTTAAGGAAAATATCTCAAGTGATGGAACCATTGTTTCTGTTGCTACAGTGGTGACTATACGGCTGAACTAATTTGCCCCAAATCCTGGAACTGTACATTAAAATTGGTGAGTTTTATTGCATGTAAATTATACCTGGCTAATGATGATGCGAAAACCCCACAAGATATAGTTATTAATAACTGCAACTCAAAACAGTTATTATCTGTCAAAGTTGCCTTTTCTGATCATTTTCTTCCTTCCTGGAATTATATAGTTCAACCAGAAATCACTTTCCATCCTTACTATTTTTCATAGAGCATGTGTCCTAAAAACAAAGGGGACAATAGAGGATAAGATGGTTGGATGGCAAGGCCAACTCAATGGACATGAGTTTAAGTGAGCTCTGGTTTGCCACAACCCATGGGGTCGCAAAGGGTTGGACACGACTGAGAGACTGAACTGAAATGAAGCTTAATTAATTTCCTTTTTTAAAGAACATTTTTTTTGCTTGTATAGAGGTCTAAATTAACATTTTTATTGTTGTGTGTTTGTTTTGTCTTTAACACATTTGGGACATCATTCCATTATCTCTGGCATCCATGGTTTTATTAGGAATGAGTCTAAGCAGATAACTAGAACTCTGTAAACCGGATTAGCTTTAAACATAGCCACTTACTTCTCTTAGAAAAGCATGAGGTAAAATGAAACCCAGGGCAATACTGAAGTTGGAAAACTGCTGCAAGAACATCTTAACAGTGGATTCAGGGGTATTTTCTTCCCTTTCTTCAACCAACTTTTTCATAAAATTGAGCAGTTTTAATAAAGCTGACACATTCGTAATATGATTGCACAATCTATCTATTTTGATTGATTTTACTTTTATGTTAAATATATGCAGCATTCATAATTTATACTCAATATTCTACACATCTAGTACAGTCCTGTGTTCACAATCTGTGTATAAGATATATAACTCCTTAGAAAGAGTATAAATTTTGATAAACTGATACTATCTGCTAAAAAAATCATAAATAAAACAAATTGAATGTGTAATAAATATATGCTACATATAATAAAATTTCAAGTATAACTCGCCTAATTGCATGATATTTACAAGCATATACACTGACAAAATAAACACATAATAACATTTCTTCTTTGTTTCGTCACACAAAGATTGTACTATAGCATGTATAATATAATAGATAAGTATCTAAAGCAATAGATGGTGCTATTGGTCCATAAATATGGATGTTATAATCAGTTTTATGGTGTTTATCCTTCACTGTCTATAGCCCTCCTTATTTGCCTACAGTTTTATAGGCCAGTATATGAAGATATTTGAAAAGTTGATAGGAAGACAACTTTTTTTTTTTTTAACTAGACAACCTTGATTTGGGTTTCCTCTCTGTATAGAGGGTATTAATTGAAGAATGACAGGAGCAGAAAACAAAACACTTCAGTTCTTTTATATGTGGTTCAGGACAGATGACTCAAAGTTACTTGGAAATTGTCAGTGTGCTGCTCTAGGACTATCCATCCTTTACATCTAGTGGCAAGATTTGTGTCTAGGAAGTTGTCAATAATATTTTCTATGATAACCAATTTTTCCTTTTAAATCACTTGGGTTGTAATACTATATTTGGATAAGGAAATGGCAACCCACTCCAGTACTCTTACCTAGAAAATTCCATGGATGGAGGAGCCTGGTGGGCTACAGTCCATGGGGTTGCAAAGAGTCAGGCATGACTGAGTGGCTTCACTTTTCACTTTCACTATATTAATATATTCTTTAGGGGCTTCCCTGGTGGTCCAGTGGTTAAGAATATGCACTTCCATTGAAAGGGGAAGGGGTTTGATCCCTGGCTGGGAACTAAGATCTTGCATGTAACCTGGAGAGGCCAAAAAGTAGATAAATAAAAATAAACTGAAGTAATATATTCTTTAATCCTAATGATAAATCAAATGAAATGAGAAAAACTAATTTTCTTGAAATTTGTTTTCTCTGGTCCTGTTAAAAGCATTAAATTTAAATAAATAACTGGATCCTGTTTGGATAAGAAAGAAAAGTTTATTTTATACAGCAGTTGGGATATGACTAAGGAAAAGCTAATGATGGCAGTCTTAATCATAGTGTGGTGAGCCCTATCTTGTGGAAGAAATAACCAAAAAGAACATGTCACAGGTCACCTAGTTAATACTTAAAACTATTTTAGTACATTGGGGCAATTGTACTGACCTATGAAGCTTACTCTGATCACCTCTACTTTGAAATGATCATTGTTAGTTTTCTGATAACTGAGTGGAGCAGTTCATCTGATGAATCCATTGAGTTCTGTTGGCTTTCCTTCCAATGAGTGCTTAGATTTCAAAACAAAGTAAGATTTAAACGTTGTACTTTTTTTTTTCACAGAGATATAAACTGTCAATTTAAGTTAATAGATGGAAAAAGAAGGTTCCAATTTAACATCATCAAATTTTCATGAAGCGTTTCAGCTATAAGACTGGAGTCTTATGGAGACACAATTAAGTGCTTTATTAGAAACATATTTTCCTCCATTTGTAAAAATAACATAGCGCACTTTTGCCCAGCACCATAAATAGCAATTGACCTGGGAGCAGGCTGAGCTCCTCTGTACAGTTTATGGGATGATGAGGACAACATAGTTCTTCCTTCTTCTGAATTTCTCAAATTAGAACAGATAACTCAAACTTATCAAGATCAAAATTTTCTTTGTTTTTGACATCTAAGTTTTTACAATATCCAAACCATGCAAATAGAGACAGAAAGTTCAGTTTACTTAATGCATGCAAATTATAGAGCTCTTTGTAACTTTTAATTATGAAAATTTTCCTTACAATAATTAGGTCAGATATTGTAATATCCAAATACCAACTGTCACTTAGGAAAAATGATACCCAGTGTGAACAAATAATTTGCCTGAGGTCAAATAGCAAGTAACTCGAAAAAGGCTTCAAATGAAGAATTCTGATCTTTTGCCCCTGAATCTTTCTGCTATCTTGTGCAGCTTCCGATTAAAAAATCAGATTTAATTCTCAAATCATTCTTTTAAGAACCCAAAGTTTTCACAAAGATACTAACTTTTAATACCACAAGGTAATGTTATAAGGAGATTATTTTGTTTGCCAGAATGTTACTATACTTGACAGTAACCATAATGTTTAATGAGCAAAGCTTGTTTAATAATTTATTTATATCCATAAAATATTCTACATTCTACATTTAAACTGGAGTTCTTCTACAGTGTTCACCTTCTTACAGTTCCTTAGCCCCTGGATAGTCTGTTTTTCATTACTACATCTTTTTTTTTTTGAGGTTTTTACATAGATAGTTTAAAATAGTCTGTGACCCTTAAGACTGTCTTGTGTCATTAAGCATACTGCCTTTGAGGTTCACTGAGATTGTTACTTGCACCAAGCAGTCCATTTATGTTTATTGTTATGTTATATTCCTTAGTATGAATTTATCCCATAGTTGGTTTAACCATTCATCTATTAAGAAACATTTTGGTTTTTTCCAGTTTGGGACTATTACAAACAAAAATGCTATAGTATTTGTGCAGTTTTTTTTTTTTTTTTCATATTTAGTTTTCTGGATTAAATGCCTATGAGCACAATAGATGGATCATGTGACATTGTGTTTAATTTATTAAGAGGCTTCCAAACAATTGTAAGTGGTTGTTCCATTTTACAATGCCACCGGTGGTATATGAGAAATTCAGTTTCTCTGTATCCTCACTAACCTTTGGCATTGCTTCTGTGATTTTATTTTTTTTAATTCTTAACTCTTGTAACAGATGTGTAGCAATATTTCTTTGTAGTCTTAATTTGTATTTTCCTAATGGCTAGTGATGTTGAACATCTTATTTTCTTTATTGCCATGTGAATATCCTTACCAATGAAAGGTCTCCATATATCTTTTTATCTTATAGATGGATTTTTATTATTGTATTTTGAGAGTTCTTAACATATTCTTGGTAAGTCCTTTATTAGATACATGGTTTTCAAATATTTTCTCTCAGTCTGTATCTTGTATTTTCCTTCTCTTTTCAGGATTTTTCATATAAAAATCTGACTTTATTTGGATGAAGTCAATTAATCTGTTTTTATTTTAAATAGATTATGCTTCAGGTGACATGTCTAAGAAAGATCATGAAAAGTTTTCATGAGCTAGCATCTAAAAATGAGAGTTATATTTTATAATTACTTAAAAATATATAAATGATATTGAATTAACTTGTATTTAATGTGAATTGTATACTTAGGTCCCTCCCTTTCCCCGCACTGTGGCTATCCAACTGCTCCATCACCATTGGTTAAAAGTACTATCTCTACTCTAGTAAATTTATTTTTTTATTATTAATTTTTATTAGAGTATAATCCCTTTACAATATTGTGCAAATTTCTACTCTGCAGCAATGTAAACCAGTTATATATATAGTTAGTTAGTTCAGTCGCTCAGTCGTGTCTGACTCTTTGCGACCCCATGAATTGCAGCACGCCAGGTCTCCCTGTTCATCACCATCTCCCGGAGTTCACTCAGACTCACGTCCATCGAGTCCGTGATATCATCCAGCCATCTCAACCTCTGTCGTCCCCTTCTCCTCCTGCCCACAATCCCTCCCAGCATCAGTCTTTTCCAATGAGTCAACTCTTCGCATGAGGTGGCCAAAGTACTGGAGTTTCAGCTTCAGCATCATTCCTTCCAACGAAATCCCAGGGTTGATCTCCTTCAGAATGGACTGGTTGCATCTCCTTGCAGTCCAAGGGACTCTTAAGAGTCTTCTCCAACACCACAGGTCAAAAGCATCAATTCTTTGGCACTCAGCCTTCTTCACAGTCCAACTCTCAAACCTGCCCACTTTTTTAGATTTCCTTCCCATTTAGGTCACCATATAGCACTGAGTAGAATTTCCTACGCAACACAGTAAGCTCTCAGTAGTTATCTGTTTTGTAAGTAGTAGTGAATATATGTCAATCCGACTCTCCCAATACATCCCACTCACACCCCTTTCCCCATTGATAACCATAAGTTTGTTCTCTATAGTAACTTGCTTTAAACTTTGAAAAAATTCAGTTCACCAGATTTTTTTCAAGGTTATTTCTGGACTCTTTATTCTGTTTCATTCAAGCTTTGCTTTGTCACTGTGCCAGTGCCTTACTATCATGATTACTGCAGCTATGTAGAAAGACATCATACTACAGAATGATTATTTTTCAAGATTAGCTGCTATTTCTACATAACTTTTACAGTAATACTGTTTGTATCTATTAAAATTTTAATGAGATTTGATATAAATTACATTGAATATGGATGTAAATTTGAAGAGAACTAACATCTTTTACTATAAGTCTTCCAGTCTATGGCCTTGCTATGTCACTCCTCTTATTTAGATTAGCAGTTATTTTTAGCACTCAGCATACAAGTCCCTAGTGGCTTAGATGGTAAAGAATCCACCTGCAATGCAGGAGGCCTAGGTTTGTTCAAGGGTCAGGAAGGTTTCCTGGAGAAGGGAATGAGTTTTGTGCACTGGTAGTTGTATCCTGTGGCCTTGTTTAATTCATTAGTTATGGGAAGTTTTTTTGTTTGTTAGATTCCTTGGGGTATTTTTTGTGGACTATTACATCAAGTGCATATAGAGAAAGTACTATTTCATCTTTTCTAAAATGTATGATTTTTTTTTTCTTATTGTGCTGGCTAGAACATTAAGCACTGTATTGACTATTGTTGGAAACAATGCACAACAATATTTTATTACTCACCACAGAGTTGAAAACAGTGTTTCACTATTAAATATAATAGTAGTTACAGATATATTATAAATGTGTTTATCTAGGTGAGAAAATTTTCTTTATCCTAAGTTTGCTTAAAGTTTCTTTACTATTTATCATCTATGGATACTAAGTTTTGTAAGAAAAAAAAAATTCTTGCATCAATAGATATATCAACGTGATTTCATCTTCATCTTCTTACTCTGCTAGATTAAATTAACTTATTTTAATATCTGAACCAGCTTTGTATCTCTGAGTAAATCCCATATGTCAAGATGGATAATTCTTTTTATTTACTACTGTATTTCATTTGTTAATATGCTGTTAAGAATTTTTCATCTAAATTTTCAAATGTATATGTGTAGACTTGCCCACATCATGCCTCTATTGTCGTGTTGATCCCTGTAAGATGTCTACTGAAACCTACTATTTCATTGCTGATTTTAATAATTTGCATCCTTCACCCCTCAGACATTTGTTTTTCATATTATCCCTTTCAGTATTTATTGTATCATTTTTCCAATTTTCCATTTTATTGATTTGTATTTCCTTCTTGTTCATTTCCTTTCTTCCTTTGGGTTTATTTTGACCTTTTAGTCAAAGACCAAAAAGTTTAAGGTGAGAACTTAGGTTAATTATTTAAGCCTTTTCTTCTCTTTTCTAATGAAGGGATCTCACTTTCATCACTGATTCACCTGCATCCCACAAGTTTTTATATGTTAAATATTCATTTGCATTCAGTTGTTTTAAAAAGAAAAATTTCCTTAACACTTCCCCTCTGATCAATGACTTATTCTGAAATACATGATTTTTTAAGTATATGGGGATTCTCTTTTTTATTTTTTGTTATTGATTTCTATTTTGATTTAATTGTGATTAGAGTAAATATTTCCTTTGATATCAATTATTTAAGTCTTGAATCCATTTTATGGCTCGGGGTATGGTATACATTGCCATAAATTCCATGGATACCTGAAAAGAATGTAAAGGATATGTATCCTTCTCCTGTTCAACAGGGTGTTCTATAAATGTTCTATAAAGTCTGATGAATAGTTTTGTTGAATCCTATATCCATTCTGATTTTTTTTGGTCTAACTTTCCACCCATTATTGAGAGAGGGGTACAAAATCTCAAACTTTAATTACAGATTTGATGACTTGAACTTTCCATTACAAAAATTTTTTTTGGCTTTACATAAATTGAAAGTCCATTGTTCAGTACTATGTCTTCCTTTCAGTTATACATTTTTTTTTTCCTTAAATATAATGTTCTTTCTGTTTTTGGTAACATTTCTTTAAAGGTTACATTATCCAATAGAACTGTATTCACTCCTTTCTGATAATGTTTTATTTGTACATATTTTTCCATTCTTTCACTTTAGCTATCTGCTATTGTTATATTTAAAATGAGTTTCTTATAGACAGTATGCACTTGGGTAATGTTATTTTATTCAATTTTTCAGTCTCTGCCTTTAATTAGCATAGTTAGACAATTTACATTAATGCAAATTTTGATGTATTTTAAAAGATTAGGTCTAAAACATCTGTTTCTTCTCTATTACATTTTTCTACCTTGAAATTTTATTTACAATTTAATTTTTAATGTAATTTCTTTAAATATTTACTTTAGATATATTCAGAATTACATTAGGTATTGTTATGTTTTTGGCTGCCACCAATAAAAATAATTAAGAAACTTTAAGACAGCAACAACAATCGATTGTATTGACTATAATCTTTATTCTTTAGCTCTTTTTATCCTTTTCAGATGCTCAAATTTTCCTTCTTTTATCTTTTTTTTTTGTTATTGTTTATTTATTTATTTAGTCATTGCTTGAAAATATGTTATTTGCTTTTGAGCATGTTGTGATTGTTCCTTCATTCCTGGAGAATATTTTTACTAATTTAGAAATTATCATTTGACATTTTCTTCCTTCTAGTACTTGGAATGTTTTATCACATCCTTCCTACCTCTCTTTTATTTTTTTCACAGTCATACAAACTGTTCTTCACTTATAGATAATATGTCATTTTCCTGTGTCTGCTTTCAAGAATTTTTTTCCCTTATTTTTTTTAGTCTATTTTCATTTACTTAAAGTTTGTTCATAACTGCCTGTTGAAAATTTAATAATCAGTTCAGTCACTCAGTCATTTCTGACTCTTTGTGACCCCATGAATTGCAGCACACCAGGACTCCCTGTTCATCACCAAATCCCGGAGTTTCTCAGACTCACGTCCATCGAGTCCGTGATGCCATCCATCCATCTCATCCTCTGATGTCCCATTCTCCTCCTGCCCCCAATCCCTCCCAGCGTCAGAGTCTTCCAATGAGTCAACCCTTAGCATGAGGTGGACAAAGTACTTGAGTTTCAGCTTTAGCATCATTCCTTCCAAAGAAATCTCAGGGCTAATCTCCTTCAGAATGGACTGCTTGGATCTCCTTGCAGTCTAAGGGACTCTCAAGAGTCTTCTCCAACACCACAGTTCAAAAGCATCAATACTTTGGCACTCAGCTTTCTTCACAGTCCAACTCTCACATCCACACATGACCACAGGAAAAACCATAACCTTGACTAGACNCTTCAGCTTCTTCAGCATTACTGGTTGGGGCATAGACTTGGATTACCGTGATATTGAATGCTTTGCCTTAGAAACGAACAGAGATCATTCTGTCATTTTTGAGAGTGATAATAGGTAGCTTAAAATCACTGTCTGACATTTCTAATATCTGTATCATCTTAGTGTTATGATCTATTTTCTTATTTAATGTTAAGTCTTTCAGATTCTTGCTGCAAGTTTAAACCGAAACTTTACAAGTTTTTGCTGTAGATTTCAAATGAAATCTGAACATTTTGGTATTATGAGGTGAGATAATCTTATTTCATACATGCACTATAGCAGGCTATCTCTTATACGGCTCCAGTAGTAGAAAAGTAATCTTATATCCTTACTGCCAGTCTTTCTGTTACTTTACTAAGACAATGATGTAAACTTGACACACACTCTACATCTTAAAATATCTAAGGTATATTTGGTTTATGGACTCTCTGTATATCATGGGTCTACTTTATAATATGAAACAAATAACAGAGTTTTAAATATTGTTGATTTTGTAATAGACTGGCAAGAATGCTGATTTTATTGTTTATTTTATACTAGACTCTTCTTTACGAGTGTTCTAACTGCATTTGACACTTTTACTTTTCTAGAACATTTAAAATCAATCTGTCAATATCCATTAAAAGTAAATCCCTTGAAAGAATTTTAAAATAGCATTCATTTGGTCAGCTTACAGCAAACTGATATCTTTGCAGAAATGTGTCTTTGAAACATTAAGCATTTCATTTGTCCCTATATAATTAGATACTTTGTAATAATATTTTATTGAGAATTTAAAAGTTTCCATGAAATATTTACATATCAGTGACATATTCAAGTCTCAATTTCTTTTTTTAAATTTCTGTTTATTTAAAATNAAACATTAAGCATTTCATTTGTCCCTATATAATTAGATACTTTGTAATAATATTTTATTGAGAATTTAAAAGTTTCCATGAAATATTTACATATCAGTGACATATTCAAGTCTCAATTTCTTTTTTTAAATTTCTGTTTATTTAAAATGTTTGCTTTTAATTATATTTTCTATTTTTCTCATTGAAAAATACAAATGACATTTTTTGTTTGTTTGTTTCCATTTCAGGCTTATAATAAGCAAAGTGAGTTAAGTTTCCATCTTTTATAGTTTTATTGTTATAATGTAGAGTAACTCTGGTAGTCTATGCAGAAAATCTGTTAATTTATGAAAAACAAAATTGTATTTCTTCCATCAAAATCCTAACATTTACCTTCTTATATTCCTGTCCTCACAAATGTCTTATATCTTTTTGCCTTACAATACTAGTTTAGAATTTAGGTACAGTAATGAATTGAAATCCTATAGCAATAATTTTATTTCATATTTATAACAAAGGTAAACTTTCCATATTTTCCCTTATAGGTTTTTCATTTGTTTGTTTCAAAAATGCCTTTAGTAATAAATAAAAGTTATTTTCTGGTTGTATAAGATTTAATTTCACCAGTAAATGGTGAATTTTTACCTAGTTCTTTTTCTACATCTATCAAGCTCATCATATAATTTTTATCATTTTTTTCCTCTGATAATGTGGCTAATTACATTGGTTGAACATTAATTTCCAACTGCAATACTGAATAAATCCTATTCAATACTATATTTTGTTTGGTTAGATAATTGGTTTTATTTGATGTTAGATTTGACTTTCTTATGTTTTTGTTTAGAATTTTGCATTTATGTTCTTCATATAGATTGGGTTGCAACTTTACTTTTTTTAATAGTTCTTGTTGGGTTTTCACATTAAGGCATTCTAAAGAGATGGGAATTGTTTTCTCTTTTCTAATCACTAGAGAACTTTCTGTAGCATATATAGCTATTTCAAATGTTTCATAGAATTCAAGCTGAAGTATGTGGAACCACATATAAATTTTGGGGCTCTCTTAAGTTAGAGACTAAATTTATCTGTAGTATAGGATAAAATGAACATCTTTTACTTGGGGAGCACATAATGATGAAACTAGGGGCTCAACATTCCTTGAGGAGCTAACTGCAGTTGTAAACTGTCTTGGGAGATGTTTTTTTCTCCAACACTTGGGCCACAGATAAGGTCAAATAAGTTTGCTGCTTTACTAATATACTTTAAGCAGTAAATTTTACTTTTCTATTTCATTATTTCAATTAATATTTAAATATTTTTAGTCAGAGTATACATGGAGATTTTAGATTTTACTTCTCATTATGTATTTATCCTTGTTGTTGTTCAGTCACTGAAAAAGTATCCAATCTTTGTAATTGAAGGACTGCAGCCAGGCTTCCCTGTACTTCACTATCTCCAGAATTTGCTCAAATTCATGCCCATTGAGTCAGTGATGTCACCCAGACAACTGATCCTTGGTTGTTCCCTTCCCCTTTTGTCTTCAATCTTCACTAGCATCAGCATCTTTTCCAAAGAAATCAGTTCCTTGAATCAAGGGGCCAAAGTATTAGAACTTCAGCTTGAGCACCAGTCCTTCCAAAGAATATTCTGGGATGATTTCCTTTAGGATTGACTGGTTTTATCTCCTTGCAGATCAAGGGACTCTTAAGAGTCTTCTCCAGGACCACAATTCAAAAGCATCAATTCTTCAGGGCTCAGTTTTCTTTTTGGTCCAACTCTTGCATTCGTATATAACAGCTGCAAAATTCATAGCTTTGACTATTCAGGCTTTGTTGGCAGAGTGATGTCTCTGCTTTTTCTATACACTGACTAGATTTGTCACAGCTTCTCTTAAGGAGTGAGTGTCTTTTAATTTCATGGCAGCAGTCACTATCCACGGTGATTTTGGAGCCCACGAAAGTAAAATCTTTCATTGTTTCCACTTCTTCCCCATCTATTTGCTATGAAATGATGGGACTGGATGGCATGATCTTAGTTTTTTTTTTTTTTTATATTTAGTTTTAAGGCAGCTTTTTCACTCTCCTCTAGCATGCTCATCAAGAGGTTGTTTAGTTCCTCTTCACTTTTTGCCATTAGGGTGGTGTCATCTGAATATCTGAGGTTAGTGATGTTTTTCCTGAAGATCTTGATTCCAAGCTTGTGATTCATCCAGCATAGCATTTCAAACGATGTAGTCTGTGTATAAGTTAAATAACCAGGGTGACAATATACAGCTTTGACTTATTCCTTTCCCAATTTTTAACCATTTGGTTGTTCTGTGTCCAGTTCTAACTTTTGCTTCTTGTCATGCATACAGGTTTTTCAGGAGGCAGGTAAAGTGGTTTGGTATTTCCATCTCTTTAAGATTTTGCTATTGACCATCTGGTGATATTCATGTGTAGACCACTCCTTTGTGTTGTTGGAAGAGGGTCTCTTGACAAAACTGTTAGCCTTTGCCCTGTTTCATTTTGTACTCTTAGGCACAACTTGCATGTTACTGCAGGTTTCTCTTGAATTCCTACTTTTGCATTTTGATCCCCTATGATGAAAAGGACTTTTTTTTTTGGGGGGGGGAGTAGCTATAGAAGGTCTTGTAGGCCTTCATATAACTGTTTAAGTTCAGCTTCTTCAATATTCACTGGGGCATAGACTTGGATTACTGTGATGTTGAATGGTCTGACTTGGAAACAAACCAAGATCATTCTGTCATTTTTGAGATTGCACCAATGTACTGCATTTCAGACTCTTTTGGTGAATATGAGGGCTACTCCATTTCTTCTAAGGGATTATTACCCCACAGTAGTAAATAGAATGGCAATCTGAATTAAATTTGCTCATTCCGATCCATTTTCACTCATTGATTTCTATGATGTTGATGGTCAATCTTGCCATCTCCTGTTTGACCACTTCAAGTTTACCTTGATTCATGCACCTAACATTCCAGGTTCCTATGCAATACTATTCTATACAGTATCAGACTTAATTTTACCACCAGCTTCATCCACAACTGAGCATTGTTTCTGCTTTGTCCCAACCTTTTCATTCTTTCTGGAACTATTTCTGTGCTCTTCCTCATTTGCATGCTGGACACCTTTCAAGCTGGGGGACTCATCTTCTGGTGCCATATATTTTTGTCTTTTAATACTGTTCATGGGGTTCTTGAGGCATGAATAATGAAGTAGCTTGTCATTCCCTTCTCCAGGGAGCACATTTATCAGAACTCTCTACCATGGCCTGTCCATCAAGCGTGGCCTTGAATGGTAAGGCTCATAGCTTTATTGAGTTACATAAGACTGCTCTATGTGGTCATTTAGATTTCTGTGATTGTGATTTTCCTTCTGAAGGATGTGGGATTCTAATTCTTGCTTCTTCTGTCTGTGATTTAATGCATAAGGTTAAGAGGCTTGTGCAATCTTCTTGATTGGAGAGACGGGCTATTGAGGAAACACAGTCTTGCATTGATGGAAAGGGCCATGCTCAGTAATATTTTAACCTAATTGTCTGCTGATGGGTGGGGCTGTGCTCCCTCCCCTTTAGAATTTTGGCCTGAGGTCAACCAGCTCTGGAATCTACAGGTGACCTCTAAGAGGATATATGTCAATATGTGCCTTCTTTGCCTTTTTTCTGAGGGCTCTCTTAAAAAAAAAAAAAAATCAAAGCCCTTACCTTTTCAAGAAATTTCTCAGGGTGCTTGATGTTTCCTATTTCAATTTTGGTAATATTTTGCTGTTAAAAACATTTACTTTTCTTTACTCCCAACAGAGACATATATTTGCCATGATGTTAACTATTATTTAAACAGTAAATCTATATATTTCATATCAGAAAGGCTTTTCAGAATATCTTTTCAACCACATTACAGGAAACAAATTCGCACTCTTTTTGATAATCATTCTACTTTTGAATACTCATATTAAGAAAATGGGGAAACAATGATATACTTTCCTTTCCTGGACTTCAAAATCACTGCAGATGGTGACTGCAGCCATGAAAATAAAAGACACTTGCTCCTTGGAAGAAAAGCTATGACCAACCTAGGGCAGCATATTAAAAACCAGAGACTTGACTTTGCCAACAAAGGACCATTCTAGTAAAAGCTATGGTTTTGCCAGTAGTCACGTATGTGAGATTTGGACCATAAAGAAAGCTTAGCACCAAAAAATTGATGCTTTTGAACTGTGGTGTTGTTGGAGAAGACTCTTGAGATTCCCTTGGAATGCAAGGAGATCAAACCAGTCAATCCTAAAAGGAATCAGTCCTGAATATTCATTGGAAGGATTGATGCTGAAGTTGAAGCTCCAATACTTAGGCCACCTGATGCAGAGTTGATTTACTTAAATATTCTGACGCTGGAAAAAATTGAAGGTGGGAAGTGAAGGGGATGACAGAGGATGAGATGGTTGGATGGTATCACTGACTCAATGGATATGAGTTTGAGTATACTCCAGGAGTTAGTGATGTACAGGGAGGCCTGGCATGCTGCAGTCTATGGGGTCACAGAGAGTCAGAAATGACTGAGCAATTGAACTAAACTGATTGAGAAAACCTCAGTTCTTCATTTGTATTTCTCATCTGTGTGTGTTATTTGTGTCTGACTCTTTTCAACCCATGGACTGCAGCTTGCCAGGCTCTTCTGTGCATGGAATTCTCCAGGCAAGAATACTGGTATGGATATCTCCAGAGGATCTCCTAGACCTGGGGACTGAACCTGGGTCTCCTGCGCTGAGGGCAGATTTTTTATTATATGAATTACCTGGGAAGCCCAAGCCCATTTATCTCTACTTTCACATAAGACACATTCTGGGCACTTCTGTTCATCAAATGTGTGTGTGGATTTTTCCTACACCAGAAATTCTGCAGTACCAGATGGGTATCCTATAATGTAATCCAGTTTTGAAACTATTTACCTGGAGATAGAGTCAGATCCCCCCAAATTAAAGGTGAAGTCTCACAATACTGGGATGCCAGTCAGAAGTAGTAGTTCACCAGAATACCCTCCACTTCTATCTGACTTTACTACAAATTAGAGCTTTCTATTACTCCCTCCTCAATTTTGCTTAATAATACTTTTCTAGAAGTGCTAACAGAACTAAAGGAAACATTTAATTGAGTTTTCCAACTTATTATAGGATGCAATAAAACATAAAATAAATAATCAGATGAAGAAATACATAGGTTGAGGTCTGGGAGGGTGTGGAGGGTGGTAGCTTCTTTCCCAAGGAGTTGTATAGTATTCAGCTGAAGCTGAAACCACAATACTCTGGCCACTTGATGTGAAGAACTGACTCACTGGAAAAGACTATGATGCTGGGAAAGATTGAAGGCAGGAGGAGAAGTAGACGACAGAGGATGGAATGGTTGCATGGCATCACCAACTCAAAGGACATGAGTTTGAGCAAGGTCTGGGAGTTAGTGATGGATGGGGAAGCCTGGCATGCTGCAGTCCATGGGGTCACAAAGAGTTAGACACAACTGAGCGATTGAATTGAACTAAACTGATCTTCCCTGTCCATGGATGTTTTCACTCTCCTCTAAGCTCCCTGAATTCCATAATGTTGGAATTTTAATAGAACCACCCTCAAGGAGGTCTGATCAGTTATTAGCCTCATTTCCAGCCACTATTTTGTCTCTCAAGAGGTGTGTGTTTGTGTGGGGGAATGGGGTGCTGAAAATATTAAGCTTCTAATTAATTGACTGAAGCCCTCCAGGTTTCTCTCTCCATGGGATTTTCCAAGCAAGAATATTGGAGTGGGTTGCTATTTCCTTCTCCATGTGATCTTCCTGACCAGGGATCTAACCCACATCTCCTTCATTGGCAGGTAGATTATTTACTGAGTAATCAGAGAAGCCCTCAAATAAAGTCACTAGATTCTAGTTGATAATCACGAATCTTGTCATTTTCATAATTGTATAAGTAAGTATGCTAAGAGATTCAGATACTAGAATGAGCAAAGGAAATTAAGTACCTCTGAAGCTTTCTGTATAATCATTTATGTTTCTATGATCTGATGTAATACTTGCGGCTTCTATTAGTTAATACTTATCAAGAAGGTTACTGTTATATTCAGACAGGAGTTTAATCAGGGAGGCATTAGATTAGTTCCTGAGTCTTTCTGCCTTGAATTAATTATCTTATTTTTTCTTTAAATTGTCTTCATTTAAAAGCACATTTTGTTTTAGATTAACAATTTTCTTGTCTGGAGCCAATATATGTAATTCATTTCTAACAGTTTTCCATATAAATGACTTTTATAGCTTTTTTTTCCAATATCAATAAAGAAATGAAGCAATGGGTGATTTGATTAGTTAGTAAAACTCCTCAGATTATTAGTTGTGAGAATAAGCATAGCTGATATTCTCCATTTAACTGGAGATAATAACCATAATAGTAGTGACTGGATAGGGTTAGAGTATCCCATGATGACTACTGGTGCCAATTCAGAGATGAAATGAGTTTTTTCAGTGTGGCCTCTGTCAAGCTCTCCAGTCTGTATCTTCCATCACATTTACTATAAGAAGAAAACTTTATTGTTGAAGGGAAAATTCTGCATTTTGGATTGTTAATTTCTAGGACATAGAAATATAACTGATATTTATATATAGATCTTGTATGCTGAAGCCTTTTTGAATTCATTTATTAATTTAATCAATGTGACAAGATGTTGAGATTTTGTCAATGTATTTTTCTTTTACTGCTAAGATAATAATATATTTTTGTCCTTTATAAGCTCCTTGTAATATATTTTTTAAAATGTAATAATTTACAAACATTAAACCAACTTAGCATTATGAAAATAAATCCTGCTTAGTCATGGTGTTTTATTCTATTATTTTGACTGAATTTAATTTGCTAGTATTTTCATAAAGATTTTTGGGTGTATATTTACAGAAGATATTGCTATGCATTTTTCTATTCTGAATTCTTAGGGGGATTCCCAGGTGGTGCAGTGGTAAAAAATCTGCCTGCCAATGCAGGAGACACAAGAGATGCAGGGTCTATCCCTGGGTCAGGAAGATTCCCTGAAGCAGGAAATGACAACCCACTCCAGTTTTCTGGCTGTGAAATCACATGGACAGAGGAGTTTATGGGTTCACAAAGAGGTAGACACAACTGAGCACAAACACACAGCTATTTATAGCCACACATTTACATGTAGGCAATGCTATAACTGCACGTAATAACCTTTTGTGTACTTTTGTTTCACTGATCTGATAACTTCCCTTGTGATTTTTAACTTGATGAATTGAGTAAAAATTTTTACTTGATGAACTTTTTTAGAAAAGTGTTGCTTAATTTACACATATTTTAAAATATCCCAAAGTTAGTCTTTTAAATTAATTTTTCATTTCATTTCATTTTAAGTGGAGAATATATTTTGTATGATGTAAGACATTCAATATTTTGTAACATATTTTGTAGGCTAGCCTATAGTTTATCCAGAAGTATATTTCATGTGGTTTGAGAGGAATGTGTATCTGCTCTTGATGCATGGTGTGTCTTAAAGTGCTGGCGATAACTGGTTGATTTATTGTTGTTCAAGTCTATAATTTCCTGTTGATCTTCTCTCTCATTATCCTATTACTGAAAGTAGGGTATTCACGTTTTAAATATATATGTATGCAATATATAAAAATCATAATTTATATATGTAAAATGCATAATGCATTTTTTGGAAAATAGTTATTGAGAAAACAAATATTTTAGATTTAGCAACTATTCATAAATAATTTTTAAAATTTTCCTTTCATTTTAAAAAGGTATCCTAGATATACTAAAGGAAATCAACCCTGGATATTCATTGGAAGGACTGATGCTGAAGCTCTAATACTTTGGCCATTTAATGAGAAGAGGTGACTCATTGGAAAAGACCCTGATGCTGGGAAGGACTGAAGGTGGGAGGAGCAGGGGATGACAGAGCATGAGATGGTTGGACGGCATCACGAACTCGATGGACAAAGTTTGAGTAAACTCTGGGAGGTAGTGAAGGAGAGGGAAGGTTTGGTGTGCTGTAGTCCATGGGGTCGCTAAAAGTCGGACACAACTGAGCAACCTAACAACAACAAATCCTAAATATACCACTTACCCCTGAATGAAGGACTGATATTAAATACTGTCTGACATATTAAATCTTTAGTAAGATTTTTTTCTGATATATTATATAAAAGCTGAAGGAATTCACCCATCCGCTTAAATACCTATTATTAATAAAAGAACAGAGAATCTATTTCAAGTTTTTTGTTTGCTTGTTTTGTTTAGGGCCCAGAGCAGAACAAACCATTTTCTGTAGGCTATAAATGAATGTATTTATTTTCTTCTTGTGTCAAAACTATATTTTACATATCATGAAGCTCAAATGGGAGGAAAGTTTTGGTTAAAAATGTGCTCGGATTTCCTCATAGCTTAAAAAAAAAAAATAGATTCATAGTGGGTAGGCAGTGCTTTAATATAGGGGCTAATGTTTATGATAGATACATAATATATCATATAAGCAGAGACATAAGATTAATAATTCTGAATTTTAAAGCAGGAAAAATATGATGATGAAGAGTGTTAAAATGCTGGTGCCACATCTTAAAATAGACAGTAGGAAGAAGATTATCTTACTGAATACTAAAGTTATTCACAATATAGTAAAAAATATTTTGATACAATAGTCCTAGTCACATATTTTTATGCAAATGTCTTTATAAACATCTCACACTTCCTGAATATGAAAATGTAAAGTAAAGTAAACATAAAATGAACTCAAATTACACACTGTGGTGGTAGTTTTGGTGTTTAGTCACTAAACTATATTCAACTCTTGAGACTCCATGCACTGCAGCTCGCCAGGAATTCTCTAGGCAAGCATACTGGATTGGGTTGCCACTTCCTTCTCAAGGGGATCTTCCAGACCCAGGAAACGAACCTGAGTCTCCTGCTTTGCAGGCGAATTCTTTACCACTGAGCCACCAGAGATTCCCTAAATTACATATGCATATTGTTAAATACTGAATTGTGTCCCTTCAAAATTCATACATTAAAACATTAATCCTCAGTGTGAATGTATTTGGAGATGGCACCTGTAGAAACTTAATAAGAGTTAAATAGGTCATACGGGTGGGTCCCTAATCCAATATGACTTGTTCCACAGAGAAGATGCCTCTGAGGACATAGCTAGAAAGCTGCCATTTACAAGCTAACCATGAGGCCTCAAGAGAAACCAAACTTGTTGACACTTTGATCTTGGAATTTCAGGCTCCATAACTGTGAGATGATAAGTTTGTTGTTCAAACCACCCGATTTGTGGTATGTTTTCATGGCAGCTCTGGCACATTGAAAAACACATTAAACAAAAATTGAGTATGAAAAGGAAGAGAAAATTAGGGAAAGTTATTATATTAGTTTGCTAGGGCCACCATATAAAAATACTACACTGGGTGTTCTTAACAACAGAAATTTATTTTCTCACCATTCTGGAGGCTAGAAACCCAAATTCCACATATTAGCAGGTTTAGTTTCTCCCCAGGCATTTCTGCTTGGCTCTCAGATATCCACTTTCTCATTGTGTCCTCATATGATAGCTTGTCTGTACATGAACAAGGCTGGTATGTCTGTCTGTATCCTAATATCATTTTCTTATAAGAACATCAGTTAAAATGGATTCAGTTCAGTTCAGTAACTCAGTCGTGTCCAATTCTTTCCAACACCATGAATCCCAGCATGCCAGGTCTCCCTGTCCATCACCAACCCCCAGAGTTTACTCAGACTCACGTCCATTGAGTCTGTGATGCCATCCAGCCATCTCATTCTGTCATCCCCTTCTTCTCCTGCCTACAATTCCTTCCATCATCAGAGTCTTTTCCAATGAGTCAACACTTAGCATGAGGTGGACAAAGTACTGGAGTTTCAGCTTCAGCATCATTCCTTCCAAAGAAATCCCAGGGCTGATCTCCTTCAGAATGGACTGGTTGGATCTCCTTGCAATCCAAGGGACTCTCAAGAGTCTTCTCCAACTGAACAGTTCAGAAGCATCAATTCTTCGGCACTCAGCCTTCTTCACAGTCCAACTCTCTCATCCATACATGACCACAGGAAAAACCATAACCTTGACTAGACGGACCTTAGTCGGCAAAGTAATATNAAGATGTCTGTCTCTATATTAGTGATCACATCATCATGATTATCTGGGTCGTGAAGCTCTATTTTGTACAGTTCTTCCATGTATTCTTGCCGCCTCTTCTTAATATCTTCTGCTTCTATTAGGTCCACACCATTTCTGTCCTTTATCGAGCCCATCTTTGCATGAAATGTTCCCTTGGTATCTCTAATTTTCTTGAAGAGATCTCTAGTGTTTCCCATTCTGTTCTTTTCCTCTGTTTCTTTGCATTGATCACTGAAGAAGGCTTTCTTATTTCTTCTTGCTATTCTTTGGAACTCTGCATTCAGATGCTTATATCTTTCCTTTTCTCTTTTGATTTTCACCTCTCTTCTTTTCACAGCTAGTTGTAAGGCCTCCCCAGACAGCCATTTTGCTTTTTTGCTTTTCTTTTCCATGAGGATGGTCTTCATCCCTGTCTCCTGTACAATGTCACGAACCTCATTCCATAGTTCATCGGGCACTCTATCTATCAGATCTAGGCCCTTAAACCTATTTATCACTTACACTGTATAAACATAAGGGATTTTATGTAGGTCATACCTGAATGGTCTAGCAGCTATCCCTACTTTCTTAAATTTAATTCTGAATTTGGTGATAAGGAGTTCATTATCTGAGCCACAGTCATCTCCTGGTCTTGTGTTTGTTGACTGTATAGAGCTTCTCCATCTTTGGCTGCATAGAATATAAGCAATCTAATTTCGTTGTTGACCATCTGGTGATGTCCATGTGTAAAGTCTTCTCTTGTGTTGTTGGAAGAGGGCGTTTGCTAAGACCAGTGCATTTTTTTGGCAAAACTGTTAGTCTTTGCCCTGCTTCATTCCGTATTCCAAGGCCAAATTTGCCTGTTACTCCAGGTGTTTCTTGAGTTCCTACTTTAGCAGTACAGTCCCCTATAATCAAAAGGACATCTTTTTTGTGTGTTAGTTCTAAAAGGTCTTGTAGGTCTTCGTAAAACTGTTCAACTTCAGCTTCTTCAGCATTACTGGTTGGGGCATAGACTTAGATAACTGTGATATTGAATAGTTTGCCTTGGAAATGAACAGAGATCATTCTGTCATTTTTGAGATTGTATCCAAGTACTGCATTTCAGACTCTTTTGTTGACCATGATGGCTACTCCATTTCTTCTGAGGGATTCCTGCCCGCAGTAGTAGATATAATGGTCATCTGAGTTAAATTCTCCCATTCCAGTCTATTTTAGTTCACTGATTCCTAGAATGTTGACGTTCACCCTTGCCATCTCTTGTTTAACCACACTTCCAATTTTCCTTGTTTCATGGACTTGACATTCCAGGTTCCTATTCAATATTGCTCTTTACAGCATCAGATTTTCCTTCTATCACCAGTCACATGTACAACTGGTTGTTGTTTTTGCTTTGGCTCCATCCCTTCATTCTTTCTGGAGTTATTTCTCCACTGACCTCCAGTAACATATTGGGCACCTAATGACCTGGGGAGTTCCTCTTTTGGTATCCTATCATTTTTCCTTTTAATACTGTTCATGGGGTTCTCATGGTAAGAATACTGAAGTGGCTTGCCATTCCCTTCTCCACTGGACTACATTCTCCCAGCCCTCTTCACCATGACTCGCCCATCTTGGGTTGCCCCGCAGGCATGGCTTGATTTCATTGAGTTAGACAAGGCTGCAATCCTAGTGTGGTCAGATTTACTAGTTTTCTGTGAGTATGGTTTCATTGTGTCTGTCCTCTGATGCCCTCTTGCAATACCTACCATCTTACTTGGGTTTCTCTTACTTTTGGCATCGGGTATCTCTTCACGGCTGCTCCAGCAAAGCACAGCCGCTGCTCCTTACAATGGACCAGGGGTATTGGGTATCTCCTTACCGCCACTGTTCCTGACCTTCAATGTGTGATAGCTCCTCTAGGCCCTCCTGAGCCTGCACAACCACCACTCCTCGGGTTGTTCCTCCCGGCCGCCAGCCCTGGCCTCGAGCTTGAGGTGGCTCACCAGGGTCACTGCCCCAGCCTCTGGTGCAAGGTGGCTTCTTCTGGCTGCCCCTGACCTCAGATGCAGGGTGTCTCCTCCCGGCCGCCACTGGCCTCAGACGCCAGGTAGCTCCTCTCGGTCACCACCCCGACCTCAGGCACAGGGTAGCTCCTCTCGGCCATTCCTGCACCTTCACAGCCTGGCACTCTATGCTGCTGCCCCTGACCCTGGACGTGGGGTAGCTCCTCTTGGCCTCGGCTCTCGCAGCCACCTGTGCTCAGTGCACCGGCCCGGCTCTCGCAGCCACCTGGAGTAGCCATCATAATCAACAAAATAATCCGAAATGAAGTCTCAAATCTGAAATCCAATCTCTTTGAGATTGGATGCAATCTCAAAAAATGACAGAACGATCTCTGTTCGTTCATAAGCTAAACCATTCAATATCACAGTAACCCAATCCTATACCCCGACCAGTAATGCTGAAGAAGCTGAAATTTAATGGTTCTATGAAAACCTACAAGATCTTTTATAATTAACACCCAAAAATGTCCTTTCCATTATAGGTGACTGGAATGCAAAACTAGGAAGTCAAGAAGTACCTGGAGTAAAAGGCAAATTTGGTATCTGGGTACAGAATGAAGCAGGGCAAAGGCTATTAGCCAAGAGAACACACTGGCTATAGCAAACACCCTCTTTCAACAATACAAGAGAAGACTCTACACATGGACATAACCAGATGGTCAACATTGAAATAGGATTGATTATATTCTTTGCAGCCAAAGATGGAGAAGCTCTATATAGTCAGCAAAAAACAAACAAACAAACAACAACAACAAAAAAACTGGAACCTGATTGTGGCACAGACCATGAACTCCTTATTGCCAAATTCAACTTAAATTAAAGAAGGTAGGGAAAACCACTAGACCATTCAGTTATGACCTAAATCAAATCCCTTATTATTATACAGTGCAAGTGAGAAATAGATTCAAGGGACTACATCTGATAGACAGAGTGCCTGAAGACCTTTGGACAGATGTTCATGGTATTGTACAGGAGGCAGGGATCAAGATGATTCCCAAGGAAAAGAAATGCAAAAAGGCTAAATGGTTGTCTCAGGAATCCTTACAAACAACCGTGAAAAGAAGAGAAGCAAAAGGCAAAGGAGTAAAGAAAAGATATACCCATTTGAATGCAGAGTTCCAAAGAATAGCAAGGAGAGATAAGATAGTCTTTTTCAGTGATCAGTGCAAAGAAATAGAGGAAACAATAGAATGGGAATGACTAGAGATCCGTCAAGAAAATTAGAGATACCAAGGGAACATTTCATGCAAACATGGGCTCGATAAAGGGAAAAAATGGTATGGATCTAACAAAAGCAGAAGATATTAAGAAGAGGTGGCAAGACAAAAGAATACACAGAAGAACCATTAAAAAAAAAAATCTTCATGACCAGATAATCAGAATGGTGTGATCACCTACCTAGAACCAGACATCCTAGAATGTGAACCCAAATGGGCCTTAAAAAGTGTCACTATGAACAAAGCTAGTGGAGGTGATGGAATTCCAGTTGAGCTGTTTTAAATCTTAAGAGATGATGCTGTCAAAGTGTTGCACACAATACACCAGAAAATTTGGAAAAGTCAGTGGTGGCCACAGGACTGGAAAAGGTCAGTTTTCATTCCAATCCCAAAGAAAGGCAATGCCAGAGAATGCTCAGACTACCAAACAACTGCACTCATCTCACATGCTACTAATGTAATGTTCAAAATTCTCCAAGGCAAGCTTCAGCAAGACATGCACTGTGAGCTTCCATATGTTCAAGCTGGATTTAGGAAAGGCAAAGGAACCAGAGTTCAAATTGGCAACATCCACTGGATCATTGAAAAAGCAAGAGAGTTCCAGAAAAACATCTATTTCTGCTTTATTGACTGTGCCAAAGCCTTTGACTGTGTGGATTACAATAAACTGTGGAAAATTCTGAAAGAGACGAGAATATCACAGCACCTTACCTGCCTCTTGAGAAACCTGTATGCAGGTCAAGAAGCAATAGTTAGAACTGGACATGGAACAGACTGGTTCCAAATAGGGAAAGGAGTAAATCAATTGCATATTGTCACCCTGCTGATTTAACTTATATGCAGAGTCTATCATGAAAAATGTTGGGATAGATGAAGCACTAGCTGGACTCAAGATTGATGGGAGAAATATCAATAACCTCAGATATGCAGGTGACACCACCCTTATGGCAGAAATCGAAGAAGAATTAAAGACTCTCTTGATGAAAGTGAAAGAGGAAAGTGAAAAAGTTGGCTTAAAGCTCAACATTCAGAAAATGAAGATCATGGCATCTGGTCCCATCACTTCATGGTAGATAGATGCCGTACTGTGGAAACAGTGGCAGAGGATGAGATGGCTGGATGGCATCACCTACTTGATACACATGAGTCTGGGTGAACTCCAGGAGTTGGTGATGGACAGGGAGGCCTGGCATGCTGTGATTCATGGGGTCGCAAAGAGTCGGACACGACTGAGCGAATGAACTGAACTGATGTATTAAAATAATAATATGCTAATACAGAGTTCATATAAGAAATGGTTTCATATTAGAATTTCTGTTAATATAATTGCTAGCCTGACTGCTAGTAAAATGATAGGCAGATCATCTGATAATACTGGAAAAATACTTTTTTATAATTTAAATTATGGAACAGTATAATCTATAGGCAAAAATCCTCATGTTTTATAGCTATTAAACATTAGACATCTTTTCTTATTATGTGATAGGCAGACAAGAGTGTGTACTGTGATAGTGGTTTGATACACACCCACAGCCATATTCACCCTCCCACACACCCATTTTTGAGTCAGAGGGTATAATGAGAATATGTGTCATTCAGCTCCCCTAACCAAATTGACATTAAAATAAAATGTAAGAAAAACTAAAAGGAAAAACCGTCAAAGTGTACCTCTATAGGCTAGAAAATTTGAAAAATTTCTCTGAACTTAGAAAATCATATGGAATCAAAATAATCACTCAGCCTGAGGAAAGAAAATATTGGATTAAGTATGAAGTAGAAGGTTTCGTGGCAACCCACTCCAGTACTCTTGCCTGGAAAATCCCATGGACGGAGAAGCCTGGTAGGCTGCAGTCCATGGGGTAGCTAGGAGTTGGACACGACTGAGCAACTTCACTTTCACTTTTCCCTTTCATCCATTGGAGAAGGAAATGGCAACCTACTTCAGTGTTCTTGCCTGGAGAATCCCAGGGATGAGGGAGCCTGGTGAGCTGCCCTCTATGGGGTTGCACAGAGTCAGACATGACTCAAGCGACTTAGCATCAGCAGTAGCAGCAGCAGCAACAGAGGGTTTTGTTAAAGCAGGAAATGTTCCAAATGGAATCTAGGAACACTCTAAATTCAGTCGACAAATATCATCAGCAGGAATGAGGCTGGGAGAAGTCTTGGTGGAAATAATTTAGAGATCTGACTTATATGCAGAATACATCCTGCGAAATGCTGAGCTGGATGAATCACAAGTTGGAATCAAGACTGCTTGGAGAAGTATCAGAAACCTCATATATACAGATGATACCACTCCAGTGATAGTGAAGAGGAACTGAAGAGCCTCCTGATGAAGGTGAAAAAAGAGAGTGAAAAAGGTGGCTTAAAATTCAACATTTAAAAAACTAACATTGTGGCATCCAGTCCCGTCACTTCTTGGCAAATAGATGGGGAAACAATGGAAACAATGGCAGATTTCATTTTCTTGGGCTCCAAAATCACTGTGGACGGTGACTGTAGCCATGAAATTAAAAGGTGCTGGAAGAAAAGCTATGACAAATCTAGCTGCTGCTGCTGCTGCTAAGTTGCTTCAGTCGTGTCCGACTCTGTGCGACCCCTTAGATGGCAGCCCACCCAGCTCCCCCGTCCCTGGGACTCTCCAGGCCAGAACACTGGAGTGAGTTGCCATTTCCTTCTCCAATGCGTGAAAGTGAAAAGTGAAAGTGAAGTTGCTCAGTCGTGACCGACTCTTAGCGACCCCATGGACTGCAGCCTACCAGGCTCCTCCATCCATAGGATTTTCCAGGCATGAGTACTGGAGTGGGGTGCCATTGCCTGTTCCATGACAAACCTGTATTAAAAAGCAGAGACATTACTTTGATGACAAAGTTCCATATAGTCAACGCTGTGGTTTTTCCGGTAGTCACATGTGGATGTAAGAGTTGAACCATAAAAAAGGCTGAGCACCGAAGAATTGTTGCTATTGAAATGTGGTTCTGGAGATAACTCTTGAAAGTCCCTTGGACAGCAAGGAGATCAAATCAGTCAATCCTAAAGGAAATCAACCCTGACTGTTCTTTGGAAGGACTGATGCTGAAGCTGATGCTTGAAAAGACCCTGATGCTGGGGAACACTGAGGGCAGGAGGAGAAAGGGGTGATAGAGGATGAGATGGTTGGATCCATCATCGACTAAATGGACATGAATTTGAGCAAACTTTGGGAGATAGTGAAGGACAGGGAAGCTTGAAGTGCTGCAGTCCATGGGCTCGCAAAGAATTGGACAAGACTGAGTGAGTGAACAACAACATTTACATGATATAGAAGACATTAATAATCAAAATGAATAGGTATTCTTTATCAAAAACAAGTAATTCATGGACTAGGAGAAAAATTTATAAAATAACAATCATTTCTTCTTTTAGGAATATAGGAGGCTAGATTATTCATACCAACTGTTCGGCTTGAAACAGCTAAAAGTACTGCTTTATGTATCTGCGTCATATAAGACATTAAGTCTCAGAGTGCTTAGTAAGGTTATTAAGGAATTAATCAGGCCAAATCCAGGGGAAATTGAGAGTCCAGAATTTCAGAGTGATATGCTGAAATACATAAGCTGCCTTTCCCTTGAGGTTGCTTGTTAGTCCAGACAATTTGTACTCGGATTTTATAATCTCTTGGGCCTGCCTGAGATGGAGAGTCTAGTATGGTGCCCTCCTCACATTAAGCTGGAGAAAACTATTCCTTTCAGGTTAAGAATGCATCTGAAGTAAGTGATAAGCAGTCATGGTTCTTCCCTCAAAGAGATCTTCAGGTTCGGGGAGTTTTATCTTCAATTGTTATCTTACATAAATTCTTGGAGAACAGAAAAGGAAATACTCACTAACTCATTTTATGAGTTGTATGAGGTGTGAGTAATCTTGATAATGAAACCAGAGAAGGATAGCATAACTCATAAGCTCAAAAATATTCAGGCTCATTCATAAATGTAGTTGTATTTAGTGTTGTAAAGATAGAAATATAAATAATTAAAAAATAAACCTTTGAAAGGAAAAAGAAAAATTGTCATTTTTGCCAATGATATATTTTAGTACCTTGAAAATCCAAAGGACTTTACAGAAAAATTATTATAATAAATGGAAGAGCTTAGCATATTCTCTGTTGCAAAATTAATTTTCACTTTATATCCAGGAATAAAATTTGAAAAATTAAAAAATTTTAAAGATAAAAATTGATACAATAAGATACATTAAAAGTAGTAGAAATATACTTAACATAATATGCCAAGACCTACATGGAGAAAATTCAAAAATATTTTTGAGAGATGGAAAGGAATTAAAGAAGACCTAAATAAAACTGAGAGTAATAGCATGTTCAGTGATTGGAAGAGTTATTATTGTAAATATCTACTGTCTTAAAATTTATCTGTAAATTTAATTCAATGCCAATTAAAATCTCCATCATCTTATTTTTGGAAAAATGAGTACATTTGCAATTTGATTTATAATATTTCTAAGCCAGTACAAAAGCAAAGAATAGCTAAGAGATTCCTTAAGACTGAAGGCAGGTGGTTTTTCTCTACCAAATATGAAGACTCAATTTAAAAATTTTTACTAAATGAATACCAGACACTTTGGTACTGTCATTGGATAGATAATGGAACAGAATATAGGCCTCAAAAAAATATTTGATATTTATCAAAAACTGTTGCTGGTCAGTGGGTAGAGAACAGACTTTTCAATTAATAGTACTAGAACAATTGATTATCAGTATGGGGGAGATAATTATACCAAAAAAAGTTTCAAGTTGATAAAATACCAAAATGTGAAATGTAAGACTATAAATTTTCTACAAGATAGTGTAAGAGAATATCTTTGTGGTTTAGGATATGGAAGGAATTCCTAACTAAAACACAAAAGAAACACTAACCATAAAGATTCATACATTAGCCTACATTAAAACTAAGAAGAAAAATTAAAAATATTAGATAAAATAATATATATGGTGA